>OY735253.1:7903551-8396126 GCA_963457715.1 Argyresthia albistria | reverse complement strand
GATCGTTGGAAATCTGTTTACACATCCGTAATTGCCAGCGACCCTCCAGCCAGTAAGCCTAGACAAAGTTTATAACGCTACGAAAACGAAACGAAACGAAAGCTCAAAATGTATACGATTTGACATTTGGTGACGCTAGTGTAGCGTGACCAAATGTCAAATCGCATACATATTCTTAGCGTTTCGTGCGAACGATAATAGCGTTTTGCACCTTGTCAAGGGGGGCAGGGTAGCCAAAACAATACAGTCTTAAAAATCAGCAAGCAAAGTCGATTAGCGAACGTGCTGGAGGAGCATAATCGTTGTCTCTTATTGCTCATCTCAAAACTAGGCTTAGCGACCTTTTAGTCAACGGAGGACAGAATTTATTAAAGGACTGACAGGGTGATACGGAAATATAGAGCCACATATTAGCGACCACGCAACATATCGCTATATCATGGGAACCATCAACACCCTAGAAAAGTTTCCTTCGCTCATGGCTGGCCGCATGGCCCAAGATTTTGTCAATCGGCTTCATAGTTATTTTTCAGCATATTCGTCCCTAAAAATCGCTTAAAATATTACTACACCTTCCTGTTTCACCCTGTAGACTGCAAAACGCAATGCACTACATAGCCTTATGTCGCCATGCGTAA
Source organism: Argyresthia albistria (assembly GCA_963457715.1). NCBI lineage: Eukaryota > Metazoa > Arthropoda > Insecta > Lepidoptera > Argyresthiidae > Argyresthia > Argyresthia albistria. The sequence goes on along the minus strand of OY735253.1, from coordinate 8,395,488 downwards.
GTTTACTCAAGCAAACTTGAGTAATTCCTAGACTTGAACCCATTAGATCGCTTATTAATTCCTTTCTATTAACGTAGATAGCAATTGTTATGCAACTAGTTGCGTTCATACAACTGATTCTGTAACCAAAGCAGGCACCTGCCATTTAATTATGTGTGAATGCGCTACGTGGAGTAATTAAACCCAGTGGACGGTCAATGGTCATTAATCATTATGTAAGCAATTACTTACTATTAAGGGGAACCTGCTCGGGCGTGTTAGCTTTAATTAGGATAGATATTGTAGAATTTATGTCCACAATGTACAGTAAGAATTTATCGGACCCATCTAATTTTCCTGGACCGGACGCGTAAAGCCAATCCATGTGTATGGCTTAACTCCAATCCTCCCTTTTTGGAAGGTGTTGAGTTCGGCCCGAAATTCCGTCTCTAAATGTACTACGAATCACATGTTTACGAATTGTAATTTCTAATCTTTGTTACAGAATAAACATCAACCGAATAAAACGACGAACCTGGGACAGTATAGACTTCGATTGGAAGACAAACGATCACATTCACAACTTCGACGCACCGTCCGACATAGAACCCGACTACGACAGCCCGAGCATACCAAACAATCCCCATTCATACGAGAACCAAGTCAAAAATATGAAAAAGAAAGACAAAGAATTCGTCACTAGTCCCTCAAATAGAACTATTATCAACTTAACGGAAGACGGGGCAACAATCCAATGCAGCTATGAAAATCAAACGCCGAGAAAAACTACGTTTTCGAGTTTAGCAGAGAAGAATAAGGATAAGAAAACGATAGTGGTGGAAGTGCATCATTTGGGCAATGCTCAGTGTGTGAATACGCACTGTAAGCCACCACCTATGAGGAAAGAGTTAGAGGACTCTTCCAGTCTTGATAGCTCGGCGACATTGTCGAGTGCTATAGCGGACGAGATACAGAGGCGGAAATTGGTAAGTCATCATCACCGTCCTATCCCGAAGTGTCGTCTGACCATCCTTTCAGATGATGTCACTGGTATTATGAAAGTGTAAAACCTGATATCCCGACACCCCTCCATCAACACGTTCAAACTTATGGTCGATTCACACATATCAGTGATCCGGCACAGATCCGGCACAGGTCCGAGTCAGAGAAAAATATTATTTGATACATTCTCTATGCACGGACCTGTGCCGTAGGACTTAATTTTTAGGGTTCCGTACCCACTGTACGAATTTTAATTATGCTTACTCTGCAGTACCGTCAGTTTCGTCAGTCATTATTTGTAATATCTTTTAGTGCAATAAACGCATTCGTTAGTATCGGTCGTCTCTCTTTAGACATCTCTCAATCCTCGCTATTACCGTACTGGGAGTCACTCTCCGCTTTCCGTCGGTCTTGCTGTCTGTTTGTATTGTATGTCTGTCTGGCCGTAAGTCTGTATATCATGGAACTCTTCGTGTGCAGGTCCGACTCCCTTGACGATAAGCATTGCTTGAGAGATCTCGATTCAATCTTCAACCTTACCAACAGCTCAAGAAAGCCCAAGAGAGCGGCAACCCACCCCCGCAACCCGCAAAGAAGGTCGTTCCGCCGAAACCGATCGAGAACGAAAAGAAGAAACAACACGACGCTCTGATGGACGAATTCAAGAAGGTGCACCGGAAGATGTTCGCGGGCTGCGAGGGGGGCGAGGGGGCAGAGACGCGGCCCGGTAGTGCCGATGGTTTGGTAAGTCAATTTTAAACAAATTGCGTCACGCCTCTTCATATACGGGAAATGGAGTACTGAATAACTGGCTGACGGTGGGCACAGCGGTGCCTCTGCCATCCTGCATTGGAAAAGGCGTGACGTGACGTTTTACATGAATTAATTGAACTTTTTTAATTAGCCCAGGACGTCCCTGGTCATATCGTTTGTCTGTCACTCAGGAGATCCCCAGTGGTGACAAGGTTTTTATATGCATACATGGAAGTTGTTTGTGTGGGGCAATTGATATAAAGAACAATGGGTAAAAGTGTCCCCACCCGTGTAGTTAGAAAGGTCTTTCAAAATACACGATTTTATTGTATGGCGGTAACTTCGTAACTTATGGGAGATAAAAGTTATAATCAAATGAAGTCTCCATACAAGTCCATTATAAAGAATACCAACCGCTCAAGGAGAAACGCTTCTTATCGGGTTGCGGGTCGTATTAGACTGTATTCTGAGAGATTTTATTTATTTATTTATTTCTTTATTTAGAATAATTATTGGTGCCATTACAGCCAAAGCCAGGTCGACACAAATGTAGAAACTTACATCATACAAAAGAATTCCATTAGATAATTACCTACTAATTAAATTACAATAAATCATGTCACAAACAAATAAATTCATTCACTAATAGATATAACATAATATAACCATCAGACATAATATGTACAATTATTATTGTACAACACAGTTATGCATTCAACTCACAGAACCTGCCACATTCTCTCGCTAAATCCCTCCATGCATCTCCAAACACATCATTCAGAGGTGCTGCAGCCAACAGTGCGTTGAGGCTGTCCCGCTCCCGGACTAGCGAGGACTGCCGGCGCGCCACCGTGCGGTGCGTGCCGCCCGCTAGCAGCTGGTGCCTGCGCGCGTGTAGGTAGGTGTCAGGCACGGAGAGCTCGCATACGGCACTGACAAGCGCTGCGCAGTCACTGTCGCCTCGCAACAATCGACACACAGTCAGTAGCTGTTTGGTGTTACGTCTCACCTCTAGTGAGTCCGTTCTTATTTATCATCATGACCTGGAATGATGGAAGCGCTAGGTGCTATGCTTCTAGAGATCTAGGTGATCTTGTCGTAACGTAATATCGTTACATAGAGATTTTGCGAGTTAACCCTCTACTGACCGACTTTAAAAACGTTAAAGCGTTACAAGTATTTTAGTTACAAACATGATTTTGGTGTCTTTTGAAAGCTAATAAGATGCAAAATAATATCAAACAATAAAATCATTTGTTTGGGTACCAAAATTGTAAAAAATGGCAATTGCAATGAAAGTGCTTGAAAAAATAGGGGTTTCTCCATAAACTAACCTTAATTTAAGTAAACAGTTAACATTTTTTGTGATTATTTGATACTGGCAGCACCACCTATCCTTCAGCGTCACTATCCAGTTAATTTGAACCCTGTACCCTTCCATCTCGTAATTATGTTAGTTGTTTGCAGTTGGTACATCGTCAGCAAAAAAAAAAATTTCAATGCTTAAAAAAAATTTGGAGGGCAGAGATTTATTTTATTTTTTTTTTGTCGATATGATCCTCTTTAACCCTAATTGTTATGTGCACTTAATGCAGATTCACACTGTATACCTACTTGCGGTCGAGCTAGTTGCACAATTAATTATTATATTACTAATCGGGTTTTTGTTTACCTTGTACCTAATTGCAACAAGCAGCTGCACCCATGTTACCCAGAGATATCGGTTGCGTGTATTCATATTGTACCATGCGTGTCAATTAAGAATTTCACAACATATCCATAGACCGGAATTTACAATTCCGTTTATCGCTAAAGTATGTGAAATTCGACATCAATCGAATTCTTCTTCGATGAAAAAACAGAGGTGCGCCTTGCAAGAGATCAGAGTATCATTGTTATCAATATTTAGAAGTAAGACTGGTGGTGTATAGCTAGTAGACAGAATTCGATGAGGCCTGTATGTAACCGTGTTGATATTGAGGACTTTAACACGGTGCTCGGTAGTATAAATACACATTCTACAGTCAAAGGACATCCTCCCCTCAAATTTCCCATTTCGTTGTATTAATTTCATAACTGCTTACTGCCTATTTTTAATAATTGATTAATTTTAGCCATTTTCATGATAAGGTCACAAAATAAGAGTCCTGAATTGGCCCCTGTTCAATCATATTTTAAGTTATAATAATGTATATCGTGCTGTGGACTCAGTTCCCAAATAAACAAATTAACAAATAAACAAGTACTTATATCTGTCGGCGCCATCTCGTGGAAATGGCCATATCATGAAATAGCGGTTAAATGGCAATTTAATTCAGCACTAAGTGTTTTTTGTCTTATAAATGTCAAACTAACACGAAGACTATTTAATTTGGTTTATATGACAAGCCGGCAAAGGGTCAAACATTTGGTTATTTGCCCAGAAGTATTGAAGAGAACGTTCCGTTGAGGGTCACAGGCCTTCACGGTAATGCGATCTTCATAAAACTGCAGTTAGTACTTAAATTGTAATTTCACGACCGGATTGCGATAATAACAACAATGAGGCTGGAGGAAATGGACATATACACGATTACACATAGGTTTAATTAGCTAAGAGTGAAATAAAATTAATTTGCTAGAGAAATTCCTTGTAAGACAATGTTTTTAATTTTTTTAGCTGGTTATAGTGCCCGGGCGAGAGAAGCTAATTTTAGAAAATATTTTCTTAAATGTACCTAAACGTATTTTTTTTTTTTCAAAAACAAAATAATGTTGAAGGGACGTATGTTGCTATATATACTAGCCAGTCAGAATATCTGTGCACCTCGCTGGAATGCGGCGCCTCTCCCGCTTCCCCTGTCACCTCTCCGCGCACTCCCCGGTGCGACAGTACGGTTAGCATCTTCGTTGCCGATACACGTTCCGATAATTTTGATAAATTCGCTTTGTTGGTGTTTTGTTTTTTATTTATTATTTATTGTTAAGTTTGGACTGTTTACTGTTAAGTTTGGACTGGTTCCGTTGTTATTAAAATTGTTGTAGCTGTTAAACTGAATTATTGTTTTTTTATAACAAACCCTTCATCAATGATAAATTGATTTGAATAGGTTAGTAGTTTTTTTTTACCTCCACATTTCTCGAAATAACTTTTTTTCACACCGTACCCAGACCGCCGATATGACGTCAAGAGGTCAGGTGCACAGATATTGTGACCGGGTAGTAGACGAGGTCCGTTGGCTGCGTCCGTTTATGCTCGGACGTTCTATATACATATATTGCAACCGAAAAAACTTCTCTTCTGCGATGCAGGATCGATTGTCAGTTGTTTCGCATTGTTCTGTGCTCTGTTGTACAGTTATGAGATCTGTCGTGACTTCTGCCAACTGCTAGCTAGAGTTCCTTTTTGCTAGCGCCATTCATCTTGTATGTCAGTATGTGGATCGCCTGATAGGTGACGCCACAATGTTTCCTTTCTCTCGCTCCGACGTCTATTGTTCTCTATTGTAAGTTTGTTCGGCCTATGTCCTTATGATACCGATGTAAAATGAACTATCTAAGGTAGTTTCCCTCCAAGGCCCATAGATTTTTTCCACCCTGTATATCTTGTCTTGTAGTATCGTGTAAGTAGTTTGGTGTAAGTACGTAAGTATTCCCATTCATCACCATTATGGCGTAAATGTTGTCTAAAGGCTTGTATTATTTGTCAAATCATAAGTCAAGCAGTTTTTAGTTCGTTTTATCTCACTTTTTACACCTAATAACATCATCTTTTTAATCTTCGTATAACCAAGACATTATGTTAGTATGTGTTAACGTTACGTCATTTCGGTTAACGTTCGTAAAAACCAGAAGAAGACCTTGTGTATCTTGTGTGTGTGTGTGTGAAATAAAATTTGATGACGGTCATTGATTTGCCTTTGTTGAAGAAGTGATAAATGAACGTAGGAAATGAAAGGAAACTTAGATATTTTCCCGTTCAAAGAAAAGCCTTCAACATTTCCTACACATAATGTCTGATCATGATCAATTTATTAACTCATGGCGTGTTACTCACGGTGTGTACTTACTCGAGAGATATTTCACTTGAGACCAATATTTATTTCTTTTGCTGAGCAAGTCAACCGTTCTGTGTATAATACGAGTAAAATAACACAAATTATAATACACGTTTACGTGAAGTGCAAACCTATTACCAACACCACAACATTAATTATGAATGCTTCCAATGGCATCTAAGTGGTAATGCAAAGAACTTGATTGATTTCTAAGAAAATGGCCATTAGTATTATATTTTATCTGTGGTTTAGCCAGGATGTAGCAAACGTTGTGAATTGATTCGCATCTCTGCGAATGTTTACTATGGTGTTTTGAACGGACAACTGGCCATAGCACACGGAACTGCCAGCTATTGTCTCGGAGTCTCAGTAATTACTGTTGATGTACTGTGTCTTGTCAAGTGCTAACAAATGGCTAACAATCACCTTTTGTGAAACTGGACCGGTCTTTACTGGCAGGCATTGTAAGAGTTAGGTACCTGCTACAACTTTGATTCTAGAGTTTCATAAGTTGGATATCTTGAAAGATAAGTACCTTTAAAGAACACATTCAAGGCTATGTTACCAAATATTAACTGACCGGGCTCCGATTTTAGTGTTTTACAGGTTTCCTGACCATAACGTAATATTGGAAATTGATTGATTAATTAAGACAGATGAAAATAATGATGTTGATGGCTAATTTCTTAAGGACCAATAAACCCTTTGGCTAATTAGACCGTATCTTGCGCGAAGATTGGTCTCAACTCAAGACTCTCAAGTCTCGAGGGAATTGCATAAATCTTGAGACAATACTTTCGAAATTAACGTGGTAGCTTCTTTGTAACTATTAATTACTACGTGCCTGGCTAGAGTTACATAAAACGCGTTACTGGAGCGGAACTAACAGCCGGTTCAGAATCTATAGAATTTACAAATTATTGTTTTGTTACGTCACTTAATACGGAGGTTAGTTAGGTACTAAGAATTGGCGACGATTTTTTGAATCTTTGAATAAATGCATCACTAAACGGCCTTAGTGCTTATCCACCATAAAAAAACACCCATCAAACGGAAGTATGAGTATTGCATATTGCTTTCCAATGTTGAGCTTCACGAAACTGTTTTGAAATTTAAGTGGTCACTTAACTAATATAATCGCAAGAATCTCTCTCATAGGATAGTAATTTGTTTCAGTTGCTAAGCATTTGCATAAAAAAATGTTTCGTGAAACTCAGGGTAGGTCTTTTAGTTCTTTTCGAGTTCAGTGCAAGTTTTATCCGTATTTCTTAGCAGGGTAACGGTATGCATGACTAATAATCACTATCAATTCACCACATCACATAAAATCATAATACATATTATTCTACCCGTAGAATAACGTGTTAGTGTGTTACATACTCGATTCAGGTTACGAACGACTTTACTTTACTTTGAGCCTATTTACATCCAAAAATGTTGATGTTAATAACTGCATGCTAATTATTTTCAACATTCTAAGCATATATGGGCTATATTTGCTGTAATTACTGCGTTGTTAATAAGACATAAGTGCAACAAAGTACACTGAGGTATGCTCTTGCTCATACGATTAGTTCATTCGGAGGAATTTTCCAGCCGCATTTTTTCCTTCTGCATTAGCCACTCCTTTTACTTTATTGCAGTGTGTGTGCGTTACCACCTCATTATTACCAAGCCATGCAGCTTGCATAGGGTTCCTCGATTTCGGAATCGGAATACGAAACCTGTCTGTTCTGACTGATTTTAATTAACTGCCCTGTACCAAAGAATAACAAAGTAATAGTCGATGTATGTAACCTTAGAATACAACAGCTTCAAGTCCCTTTATCTAGGTACTACTTTTACTACTAAAATACAGCGATGTATTCTTACCCAAAAATTTATCATCTTTCACCCATCAATATTCAGTGCGCCTCACTTTGGTTTGATGAATGGAGCGGATTTATTTTTCATCCGATTTATGATCGAAGTGCGTTGATGATCTAGTTATTATTTTGCTGGCCCCAAATTTTACCCACGGTACCTACTGTTGATACCGTTATATACTATTTCAGGTTGTCTTTTTTGAGAATTCTGTTCGTTGCACAGTTAGGTGTGCGGGCTTCGTTAATCTTGATAAAAACTACAAAAGCCTTTGTATTTGTGTGATTCCGACTGACTGGTTAGATGGTTGTTTAATTGGTCTAATATCTGCTTACTTCTTAAAGATTGGCTTAATACCGGTGGTTCTATTGTACGAGGAAATATGTAATTCGTTTGGTTTTAGAGTCGTATGGTATAGACATTTTCCTTTAATTTAATTTGAAGGCAAGCTAGATTCAAAGTAGATACTTATACATTTTGCGTCATACCGTTGACTTTCAGATATCCTAGACATTTAGCAGCCAATGGAAAAATAACTAGATTTTCCGGATATCTGATTATGATTATTATTGAGTGAATTTGCACAGCTATTTAAATCCAGCCATATTGGTAAAGCAGACACGAGCATATTAAGACTTATACTTTCTGTACTAATACTTATAGGTTCCTAGTTCTTATACGTGTTGCATTTATTTTATGATCGTGATGTGTTCTGAAACTGGAAATCTTTATGAACTTCTTTGATAAGAAATTGCAACATTTGCTGACGACATGGTTTTTTAGTATTTTGAAAGTGTTGTAGTGTGTAACAAACTACAATACTTACAAAATACTAATTAAGCTTGTCGCTCAACAATGATAGTTCTTAAAATTAATGTGATCATTGCGTGTCGAAATGCAACAATGGTCATTCATTGGTCATACTGTGGTCTGTATGGTCTAAAAGTAGGAAAAAATTAGAACAAAATATCTCGACACCCACTGCAATTATATAAATAAATTAATAATAACAATAATCTCCACAATTTAATGAAATTAAAAGAAAAAAATATTTATTTTCTCCCAAAAAGATAAAACATATTGTAGGTATTAGGTATAGTAGGTAGGTCAAACTAGTAATTAATCATGACATCTAAGATGCACTGGGAGACAGGAGTCCAAAAGCTACAATAGCTTCGTCATAACACCCTTACTAAACCTTTTATACTTCGGCACGTTTATTACTTGTTTGAGGGGATAGAGTTTACTAAATTATTCATATATGCCATGTAATAGGTATAATGACAAATGAACCTCTCGTTTTGAGAGGTTCAAGCTAGTCTGTAGCAAGAACTACAGTTTTTGACTCCACCATACATTCATTTTTTTATTTTTTTATTTTATTTATTCAGAAACAAACAGTCTTACATATTTGTATACAATACATAAACTCTTTATAAAACATAGACCTACAGTTTCCTAATTTAGTAAAAACATCTTTTATAATAGTTTAAATATCAAACAAGTAATAATGATGAAGAAGCAACATAACAAAAAAGCATGATACATAAAAAGAAAGTTAAAAATTTCATACCTGTTCAGTTAGATTTTCAGAACAATTTGAAAGACACTCCAAAGTTAATCATCAGTTTCATCTTGGTATCCTTCTTTATTGGAGTCGTTTACGATGCGCTGCGTTTTAGTTCTGCGGTGCCGTGATTTCGCATGAATTCGCCTTGCACTGATAACGATGCTGCTCCGAGTGTCGTGTACTACAAGGCATGCACAGAATCTGTGCACCTAGGTTGGTGACGTCTCTACCACGGTTTTATGATGAAGCGTCCAGCTAGGTGCGTTGATGTTTCGACCGTGTGTTGTACTCTTGTGGTTGAGCTCAACTCACTCAGTAACTCAGTACTCAGTTGTTATTCGTCGTTGCACGCGGCCGCACCTCGCCGCGCGATACGTTGCGTCAACGTGTGCGTCGTATCGTACAGAGCGATTTTCCGCTCGCCGGAAAATTTATTATCAGCGACCTTCGCGCGTACTTGCTTTTATTTACTTGATTTTCAACTTCAGCCGTGGCTATTCGAAGGCTATTCTGAGAGTTTGTTAGTCAATTGTTTCAATAATGTGATTGCATTTACTGCATAACTTTCTAAGAAATTGTGTGATTGCTAGGTACGCTAGAACTGTTATCTGAAACTTAAAATGAAGCAAAGCAATAAGTCCAGACCGCTAGTGATCATCCAGTGCTATGAAGTGAGTTGGTTTTATGTTCCTGTTGTTTGTTAGTAGAGCGAGGCAGCGGCAGTGTTGAATTATTTTATTGTCTAACCTGCTTATAAAATTGATACCTTGGCGGATTGCAGTGTACACCAGAGACCTACTTTACATAAATGCGGTTTCTAAAATGCATAGATGAGCTTGTAGGAAGACAATGTTTAACCGCGGGTAATCTGTTGGTGTACGTACTTGTGGCGGTAAATATTTGTATTTACTTACATAGCAGTAATATGTGGGTATACATTCATAATAGTGGACATGTATGTACTTATAAGTACTACCTATATATTACCCATGTGGCTGGATTACGAAATCATTGTCCCCTATTATTGATGTTATCTCGATAGATATTTATGATTTTCAGCTATAGTTTGCACAATCGATATTCGTAGATAACAGTGATTCGACATTGGACATTCAGACAGATTTTCCTCGGTATCAATTTGATGACTTATGGATCTGTGCTTATAGATACCAATAATACCTCGTAGATTAACCCATCATGTACTTAGGAGGACAATCAATTCGGATAATGTGAAAAGTGGAAACTGTCAAAATGATGAATTTCGTTAAAAGTTGACTTGAATGACCTCCCTGCCTACAGAGATAAAGTCAAAGAAAATGTAACTAGGTAAGGGAAAGGACATTATCCTCCTTTTGGCTCAGTCGGTTAAATAAATAGTAACATAATTTCACGAGAGGCTGTGATCATCGTCTGTCTATATCTTTGCATACAATTGTATAAAATATCGCTTGTTGCTTAACACGTTCGACATTTAGTTGACATCATGGTTAGGTATAATTTCATACTTATTTATTGATGCGAGAACAATATACCTATTTTATTAATAAACTTGACTTTGTGCTGTAGGAATCATGGCGAGGCAACAGTGGAGGTGCGAATCGTCATTTCTGATCTTTATTTGATATAACGCAACCATATATGCAAATTGGATGATCTGCCTGGGTGTGTAATTTATAGATTGACTAGGCTATCAAAGCTAAGTAGATAAACCAGTCAACTCCACATATAAAGTGAAAGAAAATTGCTGCCCTCATAGTTCATTCATTATTACTGTTGTTAGTAGGAACTTACTGATATCTATGGAAACCACAGATATCCATATCTGTGATGGAAACAGACTTTTCAAAGAACGCTAAAGCTGCAGCCATATACTTATGTTGCCGCCATAGATAGTATTAAACTATGTGTTAAAGTTAATATTGGGATATGTGTAGGCGTACCTACCTACTTAACCTCTAGATAAGTTAAAACATCGTTTTTATTCGCGTCATATTTATCAAACAAGGCAGGGTGAGTTCGCTAAGTCTAGACCCTTCCCCTTATAAGTCACGGTCAGTGGTTATCTTAATGATATAGTTTGTAAAGTTGGGGTCTTGTTGGGGTCATCATTATTGTCCTGTCCAATAAGACCTTGTGGTATGGTACGGACAGCCTAGAAATGCGGGCAAGTTATTTATTAATTTATTTTAAAGTAGGAGAATGCGAAGTAATAAACGCAAATCCAAATAGTGGCATTTGCATCTCCTCTCCCCTGTCCAATGTCCGGTCCCATCTGCTGGTATAAAAGAAGTGATCAGCAATAATATAAATTAACAATAACCTTATAGACTTACTCCTATATTTACAAACATATTTTCAATAGAGGTATAACACTATAATGTTTGTTATAGTCAATTCATCGGTACGAGGTAAGTTACCGAACTTATTGCCATTTATGGCACGCACGACCTATCTCAGTTGTTTATCATGCATCATCCGTGCCCATTAATAAACATACTCGTACCTACTTGTATCATGCAGTTCAAATTATTTCCGTTCACGTAATGCCTGTACAACAAAGTTCAAAGCCAAATATTTGCTGGTTGATAGTCTGCTGTGCACACACATATGTACGCATAATGTTTAGCTGGTTTTACTAAAAGGCCCTACTCACGATGCAATGTGACTAGCAATTTATTGCCTTGCAACTAGTTGCAACATAGACAGAGAGAGAAGGTTGCATGCAATCTGCAACCTGCCTAATTGCCTTGCAACAGATAGAGCATAGATGCATTTTAGGGTTCCGTACCCGAAGGGTGCCAAATGGGAGCCTATTACTGAGAAACTTCGCTGTCTGTCTGTCTGTCTGTCTGACTGTCCGTCCGTCCGTCCGTCCGTCCGTCCGTCCGTCCGTCTGTCTGTCACCAGGCTGTATCTAATGAACCGTGGTAGCTAGACAGTTGGAATTTTCACAGATGATGTATTTCTGTTGCCGCTATAACAGAAAATACTAAAAATCAAAAGAAATTTAATATTAAGGGGGGCTCCCATACAACAAACGTGTTTTTTTTTGCTCATTTTTGCTCGATATTGATAATGGTAGCAGGTAGACGCTTAAAATGTTCACAATATATTTAGTATATTATTTACTTAAAAAATAAATCATTAAATTAAAATTAAATTATTATTTAGGGGGGGCTTCCATACAACTTGTTATTATTTTTTTTCGGTTTTTTTATAGATAATGGTACGGAACCCTTCGTGCGCGAGTCTGACTCGCACTTGGCTGGTTATTTGTTCATTACCACAGGTCCGAGAAGCAATGTTACAAAATGGGAAAATTTACTTTTAGATCAAGCTGACGAGAACTAAAACAGGAAACCTATTTCACGAAGAAAGTATAATAACAGATTCATTGCCCCGGGCTTTCATTTTATTTATAGTGCTTACTTAGTAGTTACGTTGTCACCAGGACCGGCAGTCGACCCTGCCTCTGCGGAAGGCCGAGGCGCCTTCAGAGTCGCCGGCGGTCACCAGCGGTCACCCACCGAAGCGGGAAACGGAACACCCTCCTCCCCCACCACCGGTAAGCCTTCCAGCAACTTATATGAACTCGTTACCACACATGGACATACAAGTAGAACCATTAAAATCAAATCATACTTACACGCAATACGCTGTAACGATACACCATTATCGTCGTCATTCACATAATGCGTCATACCTTGTATCCGCTCAGCCGTCTTGATTAATAATTCGCGTTTCGATCCCTCCAGATGCCCACAACGAACGGTCTGCATAACGGAGATATAAAGAAAGCGATAAGCCAGGCCCAAGAGAAAATCAACACGGATCTCACAAACGGCTCGACTGTAAGAAACGGTACCAATCTGAGAAACGGCTCCTTCACAAGAACTCCGACGCCGGATTATAATAACAAAACAGAACCATTGTCGCAAGTTAAGCTGAGAAACGGCAGAGATGAGAGAGCGGAGCTCGACTCTCTCGAGTCATACAAGCTGAAGAATCCTTCTTCGATGCTTCCGAAGCCCCCTTCGAATTACTTCATGAGGGCGCCGAATGGTACGGCTACTATGAAAAAGCACGCCCGGCCGGTGTCAGTCACTATCGGAGAGTATGGAGTGAACGGTGGCGGGGTCAGGCGGCAGCCTTCGAAGCTGGAGTTTCTGAACGGCGACCAGGCTGATGGAGTCACCCCCGAGGATGAACCGATCACAAACAGGCTACAGTCGGAACTGGCTCTCACGCTGTCCAGATCTAACCTGCGAAAGAAGACTGAAGCATTGGTAAGTTATGGAGATTATCGGATGCTAGACTTGATCATAGATAGTTGAATACTAGTCAACTGGACCACCTACGAGTACCTATAACCATTACCCATAATATCCCATATACCATATACATGATGGTTCGGGAAGGGGTTAACATCGATGTGGTTGGCCGATAACGTACTTATATCGAATATCCGTGGAAGTGGCTAAAGAAACTAGTTTAAAACTAAGTATGTTTGTAACTGTCAGCTCATCTCATAAATGCTGACGTTACATTCATCTACAGTTTCCTTGTACCACCTGCTGCGATTAACCTAAGAAAACCCAGAAAGAACCCAGAAAATTATTTATGTTTTCGTTCTAAGTAAATAAGTAAGTCATATTGGCGATAACACTGCTTGGAAATGTTTTTCAGAATCATAAAACAGTATCGAACGGTAGTGACGAGAGCGATGTATCATCTTTAGATAGAAACTTTCACGCTAGATATGGCAATAATATTGTGCCTCTGCCACCTTCGATCAGTATACCGAAGGTGTCTGGAGTCAAACATGCGCTGGCGACGAAACATATTTAACGAAACAACTCTAGGTACAAATTGGCCACTAACAATTTTTGCACGTGTTTTCCATACACGATTTCTCATTTTCTAACGTTGATTGAACACACAGGAAAATTTCAAATTGTAGTTCTAGTTTCTCTGGTGATAATAACGGTTTATGTGGTGAAGGCTTCGTTCTTTCTAATACTACTACTATATAGCCATAGCCAATCAAAGTACTTCGTAATGGCAATTTTTTGCACGTTATTAAATGTATGTAACAGAAAACTGTGGTAAGGCTTGCATTGCAATGTTTGCTAGAAATTATACCTATTAGAATTTACTCAGATCACAGAATTTATTTATTCAGAATTACAGAATTTAAAAAATTAAGCTCTTGTGATGAAATTAGTTTCATTCATAGTTTTTCAGAATTAATTTACTACACATCTCTGTTACATATGTTTAGAGTGAGAATTGTCGACTCTTACTAAACTTACATTTATCTATTAGGGGTTGTGGTTGGTTTCTTTTGTGCAGTTATCTATACGGCTCTAATATTGGGATTCTAATCTAAACGCCTGTGTGCTAAAGTTGCTCAACTAATGCATTGTATTACATTTCAGGCTGATGGAGGCCGGTGAACGAATGCGGAGAGAATTACTGCGACGCGCATATAACTATGTATATAGCTAGATATAACGTAGGTACCAACTTAAGTTATTTATTTAATAGATCCCTTCTTTCTTATATGCAACCAAAGTGTAGGAGGTAGGTACTTAATTTTATCAGCATGTTACTGTAAATTATTTTAAGTGCCAGATATGTAACGATTAATGTAATTGAATATAATGTGTAATTGGAATGGAATATTAACCTATTTATAAACGTACTTAAAATATCTCCTTTCGTGTGTATTATTATGTTGCGAGTTGTGCGAAGTGAAACCCTAAGTCATATTTCATCAATATAATTTGTGAGTTTATGAACTTTTGTGTTTTATTTAAACTCGTGTGCAAAGCTATTAGAGGTTAATAAACAACGATAAACTAAAAAGATACTTAAGTACTACTCAGTAGGAAAAACTCGCTAGTGTAGACACGCTCACACACGCATTTCTCAGATTACCCACAGATTAATAAAGACGAGATTACCCCAATAATCTGGAATGCGCAGTGTGTGTGAGTGCTTCCATCGCGATGCATCGGTATAAAAGGCCCTACTCACGAGACGATGCAATCTAACTAGCAATTTGTTGCTTTGCAACAGATTGCACTATGAGTAGGCAGATTGCATCGTGAGTAGGGCTTTTTACAATGCAATCTGTTGCTAGTGCGAGGCAACAAATTGCTAGTCAGATTGTATTGAGTTGAAGAGTTTTGTTACCTTGATACTTTTTGCTAGCTTTGTTTTTTATCCATCACGTTCATAGAGCAACACGGCATTCTACATTCTCTGCGCACGGCGCGGTGGCATCACCAGTAATCTGTGCAATCTGTGGGCATCACGTTCATAAGTTTTTTCAGGGTGGAATTTTGTAACACCACCTGGAGGGGAACGGAGATTGCACCTTTATTTTTGAAAATAAATAAAACTGCATTCAAAGATTTTGAAAATTCAATCAGGAATCGAACCGGCCAAAATTCTAAAAAACATCTTCTATACTTTTATGGCGTCAATCTACAGGGTCGATCTCTCTAACAAACATAGTAAATTAAATGAAAGGAAAACCATGAAATCTTAAAACTTACTTTTAGCCGATTCGATTCCTGGTTGTGGCAAGCGTATTTTTCAAAATCTTTGAATGCAGTTTTGTTTCTTTTCATAAATAAAGGCATATTTCCTTTGAAGGAAATTTGCAATCTCCGTTTTTTAGAGTAGGTACTTCACCTCCAGGTGGTGTTACAAAATTCCACCCTCTAAACTCTTTGATCACGTTTGACTTGACTCACGCGTTGGTTGGTTGACATTTTCTGCAAAGAGTAGGTATATAAATTTCCTGTGATTTTTAAGGATTTTTACGCTCTTTATCCCTATATAGTCTGTGCGCTCTTTCAAAGAGTCTTTTCAGGAGCATCCATTGAGATAAGAGCATCCCGTGCATCTTTCCGTATATACAATCTTTGCACTAGTAAAATAAGCATATCCAAATTGATTCACCTTGCAATTGTTATGGCGTCTTACGGAATAATACAGCAATTGCTTGCTAACGAGTACGACGCCTTCGACGAAAAGGTGTTGATCGAAAGCCGATTTGATGAAACCACAAGAAAAGGCATATTTTTGAGACCTGTTCATATTGGTACGGTAACCCCCCAGCCTTAGACTATAATATAATCTAACCCCCCAGCACATTGTAGAAACTTTAGCCATGTAACACTGTACCTACCTTTTTACATACACCGTGAAATTTTACAATTAATATGAATGGGAAGTAAAGGCAGATACAATTTTTCCCCAAAAGGAACAAAAGTACTAAAATTTTACGGTGTATTTTACACTGTAGGTACGTCGTCTGTAGTATATTATACCTCTTCTACCGTTCCGATATCCTACCAATCCTGGGGTTCAATACTAAATACTGAGCGTTCCTTTCACTCTACAGGTCTCACTCCAAGCAAACTCGTAATTGCTACCAATAAAGACGATCAGTTCACATATTACGATTCCGACAACCACAAATCCAACGATACTTACAACTCTTGCCCAATACTGAATAACATAGAGCTCAGTTATCTGTTACCACTGGAATCAGTCAGATTGAGTGTCTTCAAACGTAGTGAAAGACAAGCCCTGAAAGCAAATATTTTCAATACTAAGTGCCGGTATTTCGAGTTAGGGTCGAATAATAAAAGGAAGGTAAGAAATAAATAATATCACCGTCGTTAGAAGGAGTTGTATTGTTCCCTACCCAGATATAAATATCATCTTCTCATGTCAAGATATTCTGGAAGTTGTGGTGCCAGCATGTCGTCGAACTAAATGAGGATGTAAAGTTATGGCCGTTCGGTGCCTCAACTGGTATGAAAAGTGCCCTATGGGACACCATCGAATGTACTGATCTAGTTAACTTGCAACGACGGACATGTGAGAAATCGGTTAGTTTCCCTGATGATGATGTAGTTAGTTAGTTGAGTTGAGTTGGAGCAACTTCTTAACCATAGTTAGTTATGTGCACCTCACTGGAGATGGTTGGTATGCAATGACGAGGGCTTGTTTTACCGAAGCGAGTGCTCCACTGGCTGGTGAGTATTAATAATAATAATAAATCATTTATTTCCAGACATATAGTCCAATGAATTCAATACAACATGAGATTATAAGTAAAATAGAAAGTAAAAATGTCAATGATAAAATAATCTTAAAAACCAAAATAAATGTCAACTTAGGAATAAAAAATAAAAAATAATAAAATAACTATACATTAAGTCATCGGTAAGATAAGAATACTTATTTAATATTTGTCCACTTGTCTATCTGTTTAAGTTTCTCGATCTTAATTTATTTCTTGTATTTTTTGTGGATATCTGTTATTGGCTTTCATTCTGTATCTCTGCTCTTTGTAATTTGTTTGTCTATGTGCTGTTGATGTCCCAAATAAAATAAAAATAAAAATAAATAAAAATGTTACTGTAAAATAATGTCAATGGAATTAAAACTAATTATAATTATGAAATATTTCAATGAATTAACGATTAAGTACATTAGATTAAATGAAAATGTATAAAATTTTGATTTGATGAGAATAATTAAAACAGACACAGTGCACGCCTACATATCACAGCACTTTACCCTGCGAAGTCCGATGTAGTGGGCTGCCCATCCACTGTCGAGCGGCACACAGGATCGAGTTCGTCGAGGCGTCGATGCGCGCGCGCGCCCTGGCCGAGCGCAGGCGCAGCAGCGCGGCCTAGCCCGGCGCGCGGCCCGCCCCCCGCGAACATCTCGCTGGCGCTGCACCTCGAGCGGCAGGCGGTGTAGTGCACGCCTCGTGTTGTTATACACGACGCGCATGCGCCGCATCGCCTCCACCGTGTGCGAGCACCACAACTCCACGGCGTGCACGCTGGTACAGTAGGAGAGGAACAGCTGCCTCTTCACCCCCCGTCGTCGCTGCAACGCTGGAACCGCCTGGCGAGCATATTAGCGCGCACAGTGATTGCGCGGCGCTGACGCTCGATGTCGGCGTTTTCAGACAGACGGGAGTTGATGATGTATATGTACATAATATGTATTATCATGTTTATGTATTTTGATTATAAAGTGTATAGTTCTGTGTGTGTGTGTGTGTGTAGTTGTACCTATTATATAGTTGTAGTGTACTATTCACAAAGTTCTCTAACATGTCCGTCCGTCTTTGTTTTCAGGAATATTCTTGGACCAACAAATATGTCTACTTGGGTTCCATAAGACACGCCGAAGACCAAGATCGGCCGGTGCCTGTCCCTGGCTTGAGTCTGAGCGACGATGACAACTGCTTGTTGGATAAAAGTACCAAGCTCAGCGGCTTGAACAAATCCGAATGCTGGGGCAGTAACAAAACAGATACTACGGACTTTGAAATCACAACTTACACTGGGGGGCCCACGTCGAATGTCACTTATACGTCCATCATGAACACGGTTTGTCTAAGTTTTTGTATAGTGAGTGATCCCAAATAGAACGCGAGTTAGCATCCCTCTCGGATTGACGAATTCGTCTTTTGTCAACGTTAACTCGCTTTCCATCTGTCGGACCTTAAAACTTTCTATCTTAGCCAGACAAGACTATGTGGCAATTTTTACCGATAATATGAAAAAATATATTTAAACTCTCAACCGACACCTAGGCATGTCCAGTACATCCTGAAGTGAGGCATAGACAGACCTTAGTACCTATGTTATGTACCGCCACAGAATAAATAATACTTAGTACTTAATTAGGTAATTATTCCATTTGGTGAAGATGAGTGCTATCGGCCAAAGTTTTCTGATAAGAATTTGTTTCAAGGTACTCAGTGGAAATAACAAGACGGTGGAATCATCTAAAGATATTATCAAAGAAATTGTAGCTAATGTGGTGATTAAATGCTTTGTACCTACCATTAATTGTTCCTGTTTTAAAGGCGCTCTACCCTAGCTCTATTGGGCTCTACTCACGATGCAATCTGTCTCGCGATTTGTTGCTGCAACTTGTTGCCTTGCAACAGATTGCAGGCAGATTGCATCGTGAGTAGGCAGGTTGCAGGTTGCATGCAATCGATTGCATCGTGAGTAGGCAGGTTGCAGGTTGCATGCAATCGATTGCATCGTGAGTAGGCAGGTTGCAGGATGCATGCAACAAGTTGCAAAACAGATTGCGCCGTGAGTATAGCCCTTATCCTGACGAGATTCTGACACCCGCAGCATGCCAAGTGCGGGGGGAGATTTTGTCGCTGAAGGTGAGGGACAGATACCATAGCGCGTGCTCTGTTCTTCACTCTCTCGCGCCGCGACCCCCCGCGGAAGCAGGCATGCTGCGGGTGTGCTGCTGCGAGAGACTATATATCCAATTGACTGCGCCTGCGGGGGAATATGGCTCGCCAAACGTTTGTTGTATTCAACAAACGTTCGCATACGATTACGGGCCGCGTCCCCCGCCGCCCGTAAATTGGTGAGTTGTGTTTCAAAGGAAAATGTATCTATGCGCTCTCCACTGGATAAGTGCTCCCTGGCTGCTGCTCTACCATACATGTTGAAAAAGAGTTCAACAACAGTCGGTTGCAGAAAAAGTCATTGAGTTTTATTGGAGCCAGGAGATGCAGGTTCAATGAGATAAGTCATAAATTAAAAACGGTAAGACCTACCTAACTACCTAAGTAAAAAGCACGTTCTAACGGTGATGATGTCTTGAGTAGTATCTTCTAAGAATCATGTACATTATCAGGGTTCTAACTTTGATGGAAAATATCGTCAGGAAACCTTCATTACACCATAGCTGCGGTGATGGGCTAGCCCCCTGTCACGCAAAACGGAGTACTTACCGTGAAACCGGCCAGCATTGCCCTTAGAGGCTAACTTTGCCCAAAACCCAAAAATAACTTCAACTGTCGATTGGAGTTCCCCCCTTGGAGGAATGCGGCCTTTCCTACGGAAACGAATATTCGTTGTATCGAATAACGAAAAAAGCGAGCAATTTTGACCGGTTTCACGGTATTGTATCACAGGCAAAGCTGGGCCGCGAGTCGTGTAGTGTACAGGGAAAAAAGTGTTAGGTATTATTAGTTCGGAACGGAACTTCATTTCTTCCACGAGACTACACTGGAAAGAAGGATAGTTCAGTCAGTAGGTACCTACCTATCCGGATTCAGAGGTCTTAAATTATTCCGGTCGGTAAAAGGCTCTACTCACGGTGCAATCTGTCCTCCTGAAACTTGCTGCTGCAACAGATTGTAGGTAGATTGCATCGTCAGTAGGCAGGTTGCAGGTTGCATGCAATCGATGCATCGAGATTGCATCGTGAGTAGGCAGGTTGCATGCAACAAGCTGCAAGACAGTTTGCACAAGCAACAAGCGTGTTCTATGAGTTCTATCTCTATCATCCATCATCCACCTACCGGGTGGGTCGCGGGTTCCGGGGAATTGGGACAAGAAGGCAGAGCCGTACAATAAAAAAAAAAGGCAACAAAGGGGTGTCTGGTGTGTCACTTGAAACGTCATAACATAACCCTAAAATCAAGAGGAACGGGAGGGAACGGCAAGGTGTTTTGTGTTTGTTTCTAATCAAATGCTAAATTAAATAAATCAAATCCTTTTCATTAACAAACATAGATAATTGTGAAAATGCACGCCATGCGGTCATTTTTGCGTAATTTGTCGCATTCGCGCTTTTTATCAAACTTGCAGTGCACAAACACTATGTCCGGAGTCGGAAGTCTTACGAAGACCATTGAAATACCTCGAAGAAGCTTTCATTGCAACCGAATACTCTGCGCTAAAATGTTCATGGAACATGAGAACAAGTACGCATACAACCTCATGGAAAATAAAGGGTACACAGTGGTTTCGCTGGATACGAACAAAGATCATGAGTCCATCTCGAAACAAGATTTTGAGTCGATATTGGAACAAGACTGGTATAAGAAAAACCCACAAGAAATATTTAGTATCTTCCCTAAACTAGGTGTCTATTGCAAAAAGAATAGCTTATGTATTTCTAATACAATATTTGATAAATATATTGATGCACTAACAGATAATATCAAAGTAGCATCCAATGAAGATATAGCAGAACTATTCTATGCTTTGACAAAATGGCCAGAGACTGAGTCAGTGAGAACTAGAAACTACATTGAAGTATGGACAGCGCTTGACGATGAATGTCTCAGCAGAATGAAGTCTGAGGAATGGTCTTTTGACAAATCATTGTCTTTCACAGCACTATTTTACATGCTGAATGTTAGTAGAGCAAGTGACTTCACTGTCAAATGCATAAATAAGATAGCTTCCCGTGCCAAACGACTTACCCAAGCCCAACTTGTGCAGACTTTGTTTTATGTAGGAGTGTGTCGGTTGCCCCCTCATGAAATGCACAATTTAGAACTACACTTGTCAGATATCTTCTCGTCATTGACAATCGATGATTTGGCAATCATATCAATGGGATTTTTCAAAAGCAGAACACCTATACGAAGTGAAGAGTTAGTTGCTAAAATAATAGACTCTGTAGTAGAAAATGCCAGCAATATTCATGAAGTATCACTTGCAGCTCTTATGAAAATAATTCGGTATTCTGCAAAAGTTAATGCAGCAGAAAAAATACATAGTATGCTTGGTGCATTAATTCCTGAAATCCCCCGATTTTCAATCATGTGCTGTGTGCATGTGGCACTGGTTGGTACGGCCACAATGACATTACATGAACAATGTCTAGACACTATTGCAGAAAATGTAACTCATAACATCAAACAATCTAGAATGAAAGATCTGGAAAGACTTGTTTTAACATATGGTACTTTTGACTATAAACCAAAAACCACAGAGAGTTTTGTTGAAACTATCATTGCTGAGATACTTAACTCTGAAAGAGATGCAGAAATTGAAAAACATGGGCGCTCCTTCGCACTTTGTGCTTCATATTTGGGGCTACTTAATGTACATAATGAACATGTTGCTAGAAAAGTCTTGGATCCGGCATTTTTAGCAAAAGTATATGGAAAACAATCTCAAGGTTATGGCAGAGAGGTTTTAGTTATAAATAATATTGCTGAAATATATTTGGACAATTCAGATATACCGCTGCTAACTGAAAGAGCCACTTCAGTGTTGGCAAAAAAGTTCTGTGACTATGTTCCAGAGGACAATTATAAAAAAAGTTACAATATAGCTGAGAAAATGATGCTGGATGTTATGAGAGTTTTAAGACAAGATCTTGGAGGTCATGAATTTGTACTGGCAGACCACATTCTAACACATTATCAGAGAGGCGGTAAGATACCTATACATACATTAATACTTCAAATTATTCAAGTAAGTTTATAAAAACATGTAGTTTTCACTTACGTACCTCATCTGATAAAAGGCCATTAGGTACCTTAAACATTAAAAATATTTTCTATTCTTACAGATATTATACTTTGCAATGATAAGGATGGAAACACAGTTGCAGTTCATGATGTCTTCCCTAAAAAATTTGGTGTAATCCATAGACCTCCAAATGATAATATATGGATTGTGCTGGTAATTGCTGGAAGAAATTCTATGATTCAAGGTACAGATAGATTCAGTGGACCTATCCAACAGAAAGTGGCAGACCTAAGGAAAATAGGATATCATCCTAGTGTGGTACGTATTGTAATGTATGTACCTACTGTTTTGCTTTCACAGCCATAGGTATTATTATTGGCATAGGTCACATACATACATATGCTATGCACAACTGCACAACTATACCTACTGTATGTGTGTTGTGTGAGTTACTGCTTGTAAAGTGCAGAGAAGGACAGAAGTAATATAATTCGTATATACGACGACGACCTCTGTGGCGCAGCGGTTGCGCATCTGCCTACCATGCGAGAGGTCCCGGGTTCGAATCCGAAAAAAAACCCCTAGATCTTGGATGTTTACATGTTTGTAATGTCGCTGATTCTGGTTCCTATGACACAGGGTATCCTAGTGTGGGGCCAGAAGCGATGTATGTGCCTGGTATGTAAAATGTTTATGTGTATGCATTCGCCTATAATCGGAAAAAGCTGTAATAGCCGCTGAAAAAAACACAGAAAACGGTGTATTCTACTATCTGCTCAGGAAGTAGTTTTATAATATGCCATTGCATTTTTACAAGTTTATAATGTATTGTTTCAGGTGTCATGGAAAATCTGGTCATCTCTACAAAGTTATGAGCAGAAAAATGTATATTTAATGAGTATTATTCAAAAGGCTGTACTGAAATAAAATCGGAATCTGAATCTATTGCGTTATTTTTCTAAGCTATTGCATATTTCATTCAAAGAGGCGGGCAAAAAGTAAGGGGTTTTTTAAAGTGGGGCATTGTGAGTCAGCCGAGTCTGGTAATGAATCTGGTAATATTGCTTTTCCGTTTTTTCCTATGCGCGGCGTGCAGCCCGGCAACGCAAGCAGCCCGGGGAGTGCAGCCCACCAGGCAGCCTGGCGCGCGCGGCATCCAAGCAAGATGTTCCGTACTAGGGCGCGCCAGTCAATGCAAGTATGGCGGACGCTTCCTGCATAGCATTTCCTGCCAAATTATGTGATGGAATACATCGTGAGGAAACCTTAGCTACGGCGATGTATTAGCCCACTGATACGCAAAATGCAGTAAGTATTGAATAACTGGCCAAATCTATAAATGTTAATCCCAGTTAGTTATTCCATTCCCATGTAATTTGCACGTCGTATAATTCGCAGAAACATACAACCGTCCGCTAGTGAGCAACTCATCGCTTCCTTGCTCTTGGTGGGACCTTAAATGTCGAAAAACTGACAGTCGGCCCGATCACGGCATTCACGAGCACAAGCACGGGCGCGTGCACATTCAGCTGTTCACACGCCCGCGACCGTTGAAATTTGAATGTCGTTTTGAATTGAAGTGAACCGTTTGAACGCGTGGGCGTATGTAGGTGCTTATTACATTACGCTGTCGGCTGGGCACGATTTGTATAGACATCTCACTCTGATGGATCGACTAGAAAGAGATAGTGAGTTAGACAGGGCCCTGCCGACAGAAACCCACCATCAGATAGAAGGAACAAATCCCTATTTCACCACCCCCGCACGAAAGAAGTGTCTTTCCTCTACGAAAACAGTGAGGAAAGTTAGTTTTTAGGAAAGTAATGATCCCGTTCAGAAACTAACCTTGCCTGATTTTTTTTATGTTAAGTTTTAAAGATATTTTAAAAATAATTATTTTGATTTGCTTTATGACTATTTAATTTATTTACCTATGGTGACTGAATACTTTCTTGCTGGGAGTGGTGAAAAGTTTTGTATGCAACATGTGAGCAAGTTCATTTGCTATTCGTTTTGTTGAGTCTTTCGCTTACTCAGGATTGAATTTTATAATCACTCGCTGCGCTCGTGATTCTATTTTTCAATCCTTCGTTCGCTCAAGACTGAAAATCAAAACTCATAGGAAAAACGAACTTTCCTCACTTGTTGGATAAATAACTAATTTTTTACCGTTACCAACTTAACGGGCGAAGGGAAAAATAGCATTTTGGTGCTGTCTGTTTCATTTCAAATTTAAATTCCCCCTGGCCCTGGATCAAAGCACTTTCATTGTAGCCGCTATAAAAAAGCACTTGTTCAGACTAGCCAGATTGTAATCTAACCTTTGACATTGACGACAATAAAGACTTTGACAAAGGAACTATTCGGTGAAACGCACTCTAGGGACTAGTTTCCAGAGCCAAAAAATACAATTGAAAAAAAAAAGTACATATTCTTTCTCGAGCGCGCGCATTAGTTATTGTTATTGTTCTGAGGAGTTTATTTACATTTACGCTCTCTCGCTCTCTCTCCGACTCCCCTCGCCTTGTTTTCAAACCGCCCGGTGGCGCGTCAGTCGCCTCGCGGCCAGTGCTGCAAGTTTAGCGACTTTGTCGCTAGAAATGCCGCTTTCACTATGAAACCGATTTGATCAAAGCACCTATATTTTTCACTTCTCCATACAAATCAGCTGACCCACTCAGGACAAAATGTACAGGGAAGTGAAAAATGAAGTTGCTCTGATCAAATTGGTTTCATAATGAAAGTTGCTCAAAATGACCTAACAAAGTGGTTTCTCATTTTGCGTTAATTCATTTACACCTTGTATAGTGGCTGTCACTTGAACGCAATTTATCCTACACAGACGTGGGGTGCGTTTTTTTTATTTGGTTCACAAAACAGAAAGCAATCAAAATTACATTATTGGAACATGCACAAAATATGGTTCTCGATCTCGACTGCTCTCTAAAGTATGTGAACACAGTTAGCTACGTACGGGAGGCGGAACACAATAACAACATTAAAATATTAATAGAGTCTGGCCAGCGAATCCTGTCCTTTGGCAGTTTTCAAACTTTGATGATGGCAACATTATTTACTTGTCAAACGAATTGTTACTTTGCTTACAACATTTTGATACTTTACTTGACTATTTATTATTATTCTTTAATTTCAGTTACTAATCTGTTCTTTTGGATATTATACATTTATTTAAATGTGGTTGATTGCAATTACTGATATTTGTTTCCAGGTGGCTTAAATACGGGTTTTGAATTATTTGAGTCTGATTGTGACTATGAAACAGAATAATAAAGTTTATTAGTTTAGTATGTTTGCTTTATACTCGAAGTGAAGGCTTTTGCCCAGCAGTGGGAAACTGTATAGGGTATAGGCATGGTAAAAAATATATTCAGTAGGTACCTACTTAACCCATCCAATGCTCTATGAATTTACGAACGCACGTTTTTACTAATATGATATTCTCTTTTTCAACCAAGTCATGAGAGTTAATAGGTATCGAACAATAAAATTAAAAAAAAAACATTTTAGTATCAACTCCGTTAATTCGATGTACGGTAAATGTGGCCACATTAAGATTTTTTAAATTTGCCGCGGTTTTCTTGGGACTTCTTTCACTGGCCAGACTCTACAATTAAAATTAAAATTACTTGAAAATTATATGAACGTGTGTGTCAAATTGGAGAAATAATTATTCATACTTTACGTTACTAAAGTACTTGTAGCTTTAGGCGTTTTGCCCTAATAGAACGCGACCACGTGATTATAACGCGAGCAAGCGATGCGACCATGTCTGGTATATTTGAAGAGTTCCCTCGATTTCTCCAGGATCCCATCATCAGATCCTGACCTGGTGTCAATGGGACCAGTGGGATGGTAAACCCTTTCAAACAATAAAATAATTTTCCAAATCGGTCCATCCGTCTAGGCGCTATCGGGGCACATACATAAAAATAAATAAAAAACATCCGGACGAATTTTAAACCTCCTCCTTTGGGAAGTCGGTTAAAAACGGGCCTTAAGCGCGCTTCTACTGACTGACTTGCCTGCTGCAGGGGCAACCTAAGGTGTAAAAGTGTGTTAAACTGGAGCCACCTGCTGTGTGTGAGTATAGTGCGACATAAAAGAGTAGAAAATAAATAATGGCAACATAAGTGACATATTAGCTCACATATTAGAGCACTATTGCGTATTTTGATAAAATCCAAATATGGCAATAAAGAAAACACGCAGTAGTCTGTGAATATTGCCATCATTTTATGTCGCACTATACAGTCCCTAGTGGTGGCAATAACGGCTGTTTTGCAATAACGAACAACACTGTTGTGTTATTTCAAAATAACTGTTGTCGTAAACTGTTATCCTGTTATCCTGTTATATTGCTGTTTGGTAAAACGATAATTGAATGAATCGCAGATTGACAATATCATTATTTAAGTTCTTGCTCATTATCAGTTCTTCCCTTCATACTTTAAACAGGCATAGGACTGTCAAAATTATTGTCAATACTACGTATTCGTAAATTAAAATATATTTGAGAAACTAGTTGTTTGAATGAATTATAGACTGATTATTTGGAGTGTTGCCGGATAATCGATGGTATATCGATTATTAATCGATTCTCCTAAGTACATATAAAAAATCTAACAAATCGATCTGGCATCGATTTTATCGATATAATCGACTGTATCGATACTATCGATTCTTATACTTGTACCAATAAAATCGATTATAATCGATTATTTGATTGTAATTGCTGTTTCTGATAATTAAATCGATTATATCGATAGTATCGATGGTGAGAAGCAATACGATAGAATCGATACTATCGACACAATTGATTAAATCGAGGTATCGTTTAGATTATATTTTTGTGTATCTGTAACGTAACAATATATTCTAAACCGATACCTCGATTTAATCGATTGTGTCGATACTATCGATTTTATCGATTATATTGTTTTGCTTCTCACCATCGATACTATCGATATAATCGATTTAATCATCAGAGACAGTAATTATAATCGACTAATCGATTATAATCGAATTTTTGGTACAAGTATAAGAATCGATAGTATGGATTTAACCGATTATATCAATTGAATCGATAACAAATCAATTAGTTAGATTATTTAGGTACCTACTAATCGATTAATTGATAATCGATTATCCGGAAACACTTTGGAATTATGGTAATACCGGCGGCGTATTTAGTAGTTCATTGATCTTATTTACATTTTTTTAGATATACATTTTTAAATTTACAATTTTTGTTATTCTATTTACACACAGTTATTCCCATTTATAAACATCATAGTCACTTTATCAACTAAAAAACATTATCATACGCAACAGACCGCACGCACCCCACCCCCCATTGGTCAGACGGCCGGACGGCGGCGGCGGCGGCGTCGCGTCATTGGCTAATCATTATTGAGAACAGCAGCAAAGTCGACAACAGCGCGCGACTTCAACAATGTAAAACGCAACGATAACTAACGACAACAGGATAACAGGATAACAGGATGCTTGAGTTTTCGACAACAGTGTTGCTCGTTGCGCACAAATAACGCATTATATTATCTGTTGTCGTAATAACGACCACCACTAACAGTCCCTAACTCCAGATCGCAGATGCCTCCAGTTTTTTTACCCTGGATTGGCCCTGCAGCAGGCATGTCAGTAGCGCACTTTAGTGCGGTTAGCGGTTTAGCGACATGTTTCCAAATCTGGCAGCACTAGTCGCTCGCCGCCATATTGAAACAAATCTCGCGGTTCGGATTAGAGGTGTGTACCGGTTGCAATTTTAGCCTCCGGAGATTTTCGGAGATTTTATAGTAAAAACCGGTACTTCACCGGAGAAAAACCTATAGGAACATTTCTTGACATTATATGGAAATTGGCTTAATTTGACACTGTGAAGTGTTAAGTGTATAGTGTGGGTTTTGTGAATGGGGCTGTGAAGTGTTAAGTAGTGTCCAACTCTGTGTAGCGTCTCTGATTAGTAGAAAACTAGAAACCGGTTGGTTATTGAGCGTCAAACAATCGAATTTGCTGTCCCGACGCTGTGTAAACTGCTAGTGAAGGGGCGCTGCAAGTAGAGGGGGAAGAGGGACGCGCGGGGCAGTACTATTTGCAAAAAAATAGAACACGCTTCTATTCGCCTTACTTCGCTGATTAGTAATCAGAATCACTCACGCTTAACAGTGGCTGTCCAGATGTGGCTCGCACTTTACACCTCACAGCCACACTTTACACCTGTATTTTACACTAATCAAAGTCAAAACGGCCCTTTACATAGACAAAATTATAGAATGTGAAGTAGGGTGCAATTCCGATATGACAAAAGATCCCCAATGGGGATTCCCCATCCCATACATAGAAAAAAATATATAATGTGAAGTAAGGTGCTTTCGGTTACACGTTTACAGTATTTTCGGACGTCATTATAAGTTGCGTTCCGCGCGCATGTACAAAAAGTAAGGTGCGTTCGGAATAGTTCGGATTACTTGGGGTACACGCATACAATATTTTCCATACTAAGTCCATGATATTTTCAGAGGCAAAATAAATTTGTGTTCAGCGCGCGTGTATAAAAATACCGGTGAAAAATAAAATCACCGGTAAAAATCCGGTAGTGACGTTATCCGGTTTTTCACCGGTTTTTGTAGAACCGGTACACATCTCTAGTTCGGATATGGATCGGATGCTCGCTCGCGGACATTTGTTTTGTTTGTTTCTTGTGTGCCGGCCAAATTGTGGATTTTTGTAAGATTTGTATGGGATTCACTGTGAATGTTTGGTTGATAGACCGACAAGTGTCATTCAAACTATGTCTCAAACCGAAGAAGTCATGGACGTGGCTGAAGTAGGCGATAATTCCGTAAGTATTATTTCTGTTCTAGCCAAAAGAATCCCAGTAACTTTACAATACTCATGTCTAATGGCGCGGTATTGCATTACAGAACGGTTCGTCCAGCGATACCACGTCGTCAAGGGGCAAAGAGGGTGATTTCGAAAGTAAAGTGGAGGTCGACCGGTCCAAACGATTCGATTTCTTACTGAAACAAACTGAGATTTTTTCACATTTCATGACAAACAACCCCAAATCCACCAGTCCCCCTAAGACTAAAGCTGGTCGTCCTAAGAAGACAAAGGAACCCGAAGATCCCTCTGCCGTAGAGTAAGTATCCAACAACTGCCAATATAGGTATAAAGTGTGGTTTGTTTTACACCTGCCTGCTGGATATTTTATAAGTAGGCTGCAGAGATGCTGCTAATAGTTTATGTTTCCTGTTACAAGCCACCGTCACCGCAAGACTGAACAAGAGGAAGATGAAGAACTCCTTGCTGAGTCAACCGTCAAGCAAAAGTCAATTTTCCGCTTTGAAAGCTCCCCGCATTACATCAAGAATGGTGAAATGAGAGACTATCAAGTCCGTGGTCTCAATTGGATGATCTCCTTGTATGAAAATGGCATCAATGGTATTCTGGCTGATGAAATGGGTCTCGGAAAAACTCTTCAAACCATTTCACTTCTAGGTTACATGAAGAATTTTAAGTAAGTTTCATTTATCTACTATAACTACTTATAGCAGCCATTCTACGTCTAATTATGTGGTGTTCGGAACAAAAGATTTTCTTTCGCATGATTGATCTGTAGGTCCAAAGGATGGTTTTAAGTAGTGGAGCCATCTGGAATTCTGATGCAGGAGAAAGACAGAGAGGGGCAAAGTTTGTATGGATAAAAAAATATACTTTACCTATGAAGCTGTAATTTGGCAGGCAGGTAGTTTAAAAATTCAGGAATTATATTCAGTAATTTTTTTCAAAGTTCTGCCTCCATGAGAGGCATAAAATAGGGGCCGAAGTTTGTATGAAATACAAAAAAAACTACCCATGATGCTGTAATTTGGCAGGTAGGTAGTTTAAAGATTAAGGACATAAGTTCAGTATTTTTTTTTAAATCCTGCCTCCCCTGCATGGGGCAAAAAAATAATAATTTAGGAATAATTCGTAACTTCTATATTGCACACAAACATTTACATAACATAACATAGCGTCACGCCTTTTCCCATATGTGGTGGCAGAGGCACCACTGTGCCCACTTTCAGCCAGTGATTCAATACTCCATAAGTCAATAAAAACATAGAAAATGTGAATGTGTACAAAGGCGAGCTTATCTCTAATAAGAGATCTCGAGGAATTTACTTTTTTACAATAATTATAGGTTTTCTGTATGAAAGTGTCCCTTAATAAACCTTAAAATAGAATCTCCATATTTCTTTTATACGAAAACGATACCAAACACGCCATATAAACTTTAGCCCCCTTTTTTGCCCCTCGAGGGGGCAAATAAAAAACTGAACTTTCATCCTAGATCTTTAAACTTAGGTAGTTTAGAGATCCTGCCAAATTACAGCTTCATATGTTTGGGTTTTTTTTTTTGTATTTTGCACAAACTTTAGCTACCTTTTTGCCCTTTGTGGGGGCAAATCTTTAAAGAAAAATCTTCTGGTTCTTTAAACTTCTTACTTGCCAAATTTCATCTTCATAGGTCAAGTATTTTAGTTTTTACTCTACAAATTACCCCTCCCCTCTTGTCCCTGCATCACACATCAAATGCATATCCATCTTTTGGACCATCCATCCATAGATCAAACCTGCCAAAGGACATCTTTTGTTCACGAAACCCCGTTTATTGCGACTTCTAGGGCCGTAGCACACCCGTTATTATATAAAAATAGTGTTAAGAAAGTAAGTGAAAATGAAATGGAAATGGTAACAAACTGAAATTCTTTTGTTTTCTAGGAACATCCCAGGCCCTCATATTGTCATTGTTCCCAAATCCACCCTCACTAACTGGATGAATGAGTTCAAGAAATGGTGCCCATCATTAAGAGCAGTTTGCCTAATAGGAGACCAAGAGACAAGAGTAAGGCGTATTTGATTTGTTTTTTTACTTCTGAAATTCAATGGCATGGAAGAAGTTAGGTTTTATTAAGTCTATTTTTAGGTTAAGATTTTACACTAAGGTGGCCTTGACTGAGTAATTGATCACATTAACATGTTTTTTTATAAACATTAGTAATAGTATGATCTATTATAAAGCTTGTTTTCCCCACAGAACACATTCATTCGAGAAGTCCTGATGCCTGGTGAATGGGACGTCTGCATCACATCATATGAAATGATTATAAGAGAAAGATCAGTATTCAAGAAGTTCACTTGGAGATACATGGTTATTGATGAGGCTCACCGCATCAAGAATGAGAAGTCCAAACTGTCTGAGTTCCTCAGAGAGTTCAAGAGTATGAATCGGCTTCTGCTGACTGGTACTCCGTTGCAGAATAATCTCCACGAACTGTGGGCTCTGCTTAATTTCCTTCTGCCGGATGTATTCAATAGCTCAGATGTAAGTATGACTATCATTACCATTGCCATTCATAATGTTATAAGCAACTTTAAAGCTTATTCTTGTTGTTCTTGAAAGTATCATTTAATGTTTCCAAGTGCTAATAAACATTATCTTTCAGGATTTTGACTCATGGTTCAACACCAATGCAGCCCTTGGTGACAATCAGCTAGTCACGAGGTTACATGCTGTGCTAAGGCCATTTTTGCTTCGTCGTCTCAAAGCTGAAGTGGAGAAGAAACTGAAACCCAAAAAAGAAGTCAAGGTCTATGTTGGACTGAGTAAAATGCAGAGGGAATGGTATACGAAAGTTTTGATGAAGGATATTGATGTAGGTATGTTGTCATTTACTACTATCCTATTATTATTAAAAGTTTCTGGTTTATAAGAATGATCACAGAACACATTCCTATCAAGTTACAATATGCATGGTAGTATCTATCTCTACTATACAGGGTGTAACAGAAGGATGTAGTCATATTTTAGGGGGTTGTTAGGGAGACCATTCTGAGCAACTTTTACTATGAAACCGATTTGATCAGAGAAACTTTATTTTTCATTGCTCCATATGTTTTGGTCCGGGCGGTCAGCTAATTTGTATAGAGAAGTAAAAATTTAAGTTGCTCTGATCAAATCGGTTTCATATTCATAGTGAAAGTTGCTTAGAATGATGTCCCTAACAACCCCCTAAAATATGACTACACCTTTCTGTTACACCCTGTATGCACTGACGGACGGTAGTTTCATACAAGTATACGAGCCATTTAACATTAACAGCATCAATTTTACAGTTAACAGTTGTCCCATATGGGGTGGCAGACGTGCGTCATTGTCGATTGTGCAATCATTCATGCCCACTTTTAGCCAGTTCAATATTCCATTCTGCGTGACAGTGAGCTAATCACAGCTAATAATTGAAACAAAAAGTAAACTTTAGAAAAAACCGACTTCCACAAACCCTATTTGATTAGATTGAGTTTAATACTAACTGTAACCCCTTATCCCCCCCCCCCCCTTGGGGAATTAATTTTGTCAAAACCTATATCAGTGCTACCCCACGCGACTAAGGAACCCCTGTACAAAGTTTCATGGCTCTAGGTCCACCGGTTTAGGCTATGCGTTGCCTGCCCGTCAGCCACGCATTGTATTTGTACCTAGTATTGAGCAGATCTGGTGGCCATTTGTGGTCTTCATCAGCAGTTCCGCATCACAATATTATGCTATGTGCATTTGCACGAGTTATTATGAAAAACACAAAAATCACTATAGGTCTGCCTATAATATTTGAAGAGTTCTCTCGATTTCTCCAGGATCCCATCATCAGATCCTGACCTGGTGTCAATGGGACCACCCTTGAGGTATTACCTATACGCCGAAAAAAGATTTGTTCAAATCGGTTCATAATGGGCATTGATCAGGGAGGCATCGATTGTCGTAAAGTGAAAACCATTTAGAGGAATAGGGATACTGATTACTATAAGGGGTTTAAATAAATAAAATTAAAACGGATTATTAATATTTATCGCAAAAACTGTTAATTTCATTTTCTTTCAAATACGTCATCGTTGGCTCTAATGCGGTAGTTCCATTGCCTACAAATATTTAAAAAAATACATTTGTCAACAACAACAACTGTCAAAAGTGTCAAACAGAGAAATAACCGCTGAAAATAACTTAACCTTCGCATCGCAACAAATAAACATCCGAATAATACTAAAATAATCATGGGATCTAGAGAGTGCTTCGTTCCAAACTGCAAAAACAATTCGAAAAATAGCCCAACTAAACTGTTTGTACGCATTCGAGAAGATTTGCGTCAAAAATTGTGTCGTCAAGCTAAGGCGGAATATTTCAAGGTGTACACACAGTATTGCTGTGAAGATCACTTGGAAGTAAGGATTCTTTAGTCTCTTTGTTAAATACTTACTAATTACTTCTTATTAATTCTTGGTTATTGGCAATTTTAGAAATTAAAATGTTATAACTCGTTACCGACATCGGATAACAACGACTTATTATTTAAATATTAACTCTTGTTGACATTTGTCAAACGTCAACGTATTTTTACTTTTTAAAAGCATGATTGAATGCAAAGGAACTTACCTAATTATGCCAGTGGTGACGTCATACTTACAAAATTCAGAAATTTTAAATAATTAATAAAAAAATAATGACATCAAAAAAATAAAAAATATTCAAATTAGTTTCTTATATTTGTCTATATTTTCGATTTATAGAATAAAAAAAATGGGTGTTACGATGCCCATTGGCGGAGTTATCGCGTAACAAACATAGAAAAAAAAACATACGGGTCGAAATGAGAACCTCCTCCTTTTTTTGAAGTCGGTTGAAAAAGGAAGGCTGGTATCCCATATATCTCACTAGAACTGTTGGATTGTGTTGGAAAAGCCAACTTTCACCGACTCTATGGACAGCAGTAAAACCTCTTTACTGAGCTTGGATGATGTAAAAGTAATTACGACTCGTCCTCACAGTAAACGGCGCCGGCAAAGTGGAGAAGATGCGTCTTCAAAACATCCTGATGCAGCTGCGCAAGTGCTGCAACCACCCGTACCTGTTCGACGGGGCCGAGCCGGGCCCGCCGTACACTACCGACCAGCACCTCGTCTACAACTGCGGCAAGCTCGTCATCCTTGACAAGCTGCTGCCCAAGCTGCAGGCGCAGGACTCGCGGGTGCTCATCTTCTCGCAGATGACGAGGATGCTGGATATCTTGGAGGACTACTGCCATTGGAGACAGTTTAAGGTGGGGTGTTAAGCTAGAACCCACGAATTACAGACGTAAAATGTACTAGCAAGCCTATGCACATCGAACTCTACATATACGTATGTGACGACTTGTTGAGGTTTGCCAAGCGTATGGATCAGGCAGAAAACTTGTTGATGTGTCCCTACAAAGCAGAGGATTCTCTTTTGGTGTAGATACTCAAATCAACAAGTTTGCTCTCATATATCATAAATCTAGACTTGCAAGAACAAGGCCCAAGGATGCGAGGGTCTACGGTTCTGGCCCTCAATTCTCGCGATTTCGATCATCTACTTAGTCAAGATATCGGTTTTGATACCACACATCTCCATCGAAAATGATCTCGATTCATATTTATTTAGATCGGATAGGGGTCGATGCCACGCTGGTCGTGAAAATAGCTTTAGAATTAGAATTAGAATTACGTTTATTGCTTCCATTCACAATTGTTTTCAATGAAGATATTCGGTATCTTGAATCGATATTTCGACTAATTCCCCCCTGTATGGAGTGATCTCTTCATCTACACTTCATCTTCCCCTAGTACTGCCGCCTCGACGGGCAGACCCCCCACGAGGACCGCAACCGTCAGATCGAAGAGTTCAACGCGCCCGGCAGCGAGAAGTTCGTGTTCATGCTGTCGACGCGCGCCGGCGGGCTCGGCATCAACCTCACCTCGGCGGACGTCGTCATCATCTACGACTCCGACTGGAACCCGCAGATGGACCTGCAGGCGATGGACCGGGCGCATCGGATTGGCCAGATGAAACAGGTCAGTGGACAATGAGCTTGGTTACGGAACTTACGTGTACTACTCAACTGCTACCAGCGGCATGACAGCTGAGCCATTCAAACCAAACAGCATGCCCTGTTATGCGCGTAAACTGAAGAGCTTATTACATTACGCTGTCGGCAGGGCCCTGTCTGACTCGCTGTCTCCTTCTAGTCGTTCCATCATGAGTGAGACGTCTATAAAAATCGTGCCCTGCCGACAGCGTAATGTAATCAGCTCTTTACTGGTCGCTACTCGACCAGTAAAGAGCTGATTACATTACGCTACATACATACATGTTTGGACCGAGTTACTGTGCCAAAAGGATACCTGGGTCGATTTGAATGACGCGTCATTCGTGTGAACTAATGTCATTCGTGTGACATAAAAATTCGTGACATCGACCCTCGTTGAAGATTCGTAACGCTTGCAATGCTATTTGCAGCGTGCCGTAACTACGTTCGTAGCAGATTCAAAACGCTTGCAACGCTACTTGCAGCGTGCGTGACTACTTATTTCACGTCACACGAATGACGCGCCATTTAATTCATAATTAATCTCATTCGTGTGACACAAACATCGTGAAATCGACCCACCTACACAAATAGGTTAGCAAAAATGGATAAATAAATACGGGTGAAGTATCTAATCTGGTAGATGGAGGTAGTAAGAAAAAGAAATACTTTTCTGGTGATGAAGTAGCCGTTAGCTACTTCTTCTAAGTTGGTCCCTGTAGTAGATGATCGGTGCAAAACTCACAGTAATTGTGAAAAATTAGCTTTGCGCCATCGCGCCGCTCCCGCTGGGGCCCACTCAGTTTGAACCCATCACCCAACCCAAACATTTTGTCTCACCCCAGGTCCGCGTATTCCGGCTCATCACCGACAACACGGTCGAGGAGAAGATCGTGGAGCGAGCGGAAGTGAAACTCCGCCTGGACAAGCTGGTGATCCAGTCGGGCCGCCTGGTGGACCAGAAGAACCAGCTGAACAAGGACGAGATGCTCAACATGATCCGCCACGGAGCCAACCACGTGTTCCAGTCGCGGGACTCCGAGATCAC
Source organism: Argyresthia albistria (assembly GCA_963457715.1). Lineage (NCBI taxonomy): Eukaryota > Metazoa > Arthropoda > Insecta > Lepidoptera > Argyresthiidae > Argyresthia > Argyresthia albistria. Next base: position 8,358,976 of record OY735253.1, on the reverse strand, counting down.
GGACGAAGACATCGACGATATTCTCGCCAAGGGAGAGACCAAGGTAAGCGCCCGCCGTCAGCTCTTGAGAAATACATGGTTACTATGAGCACAGATAATACTAATACAGATAGACCACCTAGAGGAAAATATGACACCGGCGTAAACTGAGATGCTACGGAAGCTTCTTTAGTTCGAGGCCATTATCGCTTCGTTCAGCACCATCGAAAAATTGCAAATACCACGAGATGGCGCTATGATATATAGGACTTATTTTAAGATTAGCGCCACCTAGAAGTATGTTAACTGAAACCATGGCGTTTAAAGTAAAAATGTTACTCCTCACGCCATCTTTTTTTTACGAAGGCTTACTAATTCTAATTTGTATGGGATGAGCACCCTGTGATATGATAAAGTAATAGGCGTGTGTCTAGCCGTTGAGAGAATGCGATCCTGAGACATGTCAGTTTGGGATGCAATCCCCTTTGTGGGAGTGAGATAGAGTGAAAAGTAGCGCGGGACAGACAGGGACATATGTCAGGATCGCATTCTCTCAGCGGCCAGAGTATAGTCAAAATAGATACTTTGTAGGAACTGTCAAAACGGTACTATTGTTCCTAAGTTCTATGAAATAGCACTATGTGACGTCATGTGCGTTTTATTTGCCCAAAACTGCAAAATATACATTTCTGCGATTGTCAAGCCATTGTTTACATAATGCTTCAACTTCAGACTTGTCCTAGATTTATTTGATTGATTACCTTGGACACAGCTCAATTCATAACATAAGGACTCGAGTTGTTAGGGTTCCGTACCCGAAGGGTGCCAAACGGGACTCTATTACTGAGACTTCGCTGTCCGTCTGTCTGTCTTTCTGTCTGTCACCAGGCTGTATCTCATGGACCGTGGTAGCTAGACAGTTGAATTTTTCACAGATGATGTATTTCTGTTGCCGCTATAACAACAAATCCTAAAAAACTAAATAAATTTAATATTAAGGGGGCTCCCATACAACAACGTGATTTTTTGCGGTTTTTTATAGATAATGGTACGGAACCCTACATGCGCGAGTCCGACTCGCACTTGGCCGGTTATTTATTTTTATCCATTTGCATCTGGTTACTCAATCTCGTCTCGACACTCCATAGAGGCCCATCACAAACCCTCTGAAAGTATATTCGATTCCCACAGACTGAAGAGTTGAAGCAGAAGTTGGAATGTCTTGGCGAGTCATCTCTCAGAGAGTTCACGATGGACACGCCTGGCGCTGCCGACTCCGTATATCAGTTCGAAGGTAAACTTATACGATACGTACAGTGACGTACACAAATATGAGCTCAGCTTTAGCGTGCTTTATTTCCTTACATTGTATTTTTAATCCCTGACGACCAAAAGAAAATTTAAGCGTCTGTTGCTCTATCTTTCGTTCGGTCTGTTTGTGTCTGTGGCACTGTAGCAGTCATAAGGGTGGCCGGATTTTGATGCGGTTTGTGTTAATGATAGTAGACTTTCCTACAATTATTCGTAAATATGTTTTGTTAAAATCAGTTCAGCCGTTCGAAAGTTATCTGCTTAACAAGAATAGCTGTCAAACGAGTGGGCTTTGACGCGGTTTTCTGTAAATGGTAGACATTCAGTTTTAAAAAAAAAATAGTTATACCACAGAAGAGATAATTATTAGTACTAGTAATATTATGATTTATTTATATTTTATTTTTCACTTACTTGAGCACAAAGGCCTACCTGTTCTGTATTTTATTTTTCTCTGTCCATCCTGGGTTTGCTGGAAGATATCTTTAGAGATAAGCTTGCCTTTGTAAATTACTTCTCTGTATTTTCTGTGTTTTGTCTTTTATGTGCAATAAATATATACGATACGATACTGTACAGAACGGTCATACCCTTCCCCGCGATCATTCAGATACCGCACCTCACCCCGTAGCTCGCAGGCAACGTCGCAGGCATTTTCTATAGAAGCTGAACGCACAATTTCACAAACGAAAGAGTTTACGCACACATTTGCACGTGTACAAAGGTCATTTGGTTATGTAGGAGTAATAGGTGATTATTTTACGAGCGTTGTATAAAGTGTCCGAGGTGTGGTTATACTTTAAAAACCCCTCCACCAACCCGCACTGAGCCAGCGCAGTGGAATAAAACTCAATATTACTAGTATCCGGGTAATAGCCTGTGCCCCTCGGTTGGGACATCTATGGGTTACTTAACTTAGTACATCCGCATTCCAGGCGAGGACTACCGCGAGAAGCAGAAGATCATCCCCATCGGCAGCTGGATAGAGCCGCCCAAGCGCGAGCGCAAGGCCAACTACGCAGTGGACGCGTACTTCCGCGAGGCGCTGCGAGTCTCCGAGCCAAAGGCGCCCAAAGTGCAGGTCAACACAAGCCAGCAATATCTACCTAGCACTCGTCCAGAGTGAGGGGGCGCGAAATATCGAATATACTGGGTATTACAGAAAGGTGTATTTTAGGGGGCTGTTGGGGACATCATGCTGAACAACTTTCACTATGAAACCGATTTGATCAGAGCAACTTAATTTTTTACTTCTCCATACGTTTTGAGTCGGGCCAATTGATTTTTAACCGACTTCCCAAAGGAGGAGGTTTACAATTCGTCCGGATGTTTTTTTTTTTAATTTTTTTTTTATTTATGTGCCCCGATAGCGCCTAAACGGATGGACCGATTTGGAAAATTATTTTTTTGTTTGAAAAGGTTTACCTTCCCATTGGTCCCATTGACACCAGGTCAGGATCTGATGATGGGATCCTGGAGAAATCGAGGGAACTCTTCAAATATTATAGGCAGACCTATAGTGATTTTTGTGTTTTTCATAATAACTCGTGCAAATGCACATGGTAAGCATAATATTGTGATGCGGAACTGCTGATGAAGACCACATATGGCCACCAGATCTGCTCAATACTAGGTACAAATACAATGCGTTGCTGACGGGCAGGCAACACATAGCCTAAACCGATGGACCTAGAGCCATGAAACTTTGTACAGGGGTTCGTTAGTAGCGTGGGCTAGCACTGATATGGGATTTGACAAAATTAATTCCCCAAGGGGGGGGGATAAGGGGTTACAGTTTGTATTAAACTCAATCTAATCAAATAGGGTTTGTTGAAGTCGTTTTTTCTAAAGTTTACTTTTTGTTTCAATTATTAGTGTAGTGTATTGAAAGATGTTCAGAATGATATCCCTAACAACACACATTTCTGTTACACCCTGTATAGAAACGCCGCTTGCGTCCATAACTCCATGCTGAAGTGACTAATTTCCGGTCCCAATAACCTATCTATCCATTGGTTTTCACATTACTAGAGTGATATTTGACAGTTACGCTATAGAACTTATGTCAAATTCGACCCTATCTATCTGCAGATTAGGCATAGATAGGTTATTGAAACCGGACGTAAGGCGGGTGTGGCTAAAGGGCGGCCTTGCCGTGGCGCCCACCGCGCACTAGTCAGCGCGCATACGCCAATCAACGTGGTGCAGTCCACGCCCACGGGGTAAGGGGTGGGCGGGGAAGAGACGACTGTCTCAGAGGGGAAGCGAGTGGTATGGCGGGAGGACAGGACCTCGCACCTCGTCCCTCCCTACCCACCCGTGTACCCCGTGGGCGTGGGCTACATGACGTTGATTATCTGTAGCAACTGCAATCCGACCACCCCGGATGCCTCATGACTTGATGCATGCCTCGGACGTGTGGTTTAGTAGTTGGCGTGTGGAGAACGTTTTCGTAACATCACATGCGATATTGTGATACGTGTATCATTGGTAGCACGTCTAAACCGCTGTCTTTGTGTAACGCAGGCTCCCAGACCTCCTAAGCAGCCGATTGTGCAAGACTTCCAGTTCTTCCCGCCCAGGCTATTCGAGCTGTTGGACCAGGAGATCTACCACTATAGGAAGACACTTGGGTGAGTACAAGTACCTTCCGTACGTTATGGAAAGGTTTCCATTGGCTCATATCATAGCACAAGACGTTACATTTTATGTAAGGTATTTTTTTTATAAATCTAAATCATTTGTTGCAACATTACGTATGTCACAGCAACATTACTCTAGAATTTTTAGGACAGTTACACAGTTGAAACTTGGTATAATATGTAGATGTATTCTGTGAACCGCTTTAAGATTTTTATACAATTTTTTAAAAATAAATTATTAAGGGGGCTCCCCATATACATAGAACTGACACAAAAAAATATATTCACCAAACCTATATCATAGTATTAGCACTAGAAATAGAAATAAGATTGCTATGCCCGCGTTCAGACTCAGTAAGGTTGCTCACTCTTTTATGGGAGTATGTGTTAGTTTTTATAATAAAATACCTAATGAAGCAACGGACTTACCAGAAAGGAGGTTCAAAAACTATGTCAAAAACGGCCTATTGAAGAAGTCTTATTACAGTGTAAAAGAATATTTAGATGACTAAACTGCATGGTCTTTACCATCTCAGCGCACAGAAATCCAAAGTGGGGCGATGGACTGAGTCAGTACGTCTCTCCTCGGTGTATTTCCTTAGACTTAAGTAGAAATACATAACATTGTATTTTTAAGGCTCTGATATTTTAAAAGAGGTACGGGGGAGGTTTCTTGCCCTTCTTTGCTCCATCCCTAAGCCCACAACTTCCGAACGGGCGGTAGTATACAAAAATATTAATATTATATTGACGTTGACTAAGTAATATGTATGATTTTATGGTCAATAAAAATTTTGAACTTGAACTTGAACTTTTGTGGAAAAATTTGTGTTTCCCCCCTCTAACTTTTAAAGTAAGGGAGTGAAAAATAAAAATATAATATATATGATGTGTATCTCAATACAAACTTTCAACGACAATTGGTTTGAACAAAATATAATAAGCAGTTTTTAAGATATAAAACATTTATATTAACCACAAAGATAACTTTGTCATTCATACAAACACTATGCAAAACAAAAATACAGCACAGACATCCAGTCTTATAATTACTTGCTACTACGGAACCCTTCATGGGCGAGTCCGATTCATACTTAGCCACTTTTTTACGTGTATTTCATTATTTGTTGTTGTTGCGGCAATAGAAATACACATTCTGTAAAACATTTCACCTCTAGCTGACCCGATGATGGACAGACGGACGGACAGACGGACAGCGGAGCCTTAGTACAAGGGCCCGTTTGGCACCCTTCGGGTACGGAACCCTAAAGAGCAGGACTGCACATGGGCCAGTTTGACGCGCGGCTAGCACGATTTTCTATTTCGATCTTCATGTGATATTCTTAATATCTTGGTCGTTTAAATTTTTATGAATGCGGCCAATGAGTGAATGAACTGACTAGTGTTCAGAATGAAATACACCCACACAGAGCCAGGAAAAAAGTAAACATTCATAACTTTGCAAGATTTCGCCGGATCAGAGTTTTAGTGATTTGTGTAGTTTTTGAGTGGTTATCTTGTATTATGGACTGAAAAACTGATTGTAAGTACTATTCATAGCCTATTTCTTAGATAATACCGTGTTTTTTTTTATCGAAAATATCAATGCTGGTGAAGGAAATACATCGATAAAAAAAATAAAAAAGGAGGGTGGGCAAAAAACACCCAGCTCTGACATCTATATAATAGCTGTGACTCTAAAGATCTACTAAAAGTGAGCTTTTTTTATTATGACGCCAAAAGGAACCCTTATAGGATCACTTTGTTGTCCGTCTGTCTGTCCGTCTGTCACGACCCCTTTTCTCAGGAACGCGTGGAGGTATCATGTTGAAATTAATATCGATTACTCAAGTCTATGGTCCCTTGGAGCTGTGAAAAATTAAACTTCTAGGTCCACGAAATCAAAAGATACTGCGATATTATGTCATAATTTTACTGATTTTGTATGAACTCGCGTGGAACTCGCAAGGGAATCAAAACCTATAGGGTACTTCCGGCTGACGTAGGGTTATGAAATTTGGAATGAAGGAAGGTCTTTTAGCAAAAGTAGGAAAAAATCTGAAAACTGCAAATTTCTGTCTTTCTAAAAAAATATTCAATTTGGTTTACATCGATGACATCTCACTTTAGTTTTTTATGTGGAAACTTAATTACACGTGTTACGCTCTCCAAGTGTGATCGGAACCCTTGGTGCGCGAGTCCTACTCGCACTTGGCCGGTTATTTTCCTTTTAACAGGTTCGCTCTCACAAGCACACCGGTCGAACAATTTTAGTATGGAGAACTATAGAAGCGTAATTATCGTGCTAGTTACGAAACGAACCGATATCGATTACGAACTGTATGTAGCTCACAATGTTTTCTTTGTGTTTATATCAATATCATTGTTTTAGGGCATCAACGTCAAGTGAAGACCCCGGGGAAGTGGTGCAGGAGTACCGGGCTCAGAATTCGATTACGCGCAAGCGCATTCAAGGCTTGTCGGCAGCTCAACAGGTAGAGCTAAAAAAACGGAAAATGTTAAATGAATGCAGTCTGGTAGCTCTGCCTGCAACAAAGACCAGCCACAAGCAGAATATGAGGTTAATACTATAAAAAGTTACACCATACAATATTATTCAAAACTCATTCGAATTTGTATAAATTTTAAAATAAATATTGTTTTCAGTGTACTGGGATCTCCTGGTTCACTTCCCTTGGCACCTGGAGTGGCAGCGGAACTGCCAGGCTCGCTGCCTCCACCGTGGATGCGTCCTATTGGTACCCCCTCAAGGGCAAGAGTTGCGGCTAACTGTGAGGTTGCGAGCCCCCAAATCTTAATCTCGTGTAAGTATTTTCCTCGTAAAAAATATTTATAGCAATGTAAGTTACACTTTATCGCACTTTCATTGGCGGAATATTCAATTCCATGGAAATGATGTTCAAAGCTTTTCTTGTTACAGGCGCTGATCATGAATCTGAATGTCTGCCCAATGATGGACCACATGTACACACCTTGGAGTCAGATGACGATATAGCAGACGAGCATGGGGCGAGTAGCGACCCGGACACGTCAGAGCCGCCGCTGGTAGCCGGTGAATTCGGTGTTCAAATGATCGCACAGGCAGAGGCCAACGCTGTCGCAGAATTGCCGTCTGCTATAGCAGACAGTCTGAGAGCTATAGACTCCACGAACGACGCTTCTATTCGTAGGCTACTTCCCGCCGAGCTTTTTCGTTTTGATTGGACGAAAAATCAATCTGCATTCCAGGGGGTTCGGGAAACATTTACAGGTATTCCAGGACCGACATTCCATTTTATGGAAATGGAACCTGTAGATGTTTTCTTAAAATTCTGGGATACAGACATGATTGACAAAATCGTGGCCGAAACCAACCGGTACGCCGCCAGTTCCCAAACTGGCGGCGCTCAGTTCTCACGCTCGGCGAGGTGGAAGCCTACGAATAGAGACGAGATTTATGTCTTTTTCGCACTCATGATCCATCAGAGCCTCTTCCCCCTCACAGTGGAGAAGGATTATTGGAAAAGTCCTAGTCCGCTAACAGCAATGCCCAACTGGAAAACGGTCATTTCGTATGACCGTTGGCTATTGCTGAAAAAATATCTCCACTTTACCGACAACACCACCGTTCCCCAATCCCTCTCCACAGAGGCGCGACGGCTTTGGAAGATCCAACCTGTGGTGGATCATTTGAACACCCAATTCCAGGCTTTATACCTGCCTAACCAAAATGTGGCTCTGGATGAGTCCCTTCTTAAATGGCACGGACATCTGAGTTTCATCCAGAAAATAGCCACAAAAGCGGCTAAGGCAGGTATTAAAAGCTACGAGCTCTGCGAGCCCGGGACGGGCTACCTATGGAAGTTTGCTATATACGCAGGAAAAGATAGCAAGAGTGGTTTCGTGGGTGACCCAGATCCGGCTCCGTCATTTCAGGAGGAAGCGACAACGGTAGCCCCACAGGACGCCACCGCTAAAATAGTGTATGATCTGGCCAGTGGCCTTTTCAATAAAGGGCACACTATCGTGATGGACAATTTCTATAACAGTCCATTACTGGCGCGGTGTTTGAAGTTAAACGGGATGGACTGCTATGGAACCCTCAGGATCAATCGCGATAGTGTGCCTGATAGTTTAAAGTCCATAAAAAAGTCAACGCTAGCCACTGGACATATGATACACTCAAATAGCGGTGATGTCAGCGTGATAGTGTGGAGAGATGTTGGCTTAGTCAACATGCTCTCCACCTATCATTCACCCACTGTGGGGTTAGCCGAGAAGTATGCGACGTCAAAGTTCAAGCCGCAAGTAGTCCTTGACTACAACAACGCAATGGGGGGAGTGGACAAGAAAGACGCCCTTCTGGCCGGGTTCCCGCTCGAGAGGAAGCGGAACTCGACCTGGTACAAGAAATTGTTCAGGAGGCTGTTGAATGCCTCGATCTTCAATGCTTATGTCATCTACAGATGGAAGGACATAAACATTAAGCATCGAGAGTTCAGACGACGCATCGCTGACGGCCTGCTGAATAAATTCTTGGCCAGGGAGGTTCCATCCATCTCGAACGCGGTGCAAACGGTCAGGCAGGTGCCGGGTCATAGGGGAGGGGCACCTAGGCCCATATTGGCCAATAATCACTTTTCGGTCAAAATACCACCGACCGAACAACACCCGAATCCACGTGTGACTTGTGAATGGTGCAAGATATCAAGAAAACGGAATAAAACTTCACATAAATGTGATATCTGCGACGTTCCGTTGTGCGCCGACTGCATGAAGCCATATCACACCATCGTGTGATGAAATAGAAACTCCAGGTCTTGGATGTTTACATGTTAGTGCCCTTCTTTTCTACATCCCTAAGCCCGCGTGTGATGAAAAAAAACTCCAGGTCTTGGATGTTTCCATGGTTGTGCCCGTCTTTGCTCCATTTCTAAGCCCGTGTGATGAAAAAGAACTCCAGGGCTTGGATGTTTACATGTTAGTGCCCTTCTTTTCTCCATCCCTAAGCCCGTGTGATGAAAAAAAACTCCAGGTCTTGGATGTTTACATGCTTGTGCCCATCTGCTCCATCCCTACGCGCGCTGAACTTATATTGACGTTGACGAACGGCCGTTTTCAATAACCTATCTATCTTCGGTCGGCCGATAGATAGGGTCAAATTAGACATATGTTCCATAGCGCAACTGTCAAATCTAACTCCAGTGATGTGAAAATCATGGATAGATAGGATATTGCAAATGGACGTAAGTAATCCGTATGATTTTATGGTCAATATTTTTTTTGAACCGATATTGACGTTGACTAAGTAATCTGTATGATTTTATGGTCTTTTTTTTAAATGACCTGAATTGATGTCGCTGTTTCTGGTTACCACGATACCATGACGTACGTCCTAGTGTGGGGCGAGAAGCAATGTATGTGCCTGTATGTAAATGTTTATGTTTTATTGGACTGGATGTATCTGTTCAATAGGTATTTATTGAGACAGGCTCTTAGAATATGCGATAATTTAATACAATATGTACTCAAGAAATAATAATATTATTATTATTTTCCCCGTATGGTATAAGGTGGACTGAAACTGTAAATTTAAGACCTATGTGTATGATAATAAGATAATATTTAAGATTATGTACACATACATGTATGTATACATATTATTATTATTATTATGTTCCCCTTATGGGACAAGGTAGACTGAAACTGTAAATGTAAGACATGTGCAATATTTAAATACAATTTATTAACATTCAATGTAAATTATGTAAATACATTATTTTAATTATTTTCCCCGTATGGGATAAGTGGACTGAAACTGTAAATTTAAGACATATAGATTATGTACACATACATGTATGTTTACATATTATTATTATTATTTTCCCCGTATGGGAAAAGGCGTGACATGACGTCTTGTCGCTATGTTGTAATTATTATATTAAAAGAAAAAGATACATATATTTGCGCGTGCATAGCCGAGTGCGACAGCCGCTGGGAGTACATCCTTCTCCTTCAACATTATTTATTATACAAGGTGTAAATGAATAACGCAAAATGAGAAACTACTTTGTTAGGGACATAATTCTGAGCAACTTTAATTATGAAACTGATTTGATCAGAGCAACTTTATTTTTCACTTCTCCATAAAAGTTAGCTCTCAGGCCAAAATGTACTGGGAAGTGAAAAATAAAGTTGCTCTGATCAAATAGGTTTCATAATGAAAGTTGCTCAGTATGATGTCCCTAACAAAGTAGTTTCTCATTTTGCGTTACTTCAATTACACGTTGTAATATTGATGTGATACATAATTCATAATTTCTTTATTGCACACAAACAGTTACATAGGACAGTAAAAAACATAGAAAACGTGTACAAAGGCGAGCTAATATTATATTGTTTCTGTTTCTGTTCTTGTCAATGTTATGTAAATGTTGTATATGGGTCTATGCCTGAAATAAACTATATAATTGAATTGAATTTGACAGAAGTATCTAAAATATTTGTGTAGGTACCTACAGTTATTTAATTAATAAAATAGTACATTACTTCAGAGGGAAGAAAGTGACAGTTCCATACCGAGATTATGGCATTTGCGCCACGAGCTTGCGAGGGGCGCAAACCATTTGAGGTATGGAACTGTACTTTATCCTGAGGTATGTATAGTGCTTTTTATTACACCTACGAGGAAAATTATAGACATAAATGCATAGAAATGCTAAATCAATCGAAGTTTTTGCGAAAATGCGCGGGCTTTTCCTTTTTTTATTCGCCCGTTTCTGCATGGAGTAGGCTAAGATCATAAGGTCATGCAGCCACTTCTTCCGTGATACCGCGCGTTTTGTATACAAAAATAATTTCGTTTTTAATTTTCTGTATGCACCAAGGAGGTTGGTAACTGGTAAAAAAAAACTGTATGTGGCCAGTAACAATTTACTTGAAATTTAATTAGTAGACAGTTAAAGTCTCTTTGCAGTATGTATGACTGCTGACAAATAAAAATAAAAAGAACCGGGTATGTAATGGAATTTCATACATACTTCCCACCCTTGGGTCGGAAGGATTTTCATACAAACTTCCATACCTTGGGATGAAAGGATTTGAAGGGCGGGATAAAGGCGTTTCTTCCCTCTAATTGGTATAATTAGTATGTATTTTCAGAGCAGGTGTGATAAAAAATATATTTCCATGTAAAAATGTTACATTTTATTGTCATCATTCTTATTTACAATTACAAAAATACAAACCGACAAAAGCAATTCGAGTATATGACGCGCGCGGGTAAAGACGAGGGCAAAGGCGCCTCAGTGTGCGCTGCTCTTTTTCGAACCGTAAGAATTACGTTTTCGAGTTTTCTTTGAAATTAAACTTTGTTCAACCGATTTTACCCGATTTGCAAATTGATAAGTGATAATTATATCTGAAGAATGTTTCTCTGCTACATGTATGTTTTGGCACTTCAATGACACTGACAGGGGGGCGCCACTGCAACATTGATCGATTGAATGATTGGATTAGTTCCGACCCTTGGCCACGTGCCAAAATATCCATGTAGCACCCCTTCCGCTTGTTCTACTGGTCGGAAAAGAAAAATATTTAACATTAAAATTAGGGGAAGTTATGCTTTCATCCCTTACAATAGATGCTTTCAGACGTCTTGGTGTCACCTGTCATGCATCCTATGGGGGGTGTCTTTAAGGTAGTGAGGGGGTTCTATGAAAAAACATTAAACTACTCTAAAAAAAACCTATTTGAATACTTTGGAGACGCGTAAATCATACTACAATTAATTAACAACAGTTATAAAGTTATAAACAACTCTTAGCAATATAGAGGTACCTACAGTTATTTAATTAATAAAAAATATATTTCCATGTAAAAATGTTACATTTTATTGTCATCATTCTTATTTACAATTACAAAAATACAAACCGACAAAAGCAATTCGAGTATATGACGCGCGCGGGTAAAGACGAGGGCAAAGGCGCCTCAGTGTGCGCTGCTCTTTTTCGAACCGTACGAATTACGTTTTCGAGTTTTCTTTGAAATTAAACTTTGTTCAACCGATTTTACCCGATTTGCAAATTGATAAGTGATAATTATATCTGAAGAATGTTTCTCTGCTACATGTATGTCTTGGCACTTCAATGACACTGACAGGGGGGCGCCACTGCAACATTGATCGATTGAATGATTGGATTAGTTCCGACCCTTGGCCACGTGCCAAAATATCCATGTAGCACCCCTTCCGCTTGTTCTCCTGGTCGGAAAAGAAAAATATTTAACATTAAAATTAGGGGAAGTTATGCTTTCATCCCTTACAATAGATGCTTTCAGACGTCTTGGTGTCACCTGTCATGCATCCTATGGGGGGTATCTTTAAGGTAGTGAGGGGGTTCTATGAAAAAACATTAAACTACTCTAAAAGAAAACCTATTTGAATGCTTTGGAGACGCGTAAATCATACTACAATTAATTAACAACAGTTATAAACAACTCTTAGCAATATAGCTATTTTAATCGTTTGATAAGTCTAAAGGGGTTAAATTAAGGTTTGAAGGCAGGTCAGCGCGGCGGAAGTCCACATTTTGCGTTGCGCAATCCTGACGTCGAAGCAGGCGGCGACGCTGCGCGCTGGAGAAGTTTTGGCGTGTGAGTGACGGTTACAGGAGGGCGCCACTACCACGCAAAAAGCACGCAACCTTATGCAACGAACCTGTCATCAACACCGTTCTTTCATTCCTCATTTTGCCATCGAGCTTTAGTTATACTTATACCTGTCATCGCACGCCAAAAGATAGTTGGAAAGCTGTAAATATGATGTTGCATTGACAGATACAAAGTCCCACGGAATCCTGAACTAGGCCCGGACGCCACCAAGATCCAAAAAGAAGAGCAGAAGAAGATAGACGATGCTGAGGCACTCACGGAAGAGGAATTACAAGAGAAAGAGAATCTACTCACACAGGGTATGATCTATTCAATATTGACTGATAAATTCACATATTTTTGGTGGCTTCCAAGATTGTTCGTTCTTCCATTTGCTGCCCATAATGTTGAATCATTACACAAATGTGTTAAACTCTGTGTCTCCATGTTTAGGTTTCACTAACTGGACGAAGCGGGACTTCAATCAGTTCATCAAAGCCAACGAAAAGTATGGCAGAGACGACATTGAAAATATTGCCAAAGATGTTGAAGGAAAAACTCCTGAAGAGGTAGGATTTAATTTTTTTGTAGTATGCTCAAAGAGTGAGTTCGTTTTAATTTTCACTGGATATTACATAAACAATGTGTGTCCAATCTTGTTTCAAATATTCAAGATGTATATAACACATGTACTCATCCTATACCACAGGGTTCGCCCTTTTTTAGGGGGTAGTGAACGTCCCTTGTTCTTTACAATGTAAAAAACAAGAAATTCAAATGTATACCTTACTGAATAAATGATTATGATAAGATAGTTTTGGGTTCATGGCCTCGAATAATCTAGATGGCCTCTACTAATAATATAATTAGAGGTAGACAATAGTAAGTCCACTTTTAGAGGTAGACAATAGTAAGTCCACTTTTAGAGGTAGACAATAGTAAGTCCACTTTTAGAGGTAGACAATAGTAAGTCCACTTTTAGAGGTAGACAATAGTAAGTCCACTTTTAGAGGGTAAGTCCACTTTTAGAGGTAGACAATAGTAAGTCCACTTTTAGAGGTAGACAATAGTAAGTCCACTTTTAGAGGTATACAATAGTAAGTCCACTTTTAGAGGTAGACAATAGTAAGTCCACTTTTAGAGGTAGACAATAGTAAGTCCACTTTTAGAGGTAGACAATAGTAAGTCCACTTTTAGAGGTAGACAATAGTAAGTCCACTAGAGGTAGACTCTAAGGTAATAGGGTCCCTGGCTCCCTAATGCCCAATTTCACTAACAGTTAGGGGACAATTAGCCCTTTTATGGTTAGCGATTGACCTTAAACTTAGCTCAAATCACCCCCTTAATGGCCCCTTAAAGGAAATAGTGATTGTTGGTCAAATCGGACATAAGTCTTCTCATTCCGCAGGTGATGGAATACTCAGCAGTATTCTGGGAGCGCTGCCACGAGCTGCAAGATATCGACCGCATCATGGGCCAGATCGAGCGCGGCGAGGCGAAGATCCAGCGGCGCGCCTCCATCAAGAAGGCGCTTGATGCCAAGATGGCGCGCTACCGGGCGCCCTTCCACCAGCTGCGCATCGCCTACGGGACCAACAAGGGAAAGAACTATGTCGAGGAGGAGGACAGGTGATACTGCTTGCTCGTCTATGCGCCCTGGAGGCCTAATACCAACTATTGAAACAGTACTGCCCTACCTTTTCGTACTAAAACGACCAATAGGCGCGGCAGTACTGTTTAGGTCCTGCTTTAAGATTTGGTATTAGGCCTCCTGTAATAAGGTTGTCGCTGCTATGTGTCCGACCAATAGACTTAACTAGACATTCAAATTAATAAACTTCTCCCTATTCGTTTGGAGCAATGTAGGTTTCGTCACGATTTTTTCCATCATGGTTAGAACTTCCGTATAGGTAATATACTTATGACAAATTACTTATATCAATGGTATTATATGGTCAGAACCTGCATCTCAAATCTATCTCCTATTGTTCCATAGCTGCGGCGATGGGCTAGCCCCCTGTCATACAAAATGGAGTAGGTATTGAATGACTGGAAAAAAAATCTGCTACCTTGTATGTGGCGAGGCGTGACGTGTTATGTCCGTGTTAAAATAATAATAAAAAATAATGTAGCCCATTAATGTCCCCACCGAGGGACACGGGCCTTTGCTCGGATACGAGTGCTCGGAACAAGCAGGCTCAGTGCGGGTTGATGGAGTGTCCCCATTTGTTTGAATGAATTCCCCGGTTTTGTGTCAGGTTCCTGGTGTGCATGCTGCACAAGCTGGGCTTCGACAAGGAGAACGTGTACGAGGAGCTGCGCTCGAGCGTGCACGCCGCGCCGCAGTTCCGCTTCGACTGGTTCCTCAAGTCGCGCACCGCCGTCGAGCTGCAGCGCAGGTATACTAGCGGAGCAGGGAGCACTTATCCAGTGGAGAGCGCATAGATACATGTTCCTTTGAAACACAACTCGCTAATTTACGGGCGGCGGGGGACGAGGTAAGAGAGTTGTGATTGGTCAGCCGCTGCGAAAATGTCTGGCGGCCCGTCATCGTACATAGGTTGCGTATGTGAACGTTTGTTGAATACAACAAACGTTTGGCGAGCCGCATTCCCCCGCAGGCGCAGTCAATGATATAAGTCTGTAGCGGGGCGACCGACCGACACACGTGGACCAGCACAAGCTGTATAGATATAGATGTGTACCGCTATCGACAATTTTATTAATGGTGAATTTCCCATCACTAAAGTTAAGCGAGTTCTTCGAGAGAGATAGTAGTTAGGCGTACATGCACACTGGACGAGCACTGATGCGCAACTGGTGTACGTTGGTGCGGAACCCTTCGTTTGAGAGCCGGGCTCACACTTGGCCGATTTTTATCCTAAAATCGGGTCCTAAGTGAGTCAAACAGACCTTTAAAGTTTGTAAGAATACCTAAGATATTCTTCTAGATTGTTTAGTAGGTTGATGATGATCGTTACTTAGCTCTGATGCATTAGTTTCACAACTATTTCACCCCTTCCCTCTACTTACCAGATGCAATACCCTAATCACGCTCATCGAAAGAGAAAACCAAGAGTTAGAGGAGAAGGAACGGGCCGAGAAAAAGAAGAAGAGCGGCAACAGTAACCAGAACACGCCCTCGGCGGCCGGGAAGGGAACCAGCGCCGGCAAGCGCAAGGCAGACAGCACGCCGGACACGGCACAGAAGAACAAGAAGAAGAAGAAGTAAGAGCGACGGACCAGCCACCGAGACTTGCTCAGCTGCTCACCCGATGTCTGCCCCGTATGCCCGAAACTGTATGAAACCCACCCTACCGGTAGGAAAATAAATCAAAGCGCTTTTTTATCCAACCACAACCGACCTTTTGTACAAAGTGATAGCGCTAGCGTGATATTTAAACTAAACATACGTTGAACAAGGGTGTTACTGCCGAATATCAACTGGTAATGTCCTGGCGTCAGTAGTTGATTGAACAAGTATTGAAAGATGCGTGGAGTAAGACTGTATTCACTCCTTTAGGCCGGCCACATAGTCGGAATTAAACTCATACAAGTCTATGGATCTTCCACATACATACGGAAGTTTTGCGTTCGGAATTTTCTCGGATTCGTATGGGATTGAATCCAGTTTCGGAATTCCGGCTGTATGTGGCCGGCCTTAGACGTGTAACCACTTGCGTTGGCTCGCTACTTCGGCTGTGCACTCTCGAGTTGCTCGGTTTATAATTCGTGTAATTCGTCAGTTTAGGTGCGCAATCATCACGACCGACGCAAGAAGCATGCGCTAGTGTATTTTACAGTCAAGTTTTATATAACTTAATGTATAACGATGCCAATAAACACTGCATTTGTAATATCTTTGCGAGTACTTTCGTTTCTCCCCCCAAGCGATGTGAATTGATAAAGTAATTAATTGTTTATTTCACTTGATTTATTTTAGACTGTTGCTCTTGTGATAGTTCGCGACTCAAGTGAGCTATCGTTATTTTACAGCAGCTTTTGTACCAGTTTGTTTAATCAATATAATATTATACATTCCAATCCTATCAAAATCAAGTATTTGTATTTTATCTATTTATTTGCATCAGCGCACACACAAGTAAATTAATGTTTATATTAATAAACCGACTTTGTTGATTGTATAGGTGTAAATGAATTAACGCAAAATGAGAAACTAGAAATAAAATAGAAAGGTTAGAGGGACATCATTCTTAGCAACTTACAACATTATGAAACCGATTTAATCAGAGTAACTTTTTTTTTCACTTCTCCATACAAATCAGCTGATCCACTCAGGTCAAATTGTACTGGGAAGTGAAAAATAAAGTTGCTCTGATCAAATCGGTTTCATATGAAAGTTGCTCAGAATGATGTCCCTAACAAAGTAGTTTCTCATTTTGCGTTAATTCATTTACACCTTGTATAAGTTCTCTCCATTATTATTTATTTTCAATAGAATCTCCCTGGGTTATAATTATGAATAGAGTAGTTAAAATTGATTAATTTGTCTTGATGATTAACATTTCTGAATTGTGTCAAATACAATGATAGTTTGCAGCAAATTGAAGTATTTAATTTAATTTTCCTTTATTGGTTATGTTCGATCAAACAAACAAGCTAGCTGCAAGATCTATTATGGAAAACACCGAAAATGATAGAAATACAAATACATTTAATCCATATTCACAATAATGTTTGAAGTACAGTAGGCTCTATTTTAGCTATAAGCATGATATACATTCCCTTATAATTATTATTATACATACAGCAGAGGCGAAGCACCCGATTCTACCGACTGGTGGTTTACCTAACGAATGAAATGTCAGTATTACATTCTTCAAAAATTACTTCAAAATCGAATATACGATTTGGCCTCACTGCTAGTAGAGGAACAATTAATGAAATGGCAATTTAGTAACCAGTGCCATGACATAATCCTACAGGTGCAGATAGAAAACACACTGAACTGTACACCTACCTATTCCAATTGTTTAATTTAACGTTTCAATAGTTTTACTATAGTCCAAAATTTATTACCTACTTCCATTACTGCATTGTATATGATACTACGATCCAGCGTGTAATAGATAAGTGGTTTGATGCTTCATAATATTAATGCAAGCAAAATGTGCGACCTTTCCAATTAAGTTATAAAGTCGGACAAATTCCTTGAATCCCAATTCCTATACTTAGACCTAACATTCATTAGAGCACATGATTTCCTTCAATGATACAATTTCTTAAATTGTTACATTACAATATTTACATTTCTACGTATAGTATATTCATTTATCACAAACACGAAATCCGATGAAGCATCAAACACTAACTTTTTATTTAATTTACGGAGCAGTACTTATTAAACGTATGTTGCGCCGAATGGGTGGAATGCAAGGAGTAGCACGCTATCACTCAGTGTTCTAGGTCACATCACTAGCGTCACTAGGTCACTAAGGGCTCACTCGGTGAGGTGGTAGACCATAGGCAGCGGCGAGAGAGCAAGGGTGCCACCGTTCGAGCACACACTGTCCACCGATCAAGAGGAGTTGCCGTTCTCGCCGTTGTCTTGGAAGCTGTTGGTGTTCACGGAGAAGGGCGCTCCGAGACCGTAGAGGTGCCCGCTCGAACTCTCGATGTTGCCGTCAAAAAATATCTGTAATTTTTAAACACAGCGTCAATTCATCTATTGTTGTGTTAATTATAATGTGGATTTCAACTCTTCGAATTCTGATGGTTACAGCTATGTGTTTTTTCACAGCATCGTATTAGGCATTTTCGTCAGTTATATATACATGAATTTAGTCTCCTTATAATAAAATGTCGAAGCTGGCCTGCCCTAAACACTACAAGCCGCCGTCTGCTTCCAGATTCTATTTTAATATTAAACTGAATGGTAATGAAGATAGTGTACCTCCTTGATCTTAAAGAAGGCCATGCCGGTGAGGTGTGAGTCAGATCCTGCTTGGTGCTGGGGACCAACTCGACGCAACTCCAACTGGTCTGCTACCTCCTGGAGACCACCTTTCAGGTTCTTGCATAGTTTCATCAAGTACTGGAAGGAGAGACATTGAAACATTTATTTATGCATTAGGGGTACCAATCCCTGCTGGGGAGCACAAAAACTCTAGGTCTAGGATGGTTATTTTAAGTTGCTGTTTAGAGTTCCCACAGCACTGGAAATCATAAATATCTTGACCATTGGAAGCAAATGTATGTATCTACCTGGATACAATGTTTATGCTACCCATTAGTTTTTCATCTCTGAAAATCAGACTAAAGAATAGGACTGTCGGTGAGTCCCGTTGTTGTCCTCATAGCCTGTGTCACCATGATTATTGGACATCGAAATTGTGGCCTTTGTCCTCACTGAATGGGGACACGGGTTAAGGGGTCAACGGTACTGTCTACTACTCAGATATGAGAATCTAATATGATTAGATGTTAAAAACTAAGGTCATTTGGCAAGGCAGCAGTTGTAGGTCACAATTAGATACAAATATAGTAAAGGTTGTGAACTCACCTTGACATCGTAAACTGTTGGAAAATATAGTCGTAGACTATCGAAAAACTCATTTTCGTCTTGTGGTAAATTGGAGTCTGTGAGTAGTTTCAGCAAATATCCAAAGTCATATCCGGAGTGGAAACTCAACCATTTGATATTGTCCATGAGCACAATGCCTGAAGACATGAGGAGCTCAGCAAACTCCATGGGCTCAATGCCATCTTCCTCATGCTTTCGGAACTGAAGACCTGAGTTTTGCAGCAAATCTATGGAGTCTTGGGCATACATGTCTTCCCTGTAATGAGAAATTCGGTATTTAGTTTGTGCCTAACCATTTTGAGCAAGCATTCCTTACGCGAAAAGCCATAAACATCAATACTGGGCCAGCAGCCTGTGATAGAAGCATGAATGAGCCTTAGTAAGTCTTATGCTGAATTGCTGACCCCAAGCTCAACGCAGAATCAAAGAGTGAGGAGGAATATAATAATCTTATTTGAAACATACTGGAGATTGAATTTGAAATTGAACTGCCAAGTAGTGTAGCCAGGTGGTGTTTTGCCACTTTCATCCATGAAAGTTAGTCCTAATTGTATGATTCTAAGGAGATCCACATTACACCTGTGAAAGACAAGATTATAAATTCAAAACAATTTAACAATAATAAAGTACCTATATTACGAAAAGTGTGTATAATTATAGAGATTGAATCTTACCGAAGTAATTGATACTGGTAGTCAGCAGTTGACCTGAACTCTCCAATAGGCCGTGCTACTACTCCAGGGAATTCTGTGTCCATTGCCACCCAGTGATACTTCTGCACAACCTGACAACAATCCCATAGAAATGCAGTTGTTAGGTAGTTGCCCTAGCAAGGACATTCTTTATTTATTAGCCAACATCTGTACAAATAGTCTAATTGCCTAATGCATGTGCATGTGCATACCTGGCGTATAATTTGAAATTCTTCATACAGATTGTGGTTCCACACATCTTTTATGCCACATTCTTCATTGGCTGGGATAGGTGCCACTGAACCAAAGCTGGCGGCTGGCATCTGAAATAAACATTTAGAGAATGAGATACTGATAATAAGAACCAAGGTGGCTGACATTGGTAAGCAGATAACATGGCTCAGGTGGAAGTGGGCAGGACATCTCTCCATCCCTTTTTGCATCAATGCTACTCGGGTTGGAGTATTTTGGGGAGAACCTGGTAGAGTCATGGGTAGGTTGACAGGGTGACCCACTGGGTTTGATATTCAGTTTGGCGATCCAGGATGTGGTTAAATCTATGAGGTCCCCTTTGAATGTTTGGTACCTGGATGACAGTACTTTTGGGGATCTCCAAATGTGGTCCTAGCTGACTTGGATGCCACTGACCACGGTTTGGAAAGCTTAGGCCTTCACCTGAACTCACAAAAATATTGAATTGAGTTGAGTTGTACTCATGCTCGGGTATCTTGTCGCAAGACATAAGTGCGGAGTTTAAGGCATTAGCTCCAGGGGTGAAGCTCCTAGATACAACTGAGTTCACCCTGTTGGGGCACCCATCTTTGTGGAAGGTGTCCTGGGCGTTCTTCGAAGTAAGAGGGAAGCCTTGGGCTTTGCCACATCTAAAGGAGCTTTCCGTACATGTGGCCCCAACAATTCTGCAAGTTATTTGTCCCAGCCAAGGTTGACTTATTCTTTGCGGACGGCTCGCTTGGCTGGCCAGATGGGAGGCAGATTCTTACGATGACGCATTGAAGAACATTTTGGAGACGATTTTGATTTGAATGTTCGAATGCATGGGGCTCGCAAGGTAGGGCCTTAGGACATTAGGCGTCGCTTGAGAGACCGAGGTTTTGACAACTGCTCCGGGGCTTTCCTGGTCCAGAGAGTCTCACTTGCTGTGCAGCGCGGTAACGCTGCCAGTGTAATGGGAACCTTTGGGCCGGGAGATTATTGAGGCGGTTTGTTTATGTACTTAAATATTTTGTATTTGATTTATTATCTTGTAAAAAACGTACCTTGTAACGGCTCTCTGCTTCTGGCTTTAGAGGTTCCTCGCTTCTTCTAGACGCCGTGATTCCTGGATTGTTTGGTCGAAATTCGGGACGTAGAAGTCAGCGCTTCAATGTTACAGCCAGTAACCGGAGTGAGGAAACAAACAGTGCTATAGTTCTGTCTACAAAACAATTTGTTAGCTGTCTGGTGACTGTAACATGATAATGCTAACAGACTCGCATTGCAGGTCGCAGGTCGTAAGATTTACAAGTTTGAAAAGCTAGGTACACCAATCGTGACGTTTTTGTAACACGGAAGAAAGTGTCATTCCATTGCAAGAAGAGAAAAAATCAGTGCGGGCGTGGTTTTTCTGAATCGCGTACTAGAAGGAAGCAACAATGGCGTTTTCATACCATTTCAGTAATTAGGTACAATTTCATTACAAATTACAATCTGCTGCTGAGACAGTGTCTTTTTTTACGCCAACGCCATGTTTATTTTATTTTGTTTCTTTTTCTACTAATGTTGCTATATGAAAATAAATTCAGCCCTTCCAGACGACCCAACCAATAGGCGATTTTCTGACAACTAAAAATAGTTCTCAAAGCTGCCAACAGATGGCTTTGTATAGACATGAATCAGTGTCGTCGTCACAAAGTAAGTAGACTAAACCCTATCCAACATAGGATGATCTCTGACAGCTTGTCACTGTGACTTTACTAGGACTGGGGATAATCTCGATACAAATTATCGATATTCTCACTAACTGAATGTTTCAAGCAAATCAAACAAATAACATGTTTTTATTCTTGTTAAATCGATTCACAGCTCAAATCACCATCATCAAAGTCTGATTCGGACTTCCTGGAGCCGTCTTGTAGATTTATAATCAGTTCCTGGGTAGATTGATCGAATCGTACGATTAGTCGTTTGTCGTATTTCATTTACCTTGTTGTTTGCAATCTATTTTATTTACACAATAATATATCATCATTATTCTATTATATGTTTCGAGTCAAGATCGATAACTTGTCTTACGATAAGTGTAGCACGTCTCTATTTGCCAATAAAATATGTTAATTGTCTCTATATATTTTACCGTCGAAAAATACGATACTTCATAGGCGTGTTTTGACACTGACAGCTGGCCAGCTGTCAGAGAATATCCTATGTTGGTAGTTCTAATTTGTGACCGATCTTGAACATTGTTCTGAGTCTTGAACGAAGCCCATAGACTGTCTGCCGTGTGCCGTGTGTGTCTACCATAGAGCAACACGGCACGGCGTGTCAACCAAATCAAATCAAAACTTTATTGCACCTTATTCTGTATAAAGGTACAAGGTGTAAATGAAATAACGCAAAATGAGAAACTACTTTGTTAGGGAAATCATTCTGAGCAACTTTCATTATGAAACCGATTTGATCAGAGCAACTTTATTTTTCACTTCTCCATACATATCAGCTGATCCACTCAGGCCGAAATGTAGGGTACTGAGAAGTAAAAAATAAACTTGCTCTGATCCAATCAAAAAAAACTACTTCAGTAGGTCCAAATTCGTCATTCACGCGCACGTCAGTCACGCGTCATTAGGTCACTCACGCGCCAAAAGATCGTTGGAAGCCGAGGTTGGAAGATAGATGGATCATGGACTGTGCTACCAACTTTTAATAAGTCTATGAGATGGATCTAATAGATCGATCGTTCTATGATCTCAGATCTATCATGGTCCTAAGAGGGCGGACCGAACCGAGCAACTCGAGTCGAGTAGGTATGGAGCAATGCTCAATAGGTACCACACTTGCTTGCACCATCATGCTGTGCTGTGCATGATTTGATTACGCATCGTTCATTCTGATTCCTTAGGCGGGCTACAAATTGTGTTTCATTTTATCCCAGGCTAGTAAAGTATAATAACTTATCTAAGTTTAAATGGTTAACTTTTAACATATATAACTTTTATCTTGCGTTCTAATCTTAACGCTTTAAAGGTGCGAACGCACTAGGCGGAACTGCACTGCAGCGGAACTGCGCGACACGGCGCGTCATTTTTTGGTAAACCGCACTTGAACTGCAGCGACGCGACAGTTTCACCCGCCATTTGAACAAAGAACGAAAGAGATAGAAAGAGGAGAGAGGGGCGGGGGCGTGAGGTAGCGTCAGTTTTGCCTAGTTGCCCAACTTTGCCGCGCAGTTCCGCTGCAGTGCAGTTCCGTTGCCGCGTAGTGCGGTTTGCTCCATATGTTTGCCTTGAAAGAATATTTTGTCGCGTCCTGTCGCTCAGTTCCGCTGCTGTGCAGTTCCGCCTAGTGCGGTCTTACCTTTACGGTTAACGAAGTTAACTTTTTGTGTAGCGGATTAACGATTAACAAAGTTAACTTTTGGATTAACTGTGCCAACCTTTGTACTTACTTTACTTCACATCTTCGCTCAAGTTTGCAGTCTTTACACGAACTTGCCAGTGTGCTGAAGCTGAAACAAGCTGAAGGGCAGTGCTCTATCTCTGTCGTCCGCGGCGTCCGCCCACACTTCGCGCGCGGGCTACGCGGCGCGGCAGTCGTCTGTCGGGCACTCAATGCGCCACGGTTCGTGAGCGTTGCGCTACAGTCGCTAGTCGGACATAACTCGCGGACAACACGAACTTTCCTCAAGTGACTAACGGCGAAACTTTACCTTTGAAGCAGAAATGTACTAAATGTTACTGTGAGCTGCAGTTTTTGTTTCTTTATTAGGTTTTAGCAGTTTGGAGCGATTTGGACAGTAAGTTTTAGATAGATAAGTTATTTAATTTAATTATGATTGTATGTTTGTTTTGCGGCGGTTGCGATTCCTTTTCAGGTTTCTAAAGTTAACAGATTAATTTAGAGTGGTGGTAAAATACTCGCTTATTTATTAAACAAGTTCGGTAAAATACAGATTCGGCTAAGAGGTATAAGTTTACTTTACCACTTAGGGGTACTTAAGCGTGCTTAAACAAGCGAGTTAGGATGGCTTGGCGGGCGTACTAAAGTAATGAAATGATGGATATGCTGCAATCTGAAAAAAAATAATCGACAATTAACATCTGAAAATATTAAAAATAATGTCGAGGAAAAAGGGTTTAGCGAAGAAATTTCTTTTATAAGACTTGTGAGTAAGTGTCTACTAAAATATTTTTACGGGTCTGTTCGAAAAAATAAACTTTTATTTGCAGCGCCTGTGACTCCTGTGAGAGGCTTTTCTCAATAAATTAACATTTTTAGTGCTACCCTCCTCCGTGACTTGAGTTTTGATAATCTCGGCATTTGTTAAAGTAAAATTTTCCGTCAATTGAAATTCCTGACCCTGGCTCAGTGCGGTGGAGGGGTTTTACGACTACTACATACTACCAAGTAGTGATAGTAGCCGGGAACTACCAGTCTACAGTGCCATCCGAAACACACAGCGCTCCGCTCCGCTCCGCTCCGCTCCGATAAATTAATTATATCATTGGTAATGGTCAGCACCGGGATTGAATCTGCATCAAAAACTATAACATTGATTTTATAATATTTATATTTTTAAACATATTTTAAGTATACCTAGATTTGATCTTTAGCAGCCATATCCTCAAGAATCATTGATCGTTTTTAACCACATATAGCTGTTCTATGTGAAGCTCCAATAACTTTTTCTCTCTTTGAAAAGCGTTCTCCGACATTTTGTATGAATGTAGTATACCTAAGACTGCGTCATCAGCTTTTTATTAAAATGTAAAAGTACGGTAAAATACACGCGCATAAAAATACTATACCTCCCTCTATGTACATTGCGAATATTGAGATCCATGCGATGACCGCAATGTACACAGGAGGTATAATATTTCTATGCAAAATCCCGCATAACGACAATGAATGCAGGGTACCACACTTCACCTCCGATTCTTCTATTGATTTTTATGACACCTGTGAATGACACCGGCATGCATGGCATCACACGGTGACGAGATTCAGATGGAAATACCTGGGTCGATTTCACGTTTTTTGTGTCACACGAATGAGATTCGTTTCTCACGAATGTGATATCATTCGTTCGTGAAATCGACCCACGAACGGTGTTACCCACGCTGCAAATTATAGCGTTGCAAGAGTTTCGAATCTGCTACGAACGTTGTTACGCACGTTGCAAATAGCGTTGCAAGCGTTACGAACTTCTACGAGGGTGGATTTCACGAATTTTTATGTCACGAATGAGATTAATTCACACGAATGAGATCTCATTCGTGTGACATGAAGTCGACCAAGCAAGCCTACTGTAACTGGCACACGCGCATAATATACCAGCTCCTTACACATGCCACCAACTATCGTCTATATACCTACTTGCTTACTATTTATTAATCTGTGCCATTACTGTAATACGATCACTGGCAATGAACCTATAGATACTTACACCCAACATTGCTCCTGGCTCCACAATATATACCATAATAACAGAAGTAATGTTTATAATGCCTGTATACTTACGGGAAAATGTTAAATGTAAAGTCAGCTTCAGATATAATGAGCCTTCAAACTAGTCTGATAGCTGCTGGTCGGATAGCTCTAATAATCGGTCAAGTGCGAGTTGGACTCTCACACAAAGGTATCCGAACCATCGTACAATAAAAAGTATAAAAAACCACGATTCTTGTACTTGTATGGGGACACCCTTAATTTATTATTATTTTTGTGTTGTTCAGTAGATATTTCTTGTTGTAGCGGCAACAAATATACACGTCCAGTTAAAATTTCAACTCTCTAGCTATTAGGGTTCGTGAGATAGAGCCCGTTGACGGACAGACAGATAGACAGACAGACAGACAGCCAGACGGACAGCGGAGGCTTAGTAATAGGGTCCCGGTTGGCACCCTTCGGGTACAGAACCCTAAAAACCATCAGAAATAAATACCACCGCCCCGTACCCTTAAACCGATTCTAAATTTATATGTACTTCAAAATACTTCACTTAGAAATCCTTAATCAGTGGCATATGGCACCACATTATCTAGATAATGGAGCGAGGCGCCACTATATATCTACGCCAACTGAACAGCAAAGAGTTTCATTGATCTAAAATCCTGAAATACACTACAAAAACTGACAGCTGAAGTGACGTTTTCATAGTGGCGTCAAAAGTTCCGCCTTTAACCGACTTCACAAAAGGAGGAGGTTTACAATTCGTCGGGATATTTTTATTTGGTCGTTCTTTAAATAACGTGGTGGCTCGGTAAGTGTCAAAATTATGCCAATATCCATGTTAACTTTTTTTAACCGACTTCCCAAACGAGGAGGTTTACAATTAGTCCGGATGTTTTATTTTGTAATAGGTAGGTATCTAACGCGCTTACATGAACCTATCTGATGTTCACTGTACTATACTACTTATATGTACCTATGGTTTCTGTCATTTCTAGCGCTGTATCTCTAGCTAGGGGAACTCTTATAAGTATTCTTGCTACGAGATAGGCTCCAAAATTAGCCCAGCAGGGTCGGTATACATTACGTAATAATCGCGTTACTAATTAGACTACCTATAATTGGATAACAGTTTATTATGATCCCGGGGTATTGTATAATAAATAAGTAGGGTTGTCATGCTGAATAATACGAATACTTAGATATCCTTTTACGGTAAAGATAAACGTAAGGTCCATCCATGGAACAAATACCCCCTAAGTCGAGCCATTGTCATTCTCCTTACCGAAAAGGGAAAAATATTGACATTAAAATTAGTTTGACAGTGGGTACCAACGTCAAAAATTAGACATTCATTGACGTCTTGGTACCCACTGTCAAAATAATTTTAATGTCATTTTTTTTTAATAATTTTAATGTCAATATTGTTCCAAGGACTCTTTTGTCCTTACGCTACAATGGGTGTTAATGATTTACACATAGCAATTAAGTAGGTATAGTAAGTAGGTACAACACTTCAGCCAAGTAAACTTGCTGAACTTGTATGCTTTCAGATGTAGGTCAAAATTAAGGGTAGGATACCTACTCTGCTAATACCCAAAGGCTGTACTCACACTACCAGTAACTAGTATCTGAATCAGAGTTCTGACTACCCTATATTTATGTTACTATTTTGGCAAAAGTCAAAACAAGTTACAAAGAAAATTGATTGGTTTGTTTATATTTAACCATTGACTATGTAAACGGTTGTCCTAGTAAATTGTTGATATTATGAACTATTAAACTTTTAAGCATATTTGCTTTAGTAAAACATTGATCAAATGGTGTTGATATTATGAATGTCGACCGACTTATTCAATTGTTGATATAGAGTACCCAACCCGTAATCAATACTCTGATTTACGCCGGCACCCAGAGTCATTAAGGATTACTAAGTAAAGGATTTTGTATGTAAATTCAAATTTGGAACTGACTTAATGGTTGATTAAATCTCTCTGAGTGCGGCGGTTAGAGTCAAAATTCCGGTATAGTGTGACTTGCTTAGGCTACAAAGTTTACCCGCTGACTTCACAGCAACACTCTCTCTGTCTCCAAGTCCTCGGGTGCATCGCTCCAAGTTTGACAGTTTACAAGTTAAACTCCAGTGCTGTCTGTAACTAATTCCCCTTTGAGATGTTATTGCACGTCCGATAAAGTTATCCTGCCCTTCACTATTTTTAACCGACTAGTGACTTCAAAAAAGGAGCAGGTTATCAATTCGGTTGTGTTGTGTGTTACCTCAAAACTGGTATTAAATTATGAACCGATTGCAAAAATTCTTTCTTTTTTTAAAGGGTGGTGCAGTGATGTACTTTGGTCCCATTTTTTGGAAATCAGAAATCGGCGCGGTACCAAGTTAGGTTTCTACATGAGAAAGCTGTGAAACGTAATATGTTTCTACCTGGATGACAGTATACATCCAGCCTTCCCGTGACATTGCGGTGCGATTTCATAGGCTCGGTTTCGTGTAAGTGAGTATATCGTGTAAGTCAGAAAGCCGTTTTTTTTTAAAGTTTTTAACTTGGTGAATAGATAAGTCTCGTGAGTCATGTTTATTTAAATAATTACATATACCTGCATTTTAATTAAGATACTAAAAAAGTCTAAATGTGAATTATTATAAATTGTTATCAGCATTATGCGTTGGCTGATCGAGGGTGTTTACAGCTCCCTTAGGCCTAGCTAACTCTACGCTAGTACTCATTTGTTTTAAAATCACAGCTGGGAAATTGGACCTCTTAGGTACGAATGCTTATTTGTTATTCGCCGTCTTTACGACACAGTTTATTTCAAGTGGAAGAAGCGGGAGAGCGTTGACTCAGGATTACAATTTAAATATAGTCCGGGGCGAACTGCCAAATCATTCTGAAAATGTCCATCGCGCGCCGCCGCCTGCCCCCGAGCGAGATATTGTGCGAATTGTTCGCTCGATTGTTCCTGACGATTCATTCTAAATTACTTTTAAATTAGGCGCCGTTGATTAATTACACGCTGTTCATATTCTGGCTTCTGGCTTCAGTACGATGTCGGTGACTCGCTAAAGAGCGAAGGCTGAATGACGCTGCCAGAACTAGCAAGCTAATTAATGTATTGAGTTAAACCTCTATACATATCCTAAATATATAATGTTCGTATGGATTATGTGTTCTGAATGAAGTATTCCACATTCGAATAATATGCCGTAAACCCATCATTCTCATATCTCATACTTTTTACTCAAAAGAAAAATAAATACGCGTAGGACTCTAAGATGAAGAGTTCCGCACCATCGTACAAGAAAATGTACAAAAAGAACACGTTGTATGGGGACTCCCGCATTTTTAGGGTTTCGTAGAGAAACAAAGAATCCTTATAGTTTCGTCAAGTCTGCCTGTCTGTCCGTCCGTCCGTATGTCACAGCAACTTTATTCGAAACTATTAGGACTACACAGTTGAAACTTGGTATGTAGATGTATTCTGTAAACCGCTTCACGATTTTTATACAAAAATTGAAAAATAAACAAATTAAGGGGGGCTCCCCAAGTCCCCATACATGGAACTGATTTTTTTTATC
This sequence comes from Argyresthia albistria, assembly GCA_963457715.1. Classification (NCBI taxonomy): domain Eukaryota; kingdom Metazoa; phylum Arthropoda; class Insecta; order Lepidoptera; family Argyresthiidae; genus Argyresthia; species Argyresthia albistria. The sequence continues at coordinate 8,329,900 of OY735253.1, read as the reverse complement.
AAACCTATTTGTGTGGGGTGTCTATAGATAGGTCTTTAAAAATGACATTGTGGTTCTTGAAAAATTTTTCCTCAAAGTAAATCTTAAAGAGAGACGGACCCTTCCAAAGTGGAAAAAATTGTGTCCCCCCCTCTAACTTTTAAAGTAAGAGAGTGAAAAATCTAGAAATAATAATATGCTGTGTATCTCAATAAGTACACACTTTTAAGTAAAATTGGTTTCAACAAAATACAATAAGCAGTTTTTAAGATATAAAACATTTATTAAAAATCGCAAAGATTATTTGCTGGTGAAGAATGACAGTGATATTTGGGCTAAGTGTATTAGGTATATTATGATGCTACAGCGGAACCCTTCATGGGCGAGTCTGACTCGCACTTGGCCATTTTTTATTTTATTTCATGTAGTTCAGTGTTTGTTGCTGAAGCGGCACACATTCTGTGAAAATTTCAACTCTTTTTTGCTGTTACGGTTCCTGAGATAGAGCCCACTGACTGACGGACGGACAGACAGACGGGTGGAAAGCGGAGGTAGTAATAGGGTCCCGTTTGGCACCCTTCGGGTATTGAATCCTAAGAAACAAAGATAATCTCATATCATACAGACTCCTCATTCATAAAATATATATTGAAATTGGAACTGAATATATTCAAATAAGTTAAGATGGAAATATAAATCTTGCCGTCATGCCCTTCCATCAGCGCACGTAGGGGTATTTGGCCTAAAAAACTGGCCAAAAGTATTTAGGTATTTTTATGTGTCAGGCTAGTGTCTAAATGTAAGCTAGAGGGCACTACAGTAGTATATGATTGTAAACTAGCTAATGCCGCGCGGTTTCACCCGCTTTAAATACGGTTATCGTGATCCCGTGGTAATATCGGAATCGCGGGATTAAAAAAAGTATCCCAGTCCTTTACCGGGATAGCTAATAATATAATAGGTACTAATCTATTATCTCAATACTACATTTCATCCAAATCGCATATCAGACAGACAGTTACTTTCACTTTTATAGTAAGGTTTTTTAGAAGTTGATAAATAATACATTTTTTTTACTAAATGGATATTTATTACTCAAAATGCTATCAAATTACATATTAGTCATATTACACATGAATTATAAAACAAAATTAATTAAAAAAACAATTAAAATACAAAGTAAAAAAATATATCTTCTCAAAAAGCTTCGTCAAAACCACGGTTATTAATTATACACAAATGCTATTTATTCATCAAAATTAGACTCATCATCATCATTAATAGTATCATTATTTTGTACATAATCATCGTCTTCTTCTGAACATTTTGAAATCCCCAAGTCTCCCTGTAAAAATTCTAGGGCTTCTGCTGAAAATGGTTTCCTCTGTCTGAACAGTTTCACTCTGCTGCAACTTAGATACACATCTGAGGTCAAGAGCAGCCGATTCAGTATGTCTTCGTTGCACTCTTTTCTAGAGAACTTTCTAGCAAAACTTTGCCTGTATTGACGAAAATGTTTGTTGTGATGGCCGGCCGATTCTTGGGATTCTCCAGTCAGGTAGCGTTATTGTTCCCTTTAGCCATTGTTTGTTTGACTTCCGGAAACGGCATTCTGTGTTGTTGGCAATGGTCCACTTTAGTTTAAAATGATGTTTAAATGACTTTAAACTATCCCGGAGTAACTGAATCTTATCTTCGTTATTTCCGATAGTTTTTTCACAAGAAAGTCCAATTTTTCGTCGATTTTCTTGAGTTCACATTGTTTAATGATCACAAACATATCTTCTCTGGACATCTCAATTGATGATTCAACACATGTTCCTGTTAACAAACCAAAACAACCGTTAATATAAAAAGTTTTAAAATAATAGTTTTTTTCTTCTCGTTGACTCTATTGGTTCTAAAGGCTATTAAATGAAAATGTGTATGTTGGGGGAAGATTTTTTCACTGATATTTCAAATAGAAGGTCCGTACTATGTGTCCTCATTCAAATGTTAGCTGAACTCTGTTTAACTCGTACTCAAAATCACCTCTTTATTTAAAAAAGAAGACAATTTTGTACGAAAAATATGAGACATCTTTTAAAACGGAAAATCTTAATAAAAAATAAACGGAATTTGAAAAGTAATACATGGAAATCAAGGTACATACCTTCCTCGAGTGATTCCATAACTTTTTTTTGAGTTCACAGTAGAAAAAAACAGTTTGCCAACACACCAAACACTGAGTAAATTTTTGTGATCGCCGAAAACACAACAAGTAACTAGTACAACAGCTGAATTCCGACTGCTCTGCAAGGCACGCAGGTAGCCCTAACGAGGTATATTTGCCGTTATTGTATGTAGTGGGGGGTCCTTTTGTCAGGACATAACAAATAGTTATGTTATAATGAGTTCTGAGAATTCGACTTATGGCCAGTTTTTTAGGCCCAATACCCCTACGTGCAGCGGCGGCAGCGGCGCGAGCACCGGGGAAGGGGGAACCGCTTCTGGAATCTTGATTCGATGTCACGAGAGTTCCTTTTGTCCCTTGTCACGAGCTAAGCCAATTATCTGCAAGATAGAATAAAAAGTAAAAAACATTTTTAACAAAGCTTTTATGTAAATGCCCTAAAAAGGAGAAAATAAAATTTTAATTGAATCGAATGCATCAATTTTTTACATTACAAAATTATCTACGATATTTTATTTATTTTATTTTTATTTATTGCAAAACACAACAGATATTTCACACTTCATTTCCAAGACACGGTTTTATATCTAGTAAATTATCCTAAAGGGTGTTTTGACAGCATGCTCTGTATTGCGTTGCGGACATAATATGTTACTTATATATGTTATTTTCCACTTTTTGGGGCATTAAAATAAAAGCTTTTTTTTTTTTTTCACTTTTTAGCATTATCATGATATCTATCATCATCAGCCCCTAGACCTCATCCGGGACCAACGTACGTGTCAAGATGAATCAATTGAGCCCAAACTGGACATGACATAAGGACTTATTGATGTAATCGTGGCACAGAATCTCAAATGATATCTAAGAAAAATTACATGTCTAGTGTCTACTGAGAGACATTTCATGTTTGGAAAATGCTGATCTTATCTGAAATTGTGGTATCTCTTCTAGATATACTGAAGCAATTTCTGCGGGACGGTATTGTTTGTAACAAAGGCGAAGAAGGTCACAATCTACTAGGGCTTCCGCTAATAAAAGGTCGCAACACTCGCCGCCGAGTGCCCTGCTGGGAAACGTGTATCGATTCGATTCTTCGATACGTTGTTATGAACCCACCGAGATGAGATGACCTAATCCAATATTCATTGCATTTGGATTGCGACCAAGTTTTATAATAGATACATGTCTTTCTTTTATGACATTGACGATTCAAAGTTTTATGTTACCGACGCGACGATCATAAAATGTCGATGTATCAAATGGCTCTCCACATGCGGAGGGCTCATTGGATGAAGCGTAAAATGTGAGACGATTCAGACGAAACGTTTGATGTGCTGATAATGTTGAAACGTTATTTTTCTTTTCGTCTTGTTTCAATCGCTTTATATCAGTGTGTAGATAGATAGATACTCAAGTACATTTTGGATTCCAGAAATATGTTTCTTTAACTTATTTTTCTGTCCTTTAGAACATGCGTCACGCCTTTTCCCATACAAGGTGGCCGGGGCACAATTGTGTCCACTTTTAGCCAGTTATCCAATAAGTACTGCATTTTGCGTGACGCGGTTAGCCCATTGTTGCAACTATGCATTAATGACGGTTTCTTATAAGACGAAGGTTATGTTATGAGTATGACATGGTCGGGAAAGCACCGGGATTACTTTAGCTGTAGCTGTGGTATCAGCACTCGGTGAATTGTCCGTTTCGTCTCCATATACGGTATAGTAGGTAGCTACTGGTTATTGTTGAAGACTGTCGTCGCCACTATTCGCATGAACCCGTCACATGGTGTCTCCATCTCATAACAATTTGCGGCGGCGGCGGGCGGCGTCAGCCGATATGTCCCGCCAAGTCCAATTACTATCCAATCATAATCTTCATTTCAAGTCAACAGACTGCCTATATTTTCTCCTGTATTCCCGTGGCAAGGAAGGATGGACGTTTTGACGGCGATTGATTGATTGTGAGGTAAAGTACCTATTTAAGACTACGAAAATATTGACAGGAATTTAGAAATTTGTTTCCACTTTTGGTACAGTTATTACGTATAAGTAAGTAAGTAAGTATATGCATTTATACCCAATCAGCCAATTCAAACCCTGTATTGAAAAACTACCTATGTAATATCCCTAATAGGCTTGTGGCCAAGGTAATCCAATAAATCTAAGAACAAGTCTTAAGTTGAAGCATTATGTAGAAAAGGGCCTGACAATCTCACATTTAGACTTTTTTATTATCTTGTATAATTCCAGCAGATATATTTTAGAAAGTCAATTTTGTTCCAAAAAAGACAGAATTTGATGGCTCTTTTACATGACGTCATTCTGTTGTTATTTCATAGAACTCAGGAACAAAAGTTCCGTTTTGACAGTTCATAAAAAGTATCTATTTTGACTTGACAGGCCACAAGCCTATTGGTGGATTCGAGCTAGGGACCAGTCGAAGGCTGACGAAGTGTTAATACCTATGAGGAATATTTGTATGTAACGAGATAACGATATTATATATTTTGAGTTCTAGAAAAAGGCGCAGTAGTTTTCGATGAAATTTGCAATAGTACAATGGGGTTTTTGATGGTAAAAATCCATCCAATTAGGTTATATAACTGAAAAATCACGTATTTCCGAGTTTTCATGCTGTTCTCAGTAGGATTGGCAATTTCACTTTAGTACAATGCAAATAAGGCATAAACTCCAATGACAATCAAAAATTTAGTTTCTCATTGCGACTTCATATCACGTGACACTTTTTGGCGGGTGTTCTCGAAGAATTCACACAAAAAAGTTTCGTTCAAATAAGGTCGAATCTATTTCATAATATGCTATTCATGCACTTTGTTTTCCTCGTGAGATTTAGGCAAAGAATCCATTCTGCCTACACGTAGTGTAGTGTGAAACGTGTGTACACGTAGTGTAGTGTGAAACGTGTGTACACGTTGTGTAGGCTGAAATATTGAATAACTGTGCATAAAACTCACGAGGAAAACAAAATGCCTGTTTGCTTCTCTTTTGCAGTTTTATGTGGAAACCTTCTTCTTGTTGCGCGAGTCCTACTCGCACTTGACCGTTTATGTACCTCTTCTCTGCTTTGGGTCACTGGATCTCACTGAGGAAGAGCAAAAGGGAAGAAAAATCTTGTTAGAATGAGGTCGCCTTTGTACATGGTCTATCTAAAGTTTTCTGTATGTCTATTGTGTGTGTAGTGCAAGATTTACGAGTCTCAAGCAGACTACAAATATGTTTGAATTGACAAATAGTAAAAGTAATCCATAAATTTTCGACACGTATCTCTAAATGAATAAAAACTGCTTTTCGTTCCCTTATGCAAAAGTGGGAGAATCGCGATTAGCTGCAATGGGACGTGTGGTCCTGCCTGATAAATAAAGACGTGATACGCAAGATTTTTTCTACCTCCCGAGAACATGAAAAACTGAATCTCCGCCGATCAGCCGCAAATCCGCAAAAGTATCAGAACGGAATTGCTTAAGTTTAAGATCCTCGGTAATATAGGGAAAAAAAAGATAGAATTAAGCTATAAATTGTGAAACTTTACTTGCCTGAAAGTGGAGGCACCATATGGACAATTTAGTTAGATGTTTGTAAGTATAGGGTTTTGTTTATTGTTTTTGCAACAAATAATAGCTGGCTTCATTGGTACATGAATGGGTAGCCAACTTATTATATTGCCCTGTGCTGTATTTATGCCACTTTAATCGGTATGCGTGAAAAGAAGATCGTTAGGAAATCTACATCATCAATTCATCATGATGATATTTGTCTTATAATCGACTTTACATTTCTAAAAGCATCCTATTCTATAAGTAGCTTGTATGCTTCAGTAACAGCTTAAAAGGAATTATGAATAGTACCCTATATGTATGTTCCCTACATTTTACATCGGCGCCAACCAGCTATTAGCTCTAGTATGTATTTAGACAAGTGTATTGATAATACAAGTGTGTGTACAAATGTATCCAAATTTCCAATATTTCATAGTCTCCTTTACGTATGCAAGCACCCACATACACTTACCCTATTGTGAAGTAAATTAGATTTCAAGTGCGCCAAAGTGCCCTTAGGACTTTGTACGTCAACCGTCTACTTACCGTAAGTAATATCGGTAATTCGGTACCTTCATAAATTTTTAGAGACTTAATTTGGGAACAGAAAGTGGGTATTACTGAATAGATCTTGAGACTCCATAATATTATACACAGATTACTATAGGCAGTTAGTCCAGCTATCTTTTTGCAGAATGTACATGTCTTACCTAAATCAAAGCCTTCGTGCACCTTGTGTATTGCAAGAAAACCTTGAAGTAAATAAATTGATAAGAACAGCTTGGCGGCGCCCTTTCAAATCTTCTCACACTGTATAAATTAAATAAAGGTAGGTAGGTATCTAGTTAGCTCAGTTGAATCTCATAAATTCTAAATCGACTTATTATACCAAATACTGGATGCACTGCTGATGCTGGTCCTTTCGCATTTACTTCACTCCACTTTGCGAATTCTGGATTGTGTTGTGACACGCAGATTGTAAGGAAATAACGTGGTGATAGTGTTAGAAGTTTCATCCAGTGGAAGTTTTTAACTAGTGGACGTTTCGCGAATAGGACGTTTCGCGAATGGGACGTTTCAAGACATGGAAGTTTCGCGGAGTGGACGTTTCGCGAAATGGACCAAGTGGACCAATTGAGAAATGGACCAAATGCGACGAAAGGACTTTTGAAAACTCAAAACCGCTCAATTTAAAACCCGTTTTGACATATAACTAAAAATATTACTTGGCGGGGGCGCTGCCACATGGAACTGTAAAAAGTAAATAAATGAATGAACCAGATTGCGTCGATTTTCATTCTGAAAAGCTATAGTTCCATCGAGAGCCGTTAATGTTAAAGAAGGTTTATTAAACTGCTGAGTGAATAAACCAGTCGTGGCGCGGTTTCGCAATTTTCGCAATACACGCAGACTGCGAGTCGTAGGCCAATTAGCTTTTATGGGAGCAGCGGCGGCGGCGACATGCCGTGGGGCATGGAATGGGAATTTCGTGATTACGGCGAGATCGCCCGGCTCTACTCTCTCTCTACATAATATTTATGTTTTGACTATCTTATAGCTTGCCTGGTCGGTCTATCGGTTTACTCTCACTGCCTATAAATGTATCTTTTGATACCTATGTACCTACAAAAAGTAATTTTTGGGCAGTGTCATTGGCTTATCGGTGACGTTTTTATTGGCATACTAATAGGCTAATCTAGTCCCCAAAAATTCAGTCAATTACGAGTTGGATCTACAAACACACGAAAGGACCGTACTAATTTAAAAGAAAACACAAAAAATACTCTTGTATGTGATACCCCCTTATAATAGTGTCTTTTTAGTTAGCTGTTGCAGCAGCAAACTAGGTGAAAACAACCTAGGTATTTATGGTCCAGGAAAAACAGCCCGCCCGCCGGACGGAAAGCGATGGCATAGTATTTTTTTATTTTTATTTATTGAACAAAAATCCACAGCCGTACATAAAAATTAAACAATAATATAGATTTCACTATGTAAATAGTCAAATAAGGACGGTGAGAGTACATTCAAGAGACAGGTAGGCAAGTAACTTCGAAAAACAGTAAAATATAGATATAGATATGTGCTTAAAGGTGGGGTACAGTACAGTGTACACTAGTGTACAGTAATATGTGCAGGGTGTGTGTGTGTGTATGAGGGTGTAAGTGTGTGCGTTTCGGGGTGGATCCAGTAGTTCTGATAAGTGGCATTCTCATACAGATAGTATATTTATAGTAGTAATAGTTTTGCAACCATTGGTTAAGATTATGAAACTCTAAAATCACAACCGATGTTAATCAGCATACGAATTTATCCCAAAGTGCAGACTGTTCGTAATTGGTAATTTCTTTATTGTACTCCAAAAAAAAATATACAGATATCCTGTTCACAGTAAAAAGTTTCATTTGTTAGATCGCGTTTGTTCACTACCCTACTAGTGAGTCGAATTACAATAATTCACAAAGTTAAAAAAAAAACAACTTTGAGACTTATATTACTCAATCCTCACTGCTTGCGTTGTGTTACCCTTTCAAACAAAAAAAGAATTTTTGAAATCGGATCATAAATAGTACCAGTTTCGATGTAACGCACATTAAACTTATTAATGAAGAAAAACATACAACCGAATTGAGAACCCCCTCATTTTTGAAGTTGGTTAAAACATAGTTGAATCAAGACCATGCTAGTTTATTAGTCGTACTAAATTGTGTGATTATTTTACTTAGAAATCGGGTTATTTTTCACGCCGCCGCGCTGCTGGCCGCACCCGCACATTTACTTAATGCGACACAGGACACAGCACGTCAAATGATTTGTTATAGGTATTAATATTAAAGTATCTGTGATATATTATTATAGTATCTGTGGTATTACGTACAGTACTAGGCCTTTGTTTTGGCACGTCGGGTCTCGTCTCGCCTCTCTCTCTCTCTCCCGCCAAGTCAAACGCCGAGTATCATAGTCGAGGCACGTCATATTATTATGGATTTACAAAGTATCTCCTTTAGAACGAAAAGCGCTTAAAATATGACAACCCGTCGCCATCTACTATTTTCTAGCTTTTTCTCATGTAGCTAGGTAGCTAGACCCGACGTGCCAAAACAAAGGCCTAGTACTGCCTTTGTTTTGGCACGTCGGGTCTCGTCTCGCCTCTCTCTCTCTCTCCCGCCAAGTCAAACGCCGAGTATCATAGTCGAGGCACGTCGCGTTGGGGGGTCCCGCCTCGACGTGCCAAAACAATGGCCTATTACTGTAACATCATATTTTATCCGTTGTAACTAGAATTAAAAATGTACATCAGACATGTTTGCTACGGTTTTACTAACGACACGAATACTCGAAGCATGTAGCCAGGACATTGTTGTCAATATCTACTAAAACATGCAGTCCGCTACTTTTCCTGCAATAGACAGGTTCGCCAAAAGCGGCATTTGATTTTGTTTACTTCTGATTTTAACCCTAGCTCAGTCTGAACATAGTCAAAATGCCCTCCCCCCGTAATGAAATCCTGGATCAGCCCTGACTAAAATTATCTCGGCAGAGAGGGGGCGCGGAAATATTTTTTGGTAGAAAGGGTGCACGGCCCAAATAAGTTAGGGAACCCCTGGTTTAGAATGTTCATATTATGATATTTTACATCAAGGAATACCGCGTTAATTTACTCTATGAAGACATGAACATTTAAGGCTGGGCAGTGGGCACTCTGGGCACCCAGACAGGTGGAACTTTAACTCACCGCGTATTAACAATCCTACCGCATCATCAACGAAGGCCGCGTTAATTTACTCTATGAAGACAGAACATTTAAGGTTGGGCACTTGGGTACCCCAGACAGTGGAACTTAAACCTTATTTTAAGCTTGCTTACTTTTAGAAGAATAGGAATTCAAAAGGTAAATTATGTCACGAGCGAAAATGTAAAGAACATAATTATTGTGACAACTAGATTTTGTGGTAACTACCGGAGAGTTTTTATAGGGTAAAATATGTTTGTTTTGTACTATAGCGAATGGTACATGATCAAAAGCTTGTATAGTGAAACAACTGTTTTAGTATCTGATCGTATTTTGCGTATTTTGACTTGAGATTTACAAAATTAGTCAATTAGGTTAATTTTGGGACAGTATGTAAATAAATCGGATCCACATTGCTAATTGAAGCGCTGACTGACAGTAGTCTTTCCAACTTTGACAGCAAGGTCGTGTACGGAAAGCGTTAGCGGACCCGACTTTTAAAAATAGATATTTGAAGCTTGCTGTATGTAGAGCTAGGTATAGGCGTATGACCGCGTATGATTAGGATTAAGGATTGTGTTGCGGTAAATTATAGCAACTCGATTCATGATGTTTACAATTTGTACTGCACTAAAGTTTATAATAGCTCACAGATTAGATTAAATCCTAACAAATCACATGTTTAAGATGCAATCCATCTATTTTTAATATGACTCCATAAAATGTTATTATGGATTTACAAAGTATCTCCTTTAGAACGAAAAGCGCTTCAAAAATGGGCATATGACAACTCGTCGCCATCTACTATTTTCTAGCTTTTTCTCATGCAGGTAGGTAGGTATTCCCCGCAGTATTGCACTTGCACCGGCTGTGTGTGATAAAACTAAAATAATCTGTGACTGCGAGGAGAACAATTTAATTCCTAAAACAACAAATATCTGAAAAAAAAAACTGTTTTAATCACTCCTCTCTTTCGATTAAATGAAACGGTGTAATATTTCAAAAAGCTCGTTCGATTATTTCTCCAATTTAGCCTGAAAGTGAAATAAAAATTGCCGTGACCTTACTTAAATCAAAATAAGCATTTTCATAGTGTATTTGCATTGTCATCGTACGATTTTAATCGACGTGCTCGTTTTATATTTATTTCCATTTTATGCTCATCGAACAGTGAAACCCAAGTGTAGAGTGATATCGATTACTTACCGTCGCAATGGCAACGACTCATTGCAAATGGTTGTAGTTTTACAGTGACGATAAAATTCAAAGATAAGATAAGAGCAAAAGTACCAGTAATTTCAATACTGCTTTAATGCCACTATTAGGTATTATATCGCAACTTTAATATTGTTTGTAACGCAACTTTAATTTGTACTATTAAGTCTAAAGAATAGTAAATACGTATATTATTAATTCTTACAAACAAATCCCAAATGGCAGGTATGGTTGACAATGAAATCGGATTTTTTAATGATACTTTGAGGTCTTGCATGATTGAAAATCGAATTTACTGATAGTACTTTATCCTACGTCCAATACTGATGCTGAAGTGGGAAGGAGCGTGTACACACACAAGTGTGATCCCCAAAAGACGACGATCTCCCTCCTACAAAACAATATTAACAATAGACCCGGAGCTCTATTTCTCAATCGCTCTTTTGCAATCGAACGCTGTTTTCTACCGATTTTCATTCGCCTATTCAAAATTTCGCATTTTTCAGTAATTCGCTCTGCAACGAGTGGTCAAGACAGGACCACTCGTTACGCCAGTCGAATGATAGAATAGACGATAAATGCAAAGGAAGGAACACCTAAGACGAACGAATCGGAAATACAGAAAATCGACGTCATGCGATAAACAAGTCGAACGTGATATTATTCGCATGCGATATTTTAACTATATAACACGAGCGAATATAAAATAGAGCTCCCGGACGTTTACCGTCGCAGATAAAATGTTGGAAATATGTCAAAGTTAAATCAATTTAGCACGCTAAACTGATTTAGTAAATTTTGGGTTGTCTTTAGTATAATCGACTTTGGAAAGATTGTTGGGTGTGCTTCCAACACGTAACATTAAAATTAATTATTCCCGGTTTTAACTTTAAAATATACATGCGAGTTGCTTGGTTTTAGCGAAGTAGGTACAATATTGGAGATCACTTGGTATTTTTTTGTATTAGAAATATTGCGCCTTTAGACGAGGAAACCAACGGTCTAAACAATATAAGGTGTAAATGAATTAACGCATAATGATAAACCACTTTGTTAGGGACATAATTCTGAGCGCAACTTTCATTATGAAACCGATTTGTTCAGAGCAAATTTATTTTTCACTTCTCCATATAAATCAGCTGAAACACTCAGGACAAAATGTACTGGGAAGTGAAAAATTAAAATGCTCTGATCAAATCGGTTTCATAATGAAAATTGCTCAGAATTAAATCCCTAACAAGGTAGTTTCTCATTTTGCGTTAATTCATTTACACGTTGTATTGTTTGCGGTACCTTTATGACCATAGTACAGCCGAAATCTGTTGTGTACTCTAATGGGCTCTACTAACGGTGCAATCAGGGCCGGATTTAGAGGTCCGGAGGCCTCGGGGCAACAAAGGAGCGGAGGCCCCCTTGTCCCAAATTATTTTCCAAAGAAAATTAACAATTTTTTTCAGTCGAATTTTTAAATAAATAATTTATTGTGAAACCAAGTAGATTCTGTTAGTATTTTACAAACGCATACAAATATAAATATAAGCGGAAACAAGAATTATCTGAAATAAAATTTTAGTGTTAACGAACGGAACCTTTCGAGCTTTTTTCGCCGAAAAATCTTTAGTGATTTCGCTGAAATCCAGTTCTTGGAGTAAATCGCATTCAATGCTCAGGAGAGAAAGCTTTGATAGACGGTTTTGTCCCATCGTGGTTCGAAGCCTATTTTTAATAATATTCATTTTTGAAAATGAGCGCTCCAGTGCATTTTGATATCATCAAAACCAAATACATTTTCAATGCAATTTCAAGGTTTGGGAATGTAGCTCTGAAATTTTGATCTTTGAGAATTTGGTAGTATTATAGTTCCGGAGATTGGTCTTTTCCATAGTCCTTTTTGTTTGAGTGAATAATTGATGGCATTTAATGGTGTCACAATAATAATTATTTGCCTATCAAACTACATAGCTTGCTGCATAAAGAAATATGAAAAAAAAACGCGTGTAGCACCGTACACGTGTTAGAAGTAAAACTTCTGTAGCTAGATCATTAAGTGGTACCTATACTATACACCTATACCTACCTATACTAAAAGAGATTTAAATTTCCAATTTTGAGATCCAATCTCTGCTTCAAGTTACTTTTAAGTTTCAGACGTCCGATTATTTGAAATTATTTTATACTTGTACTTACTTTTAATACGTCATGTCATTTATTTCCCACCATTCCTTATCTACAATTTGTCGCGCTCGTGGTGATATACTTAACTCATTCAATAGTGTCACTACTATTTGCATCTCGCTCAGATTATATACCATCTGACGTCACGTCTTTAAGCCGTCTCGCTCAAATGTATGCATTGCTTTGCTTGTTTTAGAAATCCATATCGACCCGTGTGACATTGATGAAACTCTTTTCTTACAAACTGTATGGATCGCATCGCACAGCTGTCAAACATAAGTTCCGGTTCCAACAAAGACGTTGAACGAAGTAGTTTGAGTCATGCTAGTTGGTTGTGTTTGTCCGTTTGTCCCAGCCAGCGGCGGCGGCGGCGGCGGCGCCATCTTGGCCATACCGGAAATCAAGAACTCGTGGAAGAATGCTTAAAATAATTTTTATTTGTTAACGTTTCATCAGGTTTTTCTCTCACTAATTAACATTCTTTATTGTACGAATGTATTATTATCTTATCTGATTAGTTAAAAACCGTATTGAAAATAGTTGCGGTTTTAAAAGTCTTCAGCCGACCCTGACGTCACCGATTCCAATTTCCGTTACATTTCTTAGCCACTCGTGATAGCACCCGGCTACTAGCAATTGAAAAGCAAATATATGAATAACCCACAGTTGAGAGGTTAAATAAATTTTACCCCCGTGCCCCAAGAAGTTTTACTTCAAAAAATTACCAATTAGTCAATAATAATTGATTTGTTTAAGAATTGAATAACACCAATTGTTCACATACTGCAATTAATTTGTATCCCAATGGCTCAGCCATTGAGCCATTGGGATACTCACAATTCACAATTCACAATTCTTTATTCCACACAATAATTTAAACAGTTACATTAAAAGAAAACACATGTACAAAGGCGAGCTTATCTCTAAAAAGAGATCTCTTCCAGCAAACCAGGCGTGAAAGGAAAAATTATATAATGAAAGGGTAGGCAGTGCACAATAACAAGTTAAATAAAATATAAACGAACAAATACTAAATACAGAAGAACTACTACTACTTATACATACTGATATACTACATACACTTTACATATAATAAATATATACATACAATAACTTTTACGAAAGAGAGAGGTAGTGCTCTTTAATACGTTTCTTGAAAGAGAAAAGGGTAGGACTGTCTCTAATAGTGCAAGGAAGTTCGTTCCAAAGCCGGACCGCTCGCAACCTGAAAGAGTGCTCATACGCAGCGGTGTTATGCTGAGGAGTGGCCAAAAGTGAGACAGTGTGAGATCTACGAAGCTGATCTCCCGAAAAGAGATACTCAAGAGATACTCCCTCAAGATGGGTAGTAAATTGCAAGTGCTTAACAGGGCCATTTGAGATTTTGATATTTTACTGATTGCCTGATTGGAATGAACAAATATAGATCAATGATTTCTGATAATATAATCGAATAATCATGTATATACAAAGTATTGTAGGTAAAGGTATAAGAGCAAAAATAAATATGAAAGGAAAAGATGTTTACTAGGTTTCCTAGTTGGAATTTGAAAGTTTTTTTTCCGAAGTCTCTATTGTGGGGGCCCCCCGTTTGTGAAGGCCCGGGGCTTTCGCCCCGGTTGCCCTCCCCTAAATTCGGCACTGGGTGCAATACATAGATGGATCCATAGAAAGGAGGATGCAAACTCTATGGTGCAATCTGTCTCGCGATTTGTTGCTGCAATTTGTTGCCTTGCAACCGATTACAGGTAGATTGCACCGTGAGTAGGCAGGTTGCAGTTTCATTGCATCTTTAGGGTTCTTTATACTTTATTGCACAGAAAAACATATTACAGACACTTAATATTGGATAAAAACATGTACAAAGGCGAGCTTATCTCTAAAAGAGATCTTTTCCAGCAAACATAGGATGGCGAGGATAATTGGATGGGATGTATCGTGAGTAGAGCCCTCAATCAATCAAACCATTCCAGCTCGTCCACCTCTGACCCACGACATGCAGATTTTCTGCCTTTATTTTCGTTGGTACATTTTCTCGCCTCTTCTGAGCTCGTCTCGCTGGTGAAATATATCCTGTTCAGGAAGATGAATAGGACAGTTTAAACGTAACGTAGGTAGCGTTTACAAAATTCACTTTCTAGAAGACATGACATAAGGAAGGAATTATAAATCATGATATTAGAAGGGGGTTTAGGAGAAAAAATATGTAGAGAGATATGCTATAGTTTTTTTAAGAATCTGTAAACTGTATCTGTGTGTATCTTAACAGGGAATAAATGGATCATAACTTATCTTATCTTATATATAATTTGAGATAAGAAAGTAATGAGATCTCTTGAATTTCCAAGTTGTTACGGTAAGGAATCGTTTGATATGATTATCGCACTACATGACTGTCTGTCATATATTAGAGTGTTTGGTCTTGATCTCCGGTTGCGGTGGCAGCACTGGCAGCGCGAGTCGCCCTACCTTTAAAGAAGCTTTGAGTTTTCCTCGCGTCTTTGCTCTGTACATACTCTGCTTATTAGGGTACCGTACCCGAAGGGTGCCAAACGGGACCCTATTACTGAGACTTCGCTGTCCGTCTGTCCGTGCGTCCGTGCGTCCGTCCGTCCGTCCTGTCTGTCACCGGGTCCGTCCGCACGAACCGTAATAGCTAGAAAGCTGAAATTTTCACAGAATGTGTATATCTGTTGCCGCACCAACCACAAATACTGAAATACGAGAGATATTGCAAATTAAAGGGGGCCCCGATACAAGAGACGTGTTTAGATACATTTACGCATTTCAAAATGGAGATCTTGACTGAAACTGTTTATTTATTGTCATAGCAACCATGTCATAGACACATATACTACACATTTAAATATAATAGCATATTTCGCGTCAACCCACATGGTTGTGGTAGCTCAGCCGGTATGATGGAGACTCTCAATCCGGAGGTCGTCGGTTCAAATCTCGTGAAGGCATAAACTTTTTAAATTTTCTTTTTGTTTATTTTTTTATTGTTTTGAGTGCTTTTGATTTGTTGTACGATGGTACGGTACCCTTCGTGTGCGATACCGACCCGCACTTAACCGATTTTTTTAAGTTTTTGTGCAATAAAGAATATGAATATACATTATAATATAGTAGCCGTGAAATATACCATTCCATGATGTAGCCAATCATTACATGCCGTTACCAACCAGTTCAAGATGTGACCAACCACTCATATATTGGTTGAATTTGAGAAAATATATTTGAAATGCATTATTATTTAGCACCACATGGTGTTTTTGTAAAATAATGGCGAGCTAATATGACGACTATTAGGGCTAATTATACCTATGGGTTTATGCCTGAAAATAAACGAATTGAATTTATTTGAATTGAATCAGGCAGTTTCTTCACCTTAGCTTCTGCAGTGTTTTACTTTTTAAAATATTTGTTCAATGAAGCTTCTAATACAACCTGGTTGCCACATCATGGAATAAATAATCAATAGGCCTGATGACTGTGTCAAATAATCAAAGATTTTATGATTCTAGGGGAACATACATATTAAAAGAATTTAAAACAATAATTTCTTTTGATTAAATTACATTGAGATTAATATGATTTTCAATAAAACGAAAAATTAAAATACTGCATTCGGCCATTTTGATCGAAACAGAAATCATAGCGCATGACGCTGCATGACGTCATGACTATGTAAACATCACTGTGTTTTGTTGTTATTTATGCTGATTACTCATTTGGACATTGACATGTTTACTTATTCGGACATCAAAGCCGACGCCATGACACCTGAGAGCTTTTTTCGCGCACAGTTACAAAATATTAGAAAAATGGCTTTAAACTTCGTTAAACTTTAGTTTATTTCCGAAATAAAGTTTTTTTCGTAAATAGTTATTTCTGAAATAAAGTTTTTTTCGTAAATAGTAAATGTGTACCCACATTACGAAAGAGGATTTCAAAATCTTTCGTGATGCCTATTCTGTGCCATACTACATCAACTGAATCTATCTTTAAAATACATAGAATGCTCCGTGGTCTAGTGGGTTTCATGCTTGCCTCTCACGCAGGAGATGCAGGTTCGAAACCCGCGGTGCTGACCATTTACCAATGAGATAAGTCATTTATCTCAGGTAAGTTATACGGACGTTCTAACGATGATGGAAAACATCGTGAGGAAACCTTCATTATTCCATAGCTACGGCGAGCCCTCTGTGACGCAAAATGAAGTATCGTATCACTGGCTGAAAGTGGGCGCAGTGTGCCTCTGCCACCCCGTATGGGAAAAGGCGTGACGCTATGTTATGTTATGTTACTGCCAATTAAATAACAATAACTAAACACAAGTGTTCAAATAAATTATCTACAGTAAACAAATCAAAGCCTACCCTAAAATATCATGGAGGTGACCTTTACGCAAAACACAAAGGCTGTGTATCGTACAGTCACGATCGTCTTATATCCCATCCGAATGTAGGTAGTACGGTTGTAATCCTTATGATGACGCACGATGGGTAAGCTCTGTGTGGTTTCAACTAAATCGCGACTGTATATTTGGCCTCTTTTTGGACCCAAACAGCCTAAAACATTATAAAGGTACCTTTTACCGTCTTATTAATAAACACTTTACTCGTATTAACGAATTTCAGTATTAATAAATGTGTTGTAAGGAATGAGTAGCAACTTAACTAACTCTACTCTAGGAGTAAAAGAATCTTACTCCGAGTTTACCTGGCAGTAACTAATCTCTGAGTAAGTAGAGTGTGTTTAGGACGGCTAAAGTTTGAACCGTTGACATGAAAACCAGTCGTGTCGCCCGAACAAGATGTACTAGGCCATTGTTTTCCCGAGTATGATACTCGGCGTTTGACTTGGGGCGGGAGAGAAAGAGAGAGAGACCGAGACGAGACCCGACGTGCCAAAACAATGGCCTAGTACTGTAGGTATCTTGGGAACGTAGTACCCATACGCATGTTTCAGGGGAGAGGGGCGTTCAGGCGTTGTTCAAAATAACGCCCCTAAAAGGGCAGGCTTTATTTAAGCAACATGTCACGCCAAAATCAATTAAAGAGTCTATGAGGCCGTTCCGAGTCAGTTTTGTTTAGCGATACAAAACTATTATGGCCTCGAGATGCTATAATAGATTTTGGCGTTTATAGACGCTTCACGGAACGCGCCTTAGGTAGTTTATGTACAGTGTACGTACACTGTGTATCTCCTTATTAAACCCTGTAGAAACGTAGCACAAGTACCAGGTAAATGTTACGAAGTGTTCTCGAGAATCGAGAGAGGAAGTCCGCCCACTGACAATGCGGTGCCAAAATGAAGACACGCGTCTTCCGCCGACATCAAACCGCTATCTTCTGTGCGACGAATTCTGACCCAAAATATACTTTTGTTATGGTTTCATAAAGGTTCGATGGATTCGATTTAGACGCACGTTTACGTAACAAATAAACGATTGAATCCCAATTATCTCAAACTTTCTCTGAAGCCATACCTACGTTAACAATTTCAGTCAAATTAGCCCGCTGATATTAAATGTATTTACTGAAATAAACAGGAGCTCTACTTATCTTTCAAATGTGCGTAATATCGTTCATTCATCAGACCGTACCTACCATCATGTTTGCTGGGAAGTTTAATTTGTTTAGGGATTTATGACTGCTATCAAGCAGGACGCAGGACGAACATTTCCTAGTATAGATTGATGGGAAATTTTTGACGTTGAAAATATTACAGTTCAGCAGGTTCCGGATTGCTTTCATCAAAGGAAATCATGTTACGGTTGAGAGATTAGGTTAGATTGACGTGGCTATAGCTATAACGTCCAGTAAATTTTCGTCATAAAACCCAACGTGGAAGATTCATATTTTATAAAGGTCAACAATTTATCTCAACTCTGACATTAATACTCGTAAATTGCCATACGCCACCGCCCCGCGCCGCCGCCGCGCTGGATACAACGGGTCAAAAAATCTCAATTAGCCTAAATCGCAGCGTTAACTAGACATAGATTTTCCCGTGGGCACATACTTGAGTCTGACAAGGCAATAATTTAAACCGCCAACTCTAGTCGTTTCAATCCTTTATGAGGTAATCTAAAGCGCATAAAATCGTTTATTTATAGTCGGTGCAAAATGGGCGTAACTTAGGCGGTTTTGTTCAATGTTCATTAAAATGTGTTTAGAATCTATTCACATGATACATAAGTAGGTAAATTATAGTTTGTAATATACAATTTACTCAAGAACTAATTATATTTAAATACAAAATGTCATAATTTATGAATAAATAAATACAATACAATACAATCATCTCCCCCAAAACAAATATATCACCGTTATCACTATAATCGTGCCCAGTTTACGCCAGGAACGCCAGGGTAGTTCAGGCTGCTCAGAAGTATTATATATATGTAAGTACATCTGTAATTCATAAATAAAAATGTAACCTATTAATGTACGTACCAGTCCCACATAAACCTAACTAAATCTTAAAATTAATTACTTACTAAGATAATTAGGATACTCATCTGCTGAATTTGATTTCTAAATATCAAATCGATGTGATATTTCATCAGTAAAATAGTTACTTCCCGATTCTTAGTTGTAAAAGAGAAACGATCATAAAGTTTTTACAGAGTCATGAACATTTAACGGGCTCGTTTTAAAGACGCCCCCCCTGAAATAAAACGAAAAGTGCTCCGTCGCGCATCGTCGTGAACTCTATCGCCGCGCCGTATCCTGTTGAGATTTTTCTTCTCTATTGTAAAATCTTGCCTTTGCTTATAGGTTTATTTTAATATTTTTTAATGTTATTTTTTGTGTGTTTTTTTTCTTTTGAGTTGTAAAAAAATTACAACTGCAATACAGATAATACAGATCAAATAAATTAAATAAGATTACCAAAATTAATAAATAAACATAACCCTGTTACCACAAAAAATATTAAACGTAGTTTAACCTCAAAACAAACGTCAAATCCCATACATTATTAAACAGGTGTAGAACGGGAGTTTATCGTAGTAAGGCCCAAAACATTTAAGAGAATTTCCTTTACGTGACGTGACGCCACATACATACATAACAGAACACATTCCAATGTAAACGAGACTAACGAGAACTAAGAGATTTTAGTGCAATGTGTTGTGTCCATCTTTGTAACGTACAAACTAGGTACATTTGTGCCTCGTTGGTTTTGCTTGTGTAATAGGAAAAATAATAATACTTACTAGAAAGGTCTTCCCTGGAAACCAATTATGCTTGGCTACTGAAAGATGATTGCCGCAGTCGCGTAGCCACTGGAAAAACCAATTTGCATTTGCAGCAAGATATTTAAGTAAATGTTGGCGCATCATCTTTTTGATTGAATTACTTTCAGATGGTCTGTGTGAAATCGACAAGAGTTTCATTCATGTGCCTATTTATCTCCGTGACCTACCAGCTCGAATGAAAACAAAACTATTCGACTTGGCACTACGCCATTGTCGTGGTTGTCATGTGGTGCATGCTTATTAGAACGATACGGTGTGTCATGTGTACCTATCCTATATTTACTAAAATTTTCTTTAAATTTCATCATCATCATCATATGCTCAGCCCTTACCGACCTACTGCTGCTGGATGTAGGCCTCTTCTATAAAGAGCCATTCTCTTGTACGCTGAAAATGCAAAAACAACAACAACCAATATGCATATTTCATCACCCTTTTGTTCGAACTGTATAGCTACGTACTACAAAATGTATACGATCAGTATTAAGTTTTAGGTGGTGTGCGGTTATGAACATTATCCCCCTTATAGTAAAAAGCGGCGGAACGAGATAGAGCTAGACAACTGTCTAGCTCTGTCCCCTATGTCTGTCCCATTACGCCGCCGCCGCCGCTTGGAGTAACTTTTCAG
The DNA here is from genome assembly GCA_963457715.1 of Argyresthia albistria. Taxonomy (NCBI): domain Eukaryota; kingdom Metazoa; phylum Arthropoda; class Insecta; order Lepidoptera; family Argyresthiidae; genus Argyresthia; species Argyresthia albistria. The sequence continues at coordinate 8,309,162 of OY735253.1, read as the reverse complement.
GGTTCCGTACCCAAAGGGTAAAAAACGGGACCCTATTACTATACCAAGACGCCGCTGTCCTCGTCTGTCTTTCCGTCTGTCACCAGGCTGTATCTCATGAACCGTGCTAGTTAGACAGTTGAAAATTTCACAGATGATGTATTTTTGTTGCCGCTATAACAAAAAATACAAAAAATATATAATAAAATAAATATTTAAGGGGGCTCCCATACAACAGACATATTTTTTTTGCCGTTTAGATAATGGTACGGAACCCTTCGTGCGCTAGTCCGACTCGCACTTGGCTGGTTTTTTATTATGGGGATATAAATAAGTGTTTCATACTAATAAATGAGTCTGTCTCACGTTCCGATTTCTTCGCAATTGTAGTTCTTGAGAGTGTATGCTTAAAAGTACTTTATTCTAAAACCACTAAGCACGTCAAAAGTTGTAGAAGAATTTCAATTATCTGTCAGTCAGTACCTACATCGTCGCGGCTCCATCCGCCCTCACGTATTTCTCAGCCTCGAGGGTTGAGTGCAAAGAGCGCATTGCAGTATGCAGAACGGAATGCCTTTTGGTGCACTACTTAGTTGTAGAATTGGCGTCCTTATTATATTAGCATAATATGAATAGTGTGTAAGAACTAAAAATCTTATACACTATCTCTCTAACTCAGTCTTAGCCTTTTCAGTCTTGTTACCCCTAATTTAAAGAATTTAATAAGTACTTTCTACTAAGTTTCTGAAGTGTTTGGCAAATCATGTGGTATGATTCTTGCGTATTCTATATAGGGATATCGACACCTATATCAAGTGATTCCCATGCAAAATCACTCGATACAAGTGTCAATATCCGTATATCGAATGCCTGAGAATCATACCACAGGATTTGCCCCTGGGAATTACAGAGAAATAACATCACTAGTCTATGGCCTATTTGTTTGTTTATTTGTTTATTTGGGAACTGAGTCCACAGCATGATATACATAATTCATAATTCATAATTCATAATTTCTTTATTGCACACAAAAAGTTACATAGGACAGTAAAAAACATAGAAAAAGTGTACAAAGGCGAGCTTATCTCTAATAAGAGATCTCTTCCAGCAAACCAATTTTGTAACATAAAAATATGATTGAACATAAGGACTCTTATTTTGTGACCTATGTCAGTCAAGACTCATCCCTCAGTAACCGCTCTTGATAACCATCTTATTACCCAGGATATCAGCTTTCTCCCGCAGAGATAATAACCCCCATGTTAAAAAAGGCGTCATTACAGCTTACATCATAGTCTTCATTAGAGATCTCAGTAACGCCAACACGTATAGCATGTGAAAATGCTACACTCAATAATTCAACTCAATATACTTTATTGCACAAAAACCAATACAATATACAGTGGAAAATGGAGAATACATGTACAAAGGCGGGTTTATTTCTATCAAGAGATTTCTTCCAGAAAACCGTACACGTGTAAGTATTTGTAAGCAGTAGATGACTTAAATGGACTTAACCTGGGTTGCACGAAACGATTTTGAAATTTAAGTTGTCACTTAATTATGTCATAGGATTGATTGATTGCGGTTTCTCACGGCAGGCCGAAGGAAATACTTGGTACCTATAGCCCTTTGCGTTCTTCCCGGGTAATGCTAATAAGAAACAAATCAACATTAACATTTCCAGGTTCTCTCCTGTCCGAAAATATGTACAGTGAAATCTACAAAACACGTGGCATTGGAGAAATTAATCTACGTTATTTTATTAGACAGCCTAACGGCATTAATTAAGAAATTGAATTCTCATAGGATTGTCATTTGTTTCTAATGTTGTCATTTGTATTTTGGTATTTTTCGGAGCACTTTTTGTTGGACTGCACATATATTTAATTCCTCAAATATTGTAATCAACTGAGCTCTACGAACTCGGCCGCAAAGGATAAAATGTTAAGACCCCATTCAGTACTGGGTAGTGGGCAGGCAGTAAATCCAGTTTTCCAACGCCACTAGACAGCTTCATTCGATTTCAACTTGGGAATGTTCCTTTTCTTTCTTTGACGAACGCGACCGACATCGTTATAAAGGTATATTTTATTTTCTAAACTTGATTTTGCTTCTACTGTGGTAACTAGACGAAGTAAAAGCGAATTTGGAATCCTTTTTGAGCCTATTTTGCCTGAAATATCTTAAATTCACAAGCCTCAATCATTTTAGAGGATCATGTTATTTGCTTCTTTGTTTATAGTTATTTTGTAAAATATTGGTTCATGTAGATCAGTCCAAGGTAAGCGGAAACCTCAGTACATAAAAACTTTAGAGAAACATTCGGTGTTCTAATCATAGATAAAGAATAGGTGCTGTTGAAGCCAGTCACGCGATAGTGACGGAAACCAACATACCAACAATAAATAATATCTTTACGTACGTTCGAGTAGGCGTCGGTCAATATCTTGTGTTTAGTATTTATTTTTTATTAATCTGCTGTTAGTTTCATGCTTACGCACAAGTTTTATTAAAGTGTAACTATGCCACGCCATTTATTAAAGTCTGAAACATTTCACCTTTGTTTCACCTAGAGCAAAATTTAAAGTTCTGAATATCTGCCAGTGGCAGATGAACTAAAAGATACTCTCCGCATAATGTAACGAAAGTATTCCACTGAGAGTAAAATGAATCATCATGAGTTATAACACGATTACATAAACTACCCGTGCTCGGAATTAAGAGCCATTAGGAAAATAGTACTCGAGGTGTGGTTGGAAGTAAAACCACAAGAGTAAAGAACAAACTGCTAGAGTGCTAAGTAACCACGTTTTACTTCAGCGAGCGAGAGGGTTGGGAGTATCAGCATAGAATAACTAATAAGACCAAATTGGAGACTCAGGTATTAGTGAAGTGAAGGGGCGAAACAGAATTTCATAGGTGCTGTGCCCACTGAGGCGATTTATTTATTTAATCGTATGGCTCAAATGAATAGGCTACAGGGGAATATTTAATGAACTAAGCTAGTTGGCTGCGTCAGGAGGAAGGTCAAACAGATCTCGGGGGGTCCATTGTTAGATATCAAAGGGCAGCGCTGAGCGATGTGCTCCATGGTCTGTATTTCTACCCCGCACTCACACATGGCACTTCTCTCCAACGGTGCCGCCCGAACAGACTCCGGACTGGGCACGGTCGGTGCAACTACTTCCGACACAAGTGGGGTTGGAGAGATAGTGCCATGTGTGAGTGCGGGGTAGAGATACAGACTGAGGCGATAAGATAAAGATACGATGACGTGATAAAATCAACGCCTGTACGACATTGCAGGATTGGGTATTGCTGTGCAAGCGTAGCCTTTGTCTGGTCATGTCTTTATTTTTTCGCCTCAGTGGACACAGCAGTGCCTAACCGAGGATATTATATCTATGGGTTTTAGGTCGTTCATATGATTTGTTAGTATATTTATACACAAGCGATTTTTTGTTGTAGCGAAATTTCACGAAGCATATTTTAACATTCCTAATATTTTACATTCGCTTTATTTAACATAGCGAATTTCTACGTAGTGTTCTTCAATGTTCCCCTAGATTATTTTAGTTAGGTCTTTATTGGTGTAAAGAAAAGTGTAACTAGCAGGATTGTGCATTTATTATACTTAAGTATGCAAATTCAAATATACGAAGTCTAGCGCACTCGCATATTTTAATGTGCTAAATAAAGCACATTACTCGTCTACGGTACAAAATATTGGTACGCGACTACGCGTACGACAGTTTTCTCGCATCGTAAACTGACGGGGGCGCTCGAAATATCGTTCGATTCAGGGCAAACAGATTTGAAACTAAACTCGCTGTAACAAAGTTTAAATTGGAATACGATAAACGAACTAACCTTGTCGCTAGACAGCAGTCGACTTCTGTTGAACTGCGAGTAATGAAATTTAGGAAATTGTCGCGGGGGAAATGCTGTGGAGGAAATTTCTCTACAGGGTATAACAGATAGGTGTAGTCATATTTTATGGGGTTGTTAGCAACGTTATGCTGAGAAACTTTACTATGAAATCATTTTCATCAGAGCAATTTCATTTTTTGCTTCTCCATAAAAATCAGCTGCACGCCCGGGCTGAAACGTATAGAAGAACTAAAAATAAAGTTGCTCTAATCAAATCGGTGTCATAGTTACACCCTGTATATTTTCATAAGGTGTGTGTGTTGAATGAAATGAAAATGTAAACAGATATCTTAGTATTAATTTTAAAGAAATCGTCTTAATCTTAGTTGTTATTTTTTAACAACAGTGTTTCTGTTTAACAAGTTTAACAACTGCTTACCTTGTTAGTGGGTTTAAAGCTCCCTCGAAAACTCGAAAACATTTGGCTTTAGTTGTAGTTTCTAATGTTTATGTTTATTGCAGTGAGTTTACAGCTGCTATAGTTATATTGCTCTTTATTAGTTATTCTCTATTGTACTCTTCTAGCTTGCTTGATTACTGAGTGAAGAACTTTATACTTTATATGTGCAATCAAAAACTAGTATCCCAGCAGTGAATGATAATGGAGTTTAGTGGACTAATGATTTTATTTAAAGTGTAAATTATATCATTAGTTGAGAAAAAAAACCACCACTCGATAAAATAAAATCCTTATTTAAGTTTATCTTTCAATTAGATTACTCTTTATTTATTCTTATCTGTAAAAATATCTAAACGAAGACATTATAATTTCATAGTGTCTATCATTGAACTACTTTGTAATGGTAGCTCAATGGTGTCTATTTAATTTATAAAATGAAAGCGCGATCTACCAAGGTATATTTGTATAGTATTTGTATTTTGTATATTATATAGGTGGAAGCGGACGTATATCCGGCAAGACTTCCGGACGAGACACTTATTGGAAGCCTAAGTTGAGACCCGAAACGACAATTCCCGGTGTATATTACGAACCCTCAGCCCTCAGAGGACACGCAGTATCCCTAAATATTTCACATTTTACGACCGACATCGTGAGCCGAGTCACTTTACACGTTCATACGGCAGTAAATAAAAATTCAAGTGTATTTCCAAGTGGGGATCAGGATCTAGTCGTAAGTAAAATCTGTGAAACCCGACGGGTTGAAGACTCGACACCCCCAACCCAAGGCAATATCTTTATATCTGTTACGTTACGGAGATGCTAGGTAAGCGGATAAACGGTTTATTTTATTTATTGTAATTTCATTTTATTGGTCTTAAAAAATCCACAGCGAATTACAATGTATTTATACTGCTAAATTAAAACTTAACAAAAGCCAATGTCGGTTTTAATTTCCTTAATCTAAATATTTCGCCATTGTACAACATTTGTAAAACAGTAGATGAAACAAACATAAAATTAAAAATGAAAATGAAAATGCACAGGTGAGAAGTGGGTGAGTGTGATGTATATTGTAGAGTAGTATAGTGTGGTGGTGTACACAACACACCTGGCTGGCTAATGTTAGAAGAGCTAATGTTAGAGGCCAAGTGGTGGCTCAGGGTAGGTGAAGGATAAAAGGGGGTGAGCGAAGCGAATCCCCCTTTATTCTTCGAGTTAGGTTGACACGTAAAAATAAATGAAACGTTAATATACACCGAAGATTACCCGGCTGAACCAAGGTTTAGCCGCTCACTTAGCATTAGCCGTAACAATCTATTGAAAGTTATAGGTAGGTTTGTAGATGTATACTTTATCTATGACGCAGTTAGTTGGTTAAATAAGATACTTAACTAACACCCTTGACTGTTAATTAAAGATCGACGTTTAACCAAGTCACTAACATTTTGATTTAAATAAATCATCGTCGAAAACGTTTAACAATTTGTCTTGCCGAAAGCCGGGTGTTGGTTAAATAATGTAAAACAGATGGCGTCACGACAACAGCTGATTACTTTCAGAGTCTATCTATCTATTTGGCAAACGTCGTCGTGCAACGTTGGTTTGTTGTGTTCAGTGGTTTTTTGTTTATTTCATTTGTTATTTCTGTGTGATCGGAGCGGACGGAGCGGAACGAGGCGACCCCATGTAATTTACACAAAATCTAATTGGTTGCTTTAGGTAATTTTCTGTGCCAATACTAAAGATAGGTTGTGTTAGGTCACAACTTTACGAACCACCCGGAGCCGAGCGAAGCGGAGCGGAGCGAGGCGACACCATATAGATTCTCAAAACCGAAGTGGTTGCTTTAGGTCACTTTCTGGGCCAATACTGAAGATTGTGTTAAGCCACAACTCTTTGAACTACCCAGAGCCGAGCGAAGCGGAGCGGAGCGAGGCGACTCCATGTAATTTCACAAAACCGAATTGGTTGCTTATCGTTAAAAGTTTCGTTCAGTTACTTGTCTGACGGAATTTTAGCAACTTGGTTAAACGTCGTCGGTCTTTAATGAACCTAGGGTGTTAGTCAAGTATTTTTGATTAACACCCTAGGATTTAACCAACAAACTGCGGCATCTACATAGCTTTCACAGTAAGTACTTTATTCAGCGAGTGAATTAGTTTTTGACCGCTCTCAAAACTCATATTTTTTTGAAATCTGCAATAAACACAACATTTCAAATATGTAATAAGGAACTGTCAAAAGTTAATTTAAGGAACGAAGGAAATATAGTCAGAAACATTATTAAAGTCGATGATTGAACGTTGTGGAAAAATACCCAAAGTTTCATTTTAGTTTAGTAGAAAAGAACAAAAGAATAGAAAAGCTTTTTTATTGTACGTCTTAATTCCTGCTTTGCATTCAAGACTCCGCTGTTCTGCTGTTGCGTTTCGGGGTTTTGGTCTGAATAAGTAATTTGAAATCTTATTGCGCTATCCGCGTGGAACAAATGGACATCTGCACTGAGAGCCCTAAACCCCGACGAGCTGAGGGGTAACAGGACAAGATGATGATGATGATCTTAAAAGCTATTGAGTTTATTTGTAATTTAAACTGCTTTTTACAAAAGTGATTTCTTCCAGCATTATTACCGTTATCATATTTTAATAGCATTTACGAGTACCCTACATTAGCTTAGACCAAACACTAATAGAGAAAACGACATCATCCTCAACGTTTCTCTATTTTAATCCCGCCAGTTTTATTATAAAAGCACTCAAGATAATGTGATCTAACTTGCTCACTTCAGGTTTTAGGGTCCCCTGTAAAACACGAAGGATTTTTCTGATCGTCTTTTGTCTATCGGGCTGCTCGTTCGGAGCACAATTTCAATACTTGTGTCTGTCATTTGTCTTCTACGATCTTTTGGTACTTGAGGGTTGAGTGACGTTTACAGGGGGGCGCTAGTTCTACAAACATGTCAAAAAGCATAAGTTCCACCTGCCAAAAGATCGCTGGAAAGCTGAACAAATTACAAATCCACAATCACAATTCACAACACGTATAGAGCTTATCCACGTGTGAATCCATAGTCAGAATCTAGTGATTCTGTATATAACTATATCCAGGTCCCGCACGGCCTCTCCAGCTGTGTCATCTGTTAGAATAGTCCCTAATACATATTCTAGATCACCGTCCAGGTCCCAAAGATATATGATATCTGCTTAGGGCTTCGAAAACTTACCTACCAACCTGAAAATCAACTTCTAAGTGTTTGGGTAGGTTTTCGAAGCCTTGAAAGGAATCGTCCGAACACCTTTGGGACCCGGACTGAAAATCTATCTTGGTAGCTTTGGACGCATTATACTCTTAACTGGTTCGCCGACACATCTTATATAACAATAGTTCGCCATTGTTCGGTCGTTCGAAGGGGTATGAAGTATTGATCCTACAAAGAAAATGAAAATGTATGGAACGATTTGTTCAAAGTTTAATGTAGTTATTTAATGTAAAAGCAGTGTGTTGATATTTCTAATGGTTTTCAAATTACGAGCGAACAACTGGAAAAGGGGACCTTTCATACGCCCCCACTGCCCTAGCGGCACAGGTTAATGAGAGGAATTTATATGACTCTTTTCAGACCTGCCCCTACACAATCCTAAAGTTTTTTGTAACTCCCTGATTTTCCTAGTTTTACTGGGTTATAAGCGGCACATTGACACTTGATAGCACGGTACGCTATCTAAACTCGTTAAATGCGTTCAACGATCCTTTGGCGTGTGAGTGACGTTTACAGGGAGGCACTTCTACGCAATCTCATGCAATGATCCTGTCAGAAATCGACAGTTTCACCTGTCACCGCACGCCAAAAGTTCTTTGGACAAGGTTGGACAGCTGTATGTTTACATTTAAAAGCTTGATCAAGGTCGGTCTGGAAAAGCTTTCATTTCAGTGTGACATGATACAATGCATCACTTTGTGTAAACCTGTGTTACATTTAATTTTAGTGCTTGTCATTTCCACGTGTCCTTTAAAAACACATAACACTTAAAGCGTTCCATTATTGCAAGCCGCGACTAAAATCACACTGAAATTATGTAAAGCTGAGAGTATTCCAAACAATATACAAGGTGTAAATTAATTACGCAAAATGAGAATCAAAAATCAAAATCAAATCAAATTCGTTAATTTGCGAAAAATATGGTAATAAAGATTTTACATAAAATGGTATTTCGCCACGCAGTGGCATGCAAATTTTTCTAGGGCAAATAATTATATTTAACCAGCATCATCTTATATCTGTTTGAAACCGAGCCGTACAGTCTAATCATTTACTTATTAGCCATTTTCAACTGTCATGAGATACTGTGTGACACAAACAGACGGACGGACAGAGGGACGGACAGCGAAATCTCAGTAATAGTGTCCGTCCGTGTGTCACAAGTAGTCACAACCTTTATATCAAGAACGCGTGGACGTATCAAGCCATTTTAAACGGCGGGAATGATAGAACGGGATGTGGGAAAGGGTTGTGATTTTGTATCCGGCGCTACTTCCCCCCCCCCCCCCCCCGGGGGAAATGAAGTAAATCGGGTTTACAGCGACCGTTGAAACCGACGCTCTTCCGTCATTTTGGAGCTGTCTGCAGTTACCGAGGATACCGAAGTACTAAAACTAGCTGCCAAGAACATTTCCCTAGAGATTGGTTTTCATTCATTCGAATTTAGTAACATCCATCCTGCTGTTTATTGTTAACTAATAGCTCGTTCAACGTGTACAAAAGATGGGTAAGTTTTGAACTTTATCTCGATGTGGGTAGGTTGAAAATCGCGCGCCGTGGTCTTTGGAACGGTTGTGTACTTAGTACCTACACACTGACCTTACGAAAATAAATATATCAATTATGTAGGTTATATTGTATGTATTTAAGTTTTAAATCTTGCTAATAATATGAGGCGTCGTTTTTGAAGTTTTGTGGGATGCGAAGAAACTTTTCAGTCTCGACTAAGGACCTTTTTCTAGAAGTCCCGATAAGCTCTATTGAACAGATAATAAAAATATGTATGTAACACAAAGAGCTTTTTGGATTTATTAAAACAGATAATAATGGCTTACTAATGGTACAAAGGCTTCTTGTTAACTTTGGAAAGAAGTGCTATTCAAGGTCACGCAATTACGCCAGAGCTTTTTGGTATCGTTTGTCATTTCAAGTGGAGTTGATATGAAAGCAATATTTTTGTGAATGGTAGTGGAAGATGGCAGGCGAGATAATCTGTCTTGGGACTTGTCATGTGGTCGCGATTCCGACGAGAAAAGCAACTTTCAGGGTTCAGTAGCGCACTAGGATTATAAATATCCGCCTGGCTGCAGCCATTTTTTTTATTTTTTTTGTAAAAAAAAAAATACATTAAAATTAGTTTGACAGTGGGTACCAACGTCAAAAATTAGACATTCATTGACGTCTTGGTACCCACTGTCAAAATAATTTTAATGTCATTTTTTTTTTTTTTATAATTTTAATGTCAATATTGTTCCAAGGACTGGATTGTCCTTACGCTACCCAGCGTGATATATAAGAGATTAGATTGCAAACTGTGGAAAAACGTTATAATATCTAAATTAGAGTTAGTTACAGCTTGGCAAGAAATTAATGGCAACGTAAGTGGCATATTAGTGCACTACTGCGTGATTTGATTGACAACTAAACCAAAATGTCATGTCAGAAAACATGCAGTTAGTCTTGCAAAAATTGCCATAATTTTCTATCATTTCTTGCCCAGCTCTGAGGAAGTCCGGGCGCGGCTATTTCGCTATAATTATAAGTACCTAGTATTATTAGGTACAGTACAACTATACTTTGCAGTGTATTTTATTATACAAACACATTGAATAAAGTATCAAATAAAGATAACTCAAAAAAAAATAACCCAGGCCCGACACAAATGTAACACATCTAATTTTTTTGTATATCTTAGTAGATTATTTATCAAAAAGAATTAGTGTAAATAAAGGGGACTTGACTGTTAACATACAGGCTGAATTTACTGAGGATGTATCCTCAGTTATGTTTATTATGATCTTGGAGTGCTATGAAATTCAAAACTGGAAATAAAAATATAACTACGATTGCACACTGCCAGTCCACATGGAACAAATCTCTTCACCACCACTCTTTGATCTTGTAAAGGGATGCTTCAGATTGAATAAAACCAGCTGCTATACAAGTCTCACCAATAAAACCGATAAGGAAGATTGTTCCGCTTTAGCTAGAAACCGACATTTCGTATGTAAATGAAGAAACTCTCTTAATTAGAAACATAATTAGCGATAAACTTTTTATGAGGCCCCTAGTACTTTTATGTCTAAGCTATGCATACGCTTTTCTTGTTTTATTGTGGAGTAAGATATTCTCGTTTCTTATGTTGAGGAGTATAAAACTAAACTGAGATAGAAGTAGATATTGTATAAACTTATTGTATTGAACTGAAGCATAGCTGGTAAATGATTCATTCAAGCGCGATGGATCGGTATAAAATAAAGTATGTTTCAGTCATACTTTTAGATAATTCGATAAATTGGCTACAATATTCGGTATTTGCATTTCTAATATCACCATACAATGGCTATCACAATCTCACGCCAATTATAGGTAGTCAGCCATAATAATAATTATTTCTTTATTGCACAAAATTAATTGAAAAACAAAAAGTTAATAAAACTAGTGCACAAAGACGAGCATTTCTTCAGTAGTGTCTACAATTTATTCACTCGCTCGATGGTCGTCGTAAAATTTAATTATACGTGCACAGAATAGGGTAAGAGGTCGCGTAAGTAACGGGGCAAAGGGGCATGTTTGAGTTCCCTTTAACACACTCTAAGCCAATTTTAAGTGATAAGATTATCGCAGTAGGTGTAGGGAGTTTTAGATGGTTACGTTCATCGTAAGTAAGACCCGTTGAGACTCCTAAGCTTGCATGTGATTGTTCTCCTTTCAACCCAAGTTTCCGTCAATGCCAGTACCTGAAAGGGACTTGAAAGTTAAATTGGATATTTCTTTTCTTTCGCAGGTATCATCCAGTCGGCGAGACTGGGCCATGAGCATTGAATACAACAGACGCCAAGACGCCTCCCAATATTCCTAAGGCACGCCAAAGCGCGCAAAAAGCGAGATGTACCCGAAAGCAAAGAGATAAGAAGGATAAATACAGGAAGAAGACGAGTTCTTCCGGGAAGATGTTCTCCTTGAGCGAGGGGTGCGGGTGCGTCAGTTTCCGCGGGGGAAGGCGCACCCGCTCCATAGGAGACGACTCCTCGTCCTGTCGCAGCTCGGAGATAGAGCAGGAGGTGCCCAAGAAACTCGGGAAGAAGCTGCTGAACGGCGAATGCACCATGAAAGCATTCGCCCCCTTCCTGAAGTTCTGGCGCCGTGATGACGTCAGCATGACCAAAGCCGAACGAAGTGAGTATGTACCTGAAGACAATCAACATTTCATGCGCACAGTAACTTATCCTCTGTGACACAGTTTCAGAAAATAAAGAGTATGATTGATGACTATCAGACACCGCCGCGACACTGTAATAGTCATGTACATGTATGCTTTCACGGAACAGTAGTGGCGCTGTTAATTCTATAATAAACACGGGGTAGTTTTGTTATCCGAACGATAAGGCGAAGCCAAAGCAACGAATGAACCTATTAATAAAAGTTGTTGGACAACGTGAAGTTAAGCAATCGCGGGGAATGAATATTATAAAAATAAAATAAACGGTCAAGTGCGAGTAGGACTGGCGCACCAAGCTTAACACGTGAAATTAAGTTTCCATACAAAAATCTTAAGTATGATGTCATCCATGTATTGTACCAAATTGAATATTTTTGTAGAAAGACAGAAATTTACAGTTTTCAGATTTTTCCCTTTACCTTGCTTTGTGCCTTTCATGATTGTAGGCCATCGGAAAGTACCCTGGTCCATTGCGATTTCTATGAAAATCCAACAATTTTACTGCATAAACGGTCTTCGAACGGTCACGGACAGCGAAGTCTCAGTAATAGGGTCCCGTTTGGCACCCTTCGGGTACGGAACCCTAAAAACACCAAGGATCAAAATCATTTAGAGTGTAACCTGAATGTTGCTATGTAAAAGTTAGTGGCGCCATCGCTTTTTCCTTAGGATTTCTTGCCACATTATATGTATGGTCCTTTTTTGAAGTTGGTTAAAAAAGGATGATAGTGGAGCATTTCTATAGGTAAGACTTCTATAGCTACCTTTTAGTGGGGTTTGTATCTGTTACCGTTAGAGTGCGCAACCCGTTAATGTGCACAATAACTAGGTACGATTTGCGCACTGTAACGGTAACATATACCAATCCCTCTTCGAATTGTGTAAGAGTATTCCTCGCACATACTGTCTATTATCTGATTTTATATTTTTGTTGTATTGTATCAGTTGATTTATGCCCCAAATAAACTGAGCTAACAACATTCGCAGACAGAGTAAATAATAATTCACAACGCGAATGTTTTCGTACTAAGTACGTGATATGAGTGAAAGCTCAGAAATTGACTCATGCATGAAATAAACGAATTTCCTTTTTTTGCGCTTCTTTACTTAGAAGATATATTTCTGTGGTGAAAACCCCAGTTGCGATGTAAAATGGAGGGTTAGCAATGCCGTAAGTTGTACCCTTTTATTAGAACACCTCATAAATCCGCTCGTGACTACTTTTTTAAAAGTGAGATTATTTTTGGACTAACAGCAAAGCTCGGCCTAATTAACCCCCGCCCGACGCGACGAAGGAAAAAGGGGTTTTATAAGTTTATCGTGTGAGCCACTCTGTCTGTTGTCTGTGTGTCTGTCTCTCAGCACGTGGAGGGTAAACGGGTTAAACGGGTTAAGTACCAGCGAGCTAGTCTGATGATAGAATTCGAAGGTGGGAGCGGAAACCTTATGATGCTTACTAGTAAACCCGTCGAATTTGGGTTCATCAGGTTCGTTGTGACAAGCCCTTTGGGAATATGGTACCATCGAGCTGATCTGATGATGGAGTGCGAGGATCGAAGGTGAGAGCTGGAACCCTGGGATGCTTACCTAGTAGTAAACCCATCGAGTTTGGGCTCATTAGACACGTAGTGACAAGATCTTTCAGAATATGGTACTATCAAGGTAATCTGATGATGGAGTGCGAAGCTTGAAAGTGGGAGTTGGAACCCTGGGAAGCTTTTTAGTAAACCCAACGAGTTTAGGCTCATTAGATTCCTTGTGATGAGACCTTTTAATTTCACCTGTTGATGAGACCTGATGATGAAACTGGAAGACTGGTTTTATGCGGGGGTTTTTTATTGCTACAGTTATTTTTCTTTTCTAGATCACACGAAGACGCTTGGCAGGTAATTAGTTTAGTTTACCTCCAATAGCAGATGTTTCCATCGGTCCGTCGCAGCTTTTTGGGTTCCGTCCGATCCATAAAAGGACAAAAAAGGATCACTTTGATGTCCGTCTGTCTGTCCGTCCGTCCGTCGTTCTGTCAAGACTTTTTTTTTATCAAGAACGCGTGGAGGTAATTAGCTGAAATTTTTATAATAATTGCTGAGGTCACCCAGATCAACAGAGCGACCACTCGCTTATAGCTGTAAAAAAATCAACCTTCCAGGTCAACGCAATCAAACGCTACGACCATTTATGCTGTAAAATTGTTGGATTTTCATAATAATCGCAATAGACTCAAAACCTATGTGGTATTTCACGTTGATCTACAGTCATATGGCTCAAAGCAATGTCATAAGACCTTCATAGCACAAGTAAGGGAAAAATCTGAAAATTGAAAATTTCTGCCTTTTGCAAAAATATATATAAATTGGCTTACATTTTATTTATTTTATTTTGTTATGTAGAAACCTACTGACCCCAGTTACGAGGTACCTAACAATGTACAAGTGTCATCGAAACCCTTGTCGCGCGAGTCCTACTCGTACTTGACCTTTACCTATTATTAAATTTACAGTACAAGGGCCGTAAGCGTGTTATTCAATCGTGTCACATTTCACATCGGAACCCTTGTACAGTGCGTGACAACACTGCTGGTGCTAATGAAAGGAGAGCCCCATCTAAACCGCAGGGGCTCTTATCATTATGACTGAAGCAGTTTGATATTTCTTAACTTGGAATAGAGTCTATCTTTGGCTGATGAAGTTGGGAAACAATCCTCCTATGGAGTACAAACTCTAATTATACGTACCTACCTACAGTAATAGCTGTGAGAGTATATGATACCTTTGTCTTAAGTATTCTATAATAGGCAATATTGGACCAATTGTACATAGAGATATAAACAAATTATTCTCCATATTCCACGGTTTGAATAATTAATTATGTAATCAAGTTATGTTTCAATTTGCGGCCCTGTTCATGTACAATGTAAATTATTTGTACATATGCATCCGCTGCAGCGCGTCTAGTCGCACGAAGAAAACGCCTATACGTGAAAGGGCTCATAAAATAATATATTCGAATAATATATATACATATGGGGATTCGAACCCAGGACTTACAGATTGCGCGACCAACATCATACCGTTTGTGCCACCACGATGTTGGTATGTCGCAAAGTCTGCGATCATGAATATTGATACCATTTGTTATATCGCAGAGCACGTCTCTCTTGTATGCCTTTGTATGGGGACCCCCTTTAATTCATAAAATCTCATTTAGTTTATAATTTGTTTCTGTAGCAGCAATAGACATACAAGTTTTGTAAAAAATTCAACTCTCTACCTATTACGGTTTGCCCCACACATCCCGCTGACGGACAGACGGACATCGGAGGCTTAGTATTATATGGTAATAGGGTCCCGTTTGCCACCCTTTGGGTACGGAACCCTAAGAATAATTTGATGGGTTTTATTTTATTCTTCATATAGTAGGTGTAGTGTATTAACTTTTCAGGTAAACTTACGAACGTTACTATAAAATTTAAGTCGCAAGCATGTAATATCTTCATATTTCAGATACTCAATATAAACTTATTTGACGTAGGTAAGGCACCCAACTTACCTAAATATTCAAGTTAATATGCGTAGGTTGTTCTTAATGCACATAGTTGGGCGAGCATATTACATGAAATTTGAATAATTCTTTAGGCATTTAATGGCAGAATAACAAGCTCGATATTAGAGTAAATGTTTGTTTACCTAGGTAGAACTGATACTAAGAATATAGTTTTGCAAATAAACAAATAATATTGGATAGCATTACAGATGTATAAATAGTTCTATATGCTTTGATTTCATTAATAATAACAAATGATAACAAGGGATATTATTCAGATATGTTAAAATAAAATTTATTTTCTGTAGATATTTACAAATACACCTCTACGTTGGACCATTGTGGCCATTGTAGGCGAATAAGGGCTTATTAATCTGTGTAAGGGCAAAAAAAACAACTCCCATGGATTCTTAATTTTATCTCGTTTTAAACAGATCAGTTTTGGCTTAGAAATTACAGAAAATACAATTTAATTACTATAATTTATATGTACCAAAATGGCGTAATGAAGAGGAACCATTACTCAACAGTGGGTGCTGGAGGCTGGATACATGGGTAGATAGATAAAATTTATATGTAGGAGTAAAAACAATCTTAGCAGCGAGTTCTGTATTGGGTTAGATTAACCCCATGCACTCTTGGTATCCTTTTTTGCATGTTAACAAGATTTTTGGATTATTGCGCAGACCTACGCTACTTTTACGCCCTTTCATAATGTTCATTCAGCCATTTATCAGTCTAACCGTAGTAACTATTATCTAATCTGTGGTCTAACCGCGACTTTGGTTTGTAGATTTGGTCCGAAAACTCATGCAGATAAGGTAATTTTGTGTATATCATACATCCTATGACCCAACTTTTTAGTTTAAGAAAATTTCATTTTTTTTGGCAAAATTAAAGGGTAACTTTTATCTGTCAGGATATGTAGCATAAAGTAACTTATATATAGGGTAATATGTAGATAATAGAGAAAAGTTTAATATTGTCTACTCTCCCCTCCCCTCCGAGGCGAGCGTCATCGAAAGTGTCCCTTCGCGCGGTGTTTTCCATTTTCAAATAAAACCGTACATGATACATAATAATTGAAATAAAAATAACCGGCCAAGTGCGAGTCGGACTCGCGCACGAAGGGTTCCGTACCATTATCTATAAAAAACCGCAAAAAAAAACATTTTGTTAACCCCTTCACTCTCAGAAGCACAGCGCTCGAACGACCGAACAATGGCGAACTATTGTTATGTAAGATGTTTTGGCGAACTAGTTAGGTACACTACTTGTCGGCTTTCGATTCTGATTTCAAATTTCTATTAGTTGAGTTCAAAATAGACAGTATATGAAAATCATGAAAATCGGAGACATAAAAAATAATCATCCGTTATTGAGTTAATTTGAATTTTAAGAGCCGGCCTAGCTATTATCATTTGCGTTCTCTCAAGTCAGTCATAGCCTCAATCTGCGTTGCAAGCTAATGGCAATCTAATACTTATTTCATTATACTTACACAAATCTACAGCCGATTTACATTGGTTAAGGACAGTGGACAGGGGACAAGTTACAGTGGACAGTACAGTGGCAGGCCTCCGTCACTGAATGTACTCGCGCGCTATAATTACCTACCGCCCGCCCGAGCTCTCGAGCAGCCCGGCTATGGCCCGGCGCCCAAGTCAGTATGGTTGTCGCAAGCCAAGCCACGCACGTTTTGAACTGTGTTCGTATCGTACGAGTATCTGCGATGCCTTCTTTTTGAGAGGCAGCCCTGCGATTAGTGTGAGATCGCGCGGTGCGACGCGATCATAACTGTACGCTTGAGCATTTAGGCACATTTTAGCATGCAGCGGTTGCTGACGCAACGGAGTAGGCTATTATAGCAGTAGGTATTGGAAATTTCCTACTTACGTAGTAACTATTTAGTAATCTGTGACAGTGGTGTAAACCGATTGGACAGTGGCGAGTCAACTTGGCTCTCATATAATGTCCACTGTCCGCGGTCCTTGGCTATTGTAAATCGGCCAGTTCCGCCTGTCCACTGTCCAATTGTCCACGTTCAATGAAGTCCTCTCTCCTTGTTCCAACCATGACCGTTATCGCCGTCCTTCAAGATACATAAACATGTTGTTCATAACTTGCAGCCATGAAAGCAGCCATCTTGATCCAGCAGTGGTACCGGCGATACCTGGCGCGGATGGAAGTTCGGAGACGGTACACCTGGACAATCTTCCAAAGCATCGAATATGCCGGGGAACAGGACCAAGTGAAGGTACTCAGCATAATTCAAACTACCTACAGCTCAGAATACAGACGGCACGAAAAAACTCCTCTCCTGCAACATTCCCTATCTCGATTTCTTTTTTACTGAAGCGGACATCAGCTACTATAAAAATATTTATTGTTATTAGAAATGAAGCCATAAAACAACTATTAGACTAACGCACAACATTTCATTTTTATAAGTATATATATTAGATAGTTTAAGTCCTTATTTTTGGATCAGCTCTATTTAAACCTGACTCTTGCAATGAGGGCAAAAATGAGAAAAACAATCGTCAATTTATCATGACCTCCAATTCCCACTTTAACCCTGAACACGTTATTTGTTGCTTGAGCTCAATTTCTAACCGAGACAAAGTGTGGAAAGAAATAAAAAGAAAAATAAATATTGTAAGTCTAGAGTCTAGACTAACAAGACTCTAGCTAGACAATCACGTGGGAGATAATTCGGCCCAGTCTGAAGATTGCAATACTTGCCTGCCACTGCCAGTGACGACGACGAAGGGCTCATTGTCTGCAACTCACAAACAGCCAGGCAATAAATACTGGCTTGGTAATAAAGTGTTAATTAATAGGTACTAAAGCGGGAATTTTCTAAATGCTGCCCGAATAGACCTTTGATAGCAAGTATCTTTTGTGCTAAAAGTTAACTGGGGATTATTAATTTGATATTTTGTACATTGTCCTGTCCATAAAACGAGTCAGAACAATAGAAGGTTGATATTACAATTTTACGGTTCAGTAGTTTACCAATCATATAACTTGAACGCTCTTTTGTTTTATTTCTACTAAGTACAAGCTTACTCTAGCAATAAAATACATATAAATATATCATAAGAATAAGAAGGAATAAGAAGGAATAAGAATAATTTATTGTGCAAAATAACAGGGTTTACATAATGAAGGTGCCTCCCAAAGTAGGAAAAACCTGTATCATGGGAGACAGTTACTTCCCAGTGGGTACACATTTTATTTTGTACAATACAAACTCGTAGTATAAAGAAATCGTCACTTTTCCCACACAAGTTGGCAAAAGCAATATTTTCCATTTCGTTTAAACTAACATTCCCTTTGCCTCTGTGCTGTATAGTATACTGCACTGTATTGTGCACTTGTGCAGTGTCTTGAGAGCGAAATTATAATTAATAAATTTATTAAATAATAACTAGATGGTAGATGATTTATTTATTTATTATTTCCCGGAAACAAACTTATGGTTACTATCAGGGTGACATGAAAAATTAATGGGAAGGGGAATAAATAAAGAGCAATAGTCGAGTCATAAATAAAGAGTGCATGAGCTCACGCACTCTCGGCACATACTAACTAATGAGTTTTCCGTCAAAACTTTGGTTTACTCTATCGACTATTATATCTATTACTAGTGGTAACAAAGTTTGTAAGAATGCGAAGTTTTCCAATTGTGATGGTTTAATTGTTCGATTGGCTAGTTATAAATGTCGCGCGCGACATGAGTGAGAGCTTTGATATAGCTTGCAATTTCTCGTGACTGCTTTAGAATTGTTTGTAATTGTGCTGTGATACTAACTTCTAAGTGGATTTAAGTTTTAAAGGCGCTTCCTGGGCAAAACTTTACTTTAGCTGTTTGTTATATCCCTCGATTAAATCGGATTAGGCGTCAACAGATCCGAGAATGCAAATCTCTCGAAGAGCTATTTTGCAAAATTTGCATGAGACACAAACTTTATTAGACACTTGATAATGAAGTTTCGTGTGAAATTCGTCAATTTTCCTCTATCTAAATCTCGTCAAACTTAACAACATCTTGGTAGAATTTAGTTAATTGGTTCTGCAGTCTACCGGCCCTTTACTAGTTTTCCTAATATCGGTATACTTAGGTACGCTAGTTACGTTTGCTTGCTACTGTACGCTATTCTGGACAATGAGCATGAAAATTAAGGACAAGTAAGTAGGTAGGTACAGTACGTAGCCGTAGTTTTTGCACGTGTCGTCGGGGCGGCACCCGACGTGCCCCGAGTATAGAGAGAGAGAGAGAGAGAGAGAGAGAGAGAGAGAGAGAGAGAGAGAGAGAGAGCAATACGAGACCCGACGTGCCAAAACAACGGCCGAGTACTGTATAACATTTATATTACATCAGAATTAACTTTATCTCAATTCATACCACTTTAATGACACCGATTATGGAACGACACAAAGCTAGTTAACGACCCCGTTTTTTTAAGCTTATCCCTTTCATTATAATTGATGTAAAATCTCCAAATGGATGTTATATTTATTCCTTACCTAATGAATGTTGCTCCATTGCTAGACAGAATTAATGCCATGGCTTCTTTTTTATGAAATTTAATACGTTTTCATGTAGAAAACGTATTTCAGTTGATACCCTAATTTTTGCAAAAAAATAATTTGTCAAAAAAAATATATTTTAATATTATACAAGGTGTAAATGAATTAACGCAAAATTACAAACTACTTTGTTAGGGACATCATTTTGAGCAACTTTCATTATGAAACCGATTTGATCAGAGCAACTTTATTTTTCACTTCTCCATACAAATCAGCTGACTCACTCAGGCCAAAATGTACTAGGAAGTGAAAAATAAAGTTGCTCTGATCAAATCGGTTTCATAACGAAAGTTGCTCAGAATGATGTCCCTAACAAACTGTTTTCTCATTTTGCGTTAATTCATTTACACGATGTATTTGAATATTAATTAGGTATATGATCCGTGGTGACACAATGCTCTCGGATCAGTTAGCCAGCAGCAGTTTGCACGCATGACCGCACGGCTTGGCTTGGCTGAGCTATGAGTCCTACACACAACCAGCCAAGCGTATAACAGGCTCACTTTACCCGAAACAACTACATGTTTTTAATAGACATTTTCTATTTTAACTGGACGGCAGACTGGACTTCTTTCGATGTTTCTGTTCATTTGGGCATAGCAGTTCAGCTTAAGCATGATTGAATTTTAATATTTCAATCCTTTACCAGATTTGCTTCTATGATGTATGTTTAGTTTGCTAAGTTAACGAACCGAGTATTTGAGAATCTGGGAGACGATACATGAAAGACTACCTATATGCATTGTTGAGTTTTCGGTAGGATGTAAATTGGATGAGATGCTTTGCGGTACTTAACCGTTACCTAAACTAACAAGATAATTCCCAACGAGGGTGGGTCTGAAACTAATTAATCTTAGGTCCAAAATGCCAATTGTTTCGTTTCTGGAGGCTCTGGCTCCTGTCATACAGGTACAGTTTAGGAGTTAGAGTTATGCTGTAACTAGGATGTAAGATTTATATTATACAAGGTGTAAATGAATTAAAGCAAAATGAGAAACTACTTTGTTAAGGACATCACCGATTTGATCAAAGCAACTTTATTTTTCACTTCTCCATACAAATCAGCTGACCCACTCAGGACAAAATGTACTAAGAAGTGAAAAATAAAGTTGCTCTATTAAATCGGTTTCCTATTGAAAGTTGCTCAGAATGATGTGCCTAACAAAGTAGTTTCTCATTTTGCGTTAATTCATTTACACATTTATAAAAAAAAAAACATTTCAATTTTTTTTTTCATCTAACTTTTGCTAGAGGCATTTTGGCTCAAACCAGGGATTCCTCTGTCCAACAGGTTTCACTACCAATCGATGACATAATGGTTCCTTACAGCAAAAACATATAAATATTAATATGTTTTTTATACCTATATCTATAGTTTTTGATTTGGCCACTTTGAACCTTTTAAACCTCTTGTTTATAGGCTAGTCATTTGTTCCTAAAGGATATTTAGGCTAAAGCAAAAATATCAAAGTTTCATGCAACACACGGTTATCTGCTAATATTAAGTATATCAGTTTTTAGCTTCAGCTAAAGACTATGTTCACCCGGGAGTAGACTCCTCTATTTTGTATTTTAGAGAGCTCCTCGACGTCGATGTTAAACGATTAATTCATCAAAAGTTACCTACTTCTAATTTAATTTAGATGTCGTCTCGTCAAGGGGGAATGGGATGTATTCGAAGTTTCAAGTTGACGCCTCCCGTAAACATGGAGGTTACCGAACCCTGACCTGATTTTACAATGTAATTCCAGTTGTACAACTTCTTCAACGCACTGCTGAGTCACATGCGAGACACCACCGGACGTGCCTCCTCGGAACGAACCTCAAGAACCGCTTCTGTCTGTAAGTTACTACCCTTATCGACCAACTTATTTGAGAGTCAAAGCAGCCGAGAATGGACGTTATATACTAAATTTTAAGATTCACGATATCAGCACGTGTTTCCAGTTTAACGGCGGCGACTGAAAAAGATTTAAGTTTACACAAAGTAGAATAGGATTTATTTTGTCTGTCCTAAGGGTGTTTTCACCTGAAAGTGTTTGTTGAGGTACATACATCACAGCAAGCGCTATCTAAGCCTCGCTAGCGCCCTGCCAAGCGATTTATCAAGGGATGGATTTGGTATTCAGGACGACGAGGGTCTATTGCGTGATACGAGCGTTGTTACTGTAATGATTGCACTCACGTGACTGGGGGGAATACTTAACAAAAACAGTTGCTGTGTTGCAACCCGCATTTTACTATTGTAATTCAAAATACATATTCTTTAAAAAAATATAGAAAGCATCGTAAATATTGTACCAATCGATAATGTATATTTTTTATGTATCATCATCATCAATAATATGTATCTTAAGTTATCTTTATGGAAACCGAGGAAGGCTTCAATTAGGTTTAAAGAACTTTATTCTCATAAGAAATTACATTTCACTTAAAATGAGATATGCTTAAAATTACATAGGTAGATTATTTTACGGTACTCGTTGCAATATGTAGCTTTAACTTATTTTTGAAAGTGTTAATACATTCGCAAATCTTTACATCGTTTGGTAAGTTATTGAACATCTGTGCTCCCTCAAATACTATTGTCTTTTTCCCATAATTAGTCCTAGGTTTAGTTAGTGTAAGTTTGATTTTATTACGAAGATTTCTGTTATTTGATAGGTGTAGTTCAATGTTAGATTTTATGGCATTTGTAGTAATTTTCCTTATTAAGATACATGTGTTATATTTATATAGTTGGTTAATGTTAAATAGTTTAGTTTTCTCGTACAGTTGTTTTGTTGGCGTGTCAAAGGGGTAGTGTAGTAAAACCTTGACAATTTTGTTTTGGGTTCTCTGTAGCTGGTTAAGGTTGGATGGAGCCGCTGATCCCCAGATTTCAATTAAATATTCGAGATGCGATTTGGCTAAGGAATTGTATATAAGAGGTCTTATTCTACTTGGTATACAATGTGCTACCCTTCGAAGTGCTCCTAGTGTGGATATCAGTTTAGATCTGACATACTCAATGTGTGGTCTCCACGTTAATTTATCATCGATAATTAAACCTAAGTATTTTTCTTGGTGTGACCTTTTAATATATTCATTATTTATTTTAAGTGGCTCAAATTCAGGGATTACTTTATTTTTAGCGGCTAGGATCATATATGAAGTTTTTGATGCATTTATCGTTAACAGATTACTCAGTAACCACTGATTGAGTACTTCTAAATCTCTTTGCGCATCGTGGATTAGTTCATTGATAGAGTTGCCGAAGTAAAACAAGCAAGTGTCATCAGCATATAGCGTAATATTTCCAGTTAGTCCTATCGTATTTATGTTGTTTACATAGATAGAGAACAATAACGGTCCGATTATGGAACCCTGGGGTATACCATATGAGATATTTTGGAATGAACTTGTGAAATTCTCGATCTTAACAGCTTGACATCTATTGTGTAGATAGGATTTGAACGTGTTCAGAGCCGAGTCTCTGACGCCGAGGTCGTGTAATTTTAGGAGTAGCTTTTGGTGACTTACTGTGTCGAATGCCTTTTTTAGATCTATGAATATGCCAACAGAAATGTTTTTTTTGTCAATATTTGTTTTAATTTTAGTAATCAAGTCTATAGCGGCCGCAAGTGTGTTAGATTTTGGACGAAAGCCATATTGTTGGTCAATTAAAAAATTATTTTCCGTTAGGTAGTCATTAAGTCTATTATACATAATTCGCTCAAATATTTTCGAGATGACAGGCAACACCGATATTGGCCTGTAGTCGCTTGGGTCCGTTTTAGGTCCAGATTTGTATATTGGACTAATTTTAGCAGTTTTAAGTGAATCCGGAAAAACCCCTAGACTCAAGCATTTGTTTAAGCATTGGACAAGTTTTTCAACAATGACATTCTTTAAACATTTGATTACTTTAGTTGAGATTCCATCTAGACCAATGCTTGTATTGATATTAAGGTCATCTATAATGTTATTGAGTTCGTCTATAGTGCATGGCCTAAATTCATTCAGTATATTGTCGTGAGTGTAATTGTGTCCATACATAAAAATTTGACTACTATCTGTGTGATATTTAATTGGTATTCTATTAGCTAGCTCTGCACCAACTGACGAGAAGAATGTGTTGAATACGTTACAGATTTCAGTACCGTCAGTTACCAATCCGGAATCAGACATAATCTTTGGGGGAGCAACGCTGTTTTTTATTTTGTTAAGAGCTAATGTATTAATGATCTCCCACATTTTCTTCGGCTGATTGTAGGTGTCGTGAAATAGTTTATGATAGTAGTTTTCTTTATATGTTTTGATCATAAGTTTAGCTTTAGTTTGTTCTACTGTAAACGATTTCTTCAGGTCTTCATCATTTGGGTTTATTTTAGTTTCTTGCCATAGTCTATTTCTGGTATTTATGGTATCAATAATATTTTTATTTATCCAGTCGTTCTGTGGTGGATTGAGCACTTTAGTTTTCTGTATTTTGCTGTTTTCAATGTTAACTAATATAAGTTTTTCTAAATTGCAGTAGTCGTCGAGATCTTCATTACTTAGTATTGCTTTTGACATGCTTTTATAAAGATTTTCATAATCGATTGCTGTGTATTCAACTTTTTTCTTTGCTATAGGTGCTAATTTGCCAACTTCTAGATATAGTTGTTTGTGGTCTGAAAGTGATGATTCAATGATAGATAGACTGAGGGAATGATTATATACATTCGTACTTACATGGTCGATTATGGTCTTGGTATCGCTTGTTTCTCGTGTACAGTACTTTGGATCAGTTTTGTTCAGTATTTCATATCCTGATTCCTTCATCTCAGTAGTGTATTGTGTAACGTAATTTTCATGACTGAGCAAATCGATGTTAAAATCGCCAAAGACCACAGTCCGATTTCGTTTTTCCAATTGCGATGAGTAAATATCTAAAAAATCATCCATGTCATAACCTCCGTCAGGCTTATATATCACTCCAATATTTAACGATAATTTATCAATGTGTATCCATAGGTAGTGGTTCCCGTTTTCAATTAGATCTTCTGTTAGCTCGAATTTTATAGTATTATGAACATAAATCGAAACGCCGCCGCCTTTGCTGCTCTTTCTGTAATTATATATATGTGTGTAGTTAGGAAGTTCGTATAATTTGGCATCGTCTTCAGACATAATCCATGTTTCTGTAAATACTAGTAGGTGAGTCGTCTTTGGTAGGGCTCTTAGTATACATTTTATTTCATCAAGTTTGCCTTTTGTTCGAATACTACGTAGGTTAGCATAAAGGAATCGTAACGAGGACGGTAGGAGCGGAATATCTTCGTAATTTTGAACTATGTGATGCCTTAATCTTTCTGTATATTTAGTTTTAGGTAGTGGGACAGGATTTAGTTTTTTTGATCGACTTTGCTCCCCGTTATTTGCGGTATTCCTCTAATATATTTGATAACAAGGTCTTTTTCTCCATTTTCCAGGCGCTTAGCGAGATCCATTTTAACCGTAGCCATATACTCCCTTTGAGCTGGGGTTTGGTCAGAGTAAATCTTTGTATGCTCCGGGAACTTGTCCCTATTACGCAGCAATAGTTTAGGTGTGTCGATGTTATTGAAACATATTTTTAAAGGCCGGTCTCTTCCTGGGATATATTTGCCCAATCGCATCGATCTAACTGGTTTGGGGCAGTTTTCATTCGCAGTAAAAGCCAACTTCATAAACTCGTCTGCGTCGTGAATTTGCCGTGCTTTATAGTTTTTATCATTTATTTCGGGTAGACCAACGATTACGATGTTCTTCTCGCGTTCGGATCGCTCTTTGAATTCTCGGATGAGGTTTTCGTGGTTACGAGCGGGCGATTTAGATATCAAGCGATCAGAGGTGTCAGTAGTCTTCAAATCTGATATGTCTTTTATAATGTTCTGGATTTGTTGTTGTGTTCTTGTGTTATCAGACTTTATGTTTTCTATATCATCATTTATCTGTTTTAGTTGTAGAGTAAAATTTTCAGTTGCTGATTT
Organism: Argyresthia albistria; assembly: GCA_963457715.1. Taxonomy (NCBI): domain Eukaryota; kingdom Metazoa; phylum Arthropoda; class Insecta; order Lepidoptera; family Argyresthiidae; genus Argyresthia; species Argyresthia albistria. The sequence goes on along the minus strand of OY735253.1, from coordinate 8,283,231 downwards.
TATATCTTTTATTTCATCTTTGATTACTGTTATGTCTTCTCTTATTATTGAAAAATTTTCATTTTGGGTTTTGGCAAATTCTTTCAAAAACATCATTATTTCTGAGCGAAAATTATCGAGGTCTTCTCTACTTTCCCTCTGATCGGTATGTTCCTTCCTCCTTCTGGAGTTAGTGTTTATAAACATTTCATCGTTACAAGTAGAAAGGTTTAGTACAGACCCGCTACCGCTCTCGCTTCCGCTTGTCGGCGTAAACTGAGGCGGTGTTCTCTGCAAGCTCATGTTGCCGTGTTGACGAAGGTCAGCTGGAGTGCGAGTGTGACGAAAAATGCAATCGCAATGTTCACTCCGGAGGGGGTGAGGAAGCCGCGCACGCTTCGCCGTGCGGTGAGGGGCGGGTGATCTACACTTGCTCGGGATCGAAGAGTCTTTAATTGTAATTTATGTAACTTCTTATTTTAAACTTTATGGTGTAAACTACACTTGTTTATTTTGATTGATGCAACAACTTAAATATTGCAAATTTGTTTTACGCAAATTTAACAACACGTCTACTTTGCACGAGTACCGGACGACAATTAACGTAAAATACCTTATCTTATCATGGCTTATACCTGCAAAAACAGGGCGTTGATATATCCCTTCCTTTCAACATCCATAAATAAGCTGCCAAGTGCGAGTTGGACTCGCGTTGAGAGTGTTTCGTACAACGTACGCTAAAATTCAGTTTTTCATACAAATTTTGCAACCCAGATTTAGGGGATTAGGGGGTTAAAGTTGTGGATTTTCGAGTTTTAGGATATGGGTGCAAACATGTGCTAGCATACCAAATTTCAGATTTTTAGGACTTCGGTAAGTACCCTAGAGGTTTTGATGACATGCGAATCGGTCATATTATTGAGCATAACTTTTTCAAAATAAATCTTAAAAATATTATGAAAATACTTTTAAGATCCTCACACCGTGCGCTTTCATGTGATATGTCACACGGCATGTTTTGTTTTTTTTTTAATTTTATATTTTACCATTGACCCCCCAAAAGTGGCCTCTATATTCCATATTTATACAAGGTGTAAATTAATTAACGCAAAATGATGAACTGCTTTGTAGGGGAAATCATACTGAGCAACTTTCATTATGAAACCGATTTGATCAGAGCAACTTTATTTTTCAATTCTCAGTATATTTTGGCCTGAGTAGGTCAGCTGATTTGTATGGAGAAGTGAAAAATAAAGTTGCTCTGATTAAATCGGTTCATGATGATGAAAGTTGCTCAGAATGATGTCCCTAACAAAACAGTTTCTCATTTTGAGTTAATTCATTTACACCTTGTATATTTACATTGCACCTCTCAGTTTGGGTCACAAATATTGATATGTGTACCAATTTTCAACTTTATCGGTCCAATATGTTCTGAGTAAATTGCCTGTGACAGACGGAAGGACGGACGGACGGACAGACGCACGAGAGATCTTATTTCTCCTTGTGAGATACGAAACCCTTAAAATAATTAACATATTAATTAGAAAGCTTGTGTCGGTCGCGTTCTTTTTTGTTCATGTCACAGAGACGACTATAGTGAGATTTTTTAACATGGCAATAGCGGACATTGACCCGCTTATAAAATGTATGCGATTTGACATTTACCGCCACCGACGCTACGGCGGCAGTGGCGGAAAACGTCAAATCTCATACATTTTTGCTCGCGGGGCAATGACCGCTATTGCAATGTTAAAAATTCCCACTATAGTGTTCATCCATCCCTCAGTGTGTTTTTGTTCTTTCCCTGCTCGTAATGTAACTACGGATGAACACGCGACCCGTCGCCATTGCTACTCCCTGCATGTCCCAATGCGGCCTGCGGTCTACATTGTATAAAACTACATAATTCAACTTACTGCAATGACCTGAGCACGAAGGCAGAACTAGGTCCCCACGGTTCCAAGAACTTGTCACACGAACGTAGCCCACCCTACTTTATGTGACACTTAATTTAAATAATTAAGCACGAGTTCTAAAGCTGACTGTACCTTTAATTACAGCTAATAAAATACATCTGAATAGTGTTTCTTGTTTCAAGAAGTCCCCTAATAGCGCGTGTGATACGGCCCTAGAAGTCACAAAATGTACGGCATTTCGTGAACAAAAGATTTCCTTTGGCAGGATTGATCAAAAGAATGGATTTAAGAAGTGGAGCAACCTTGGTTTGTGATGCAGGGGCAAGAGGGGGAGGGGTAAAGTTTGTATGGGCAAAAATAAAATACTTGACCTATGAAGCTGTAATAAATGAAGTTGAAAACAATTATGACTCAAAGACAGAGGTGCAATGTAAATATATAAATATAGAATATTGGGGCCACTTTTGCGGGGCCAAATGAGAAAATTAAAATAAAATAATCCAAAATATGCCGTGTGACATCAAATGAAAGCGCATAGTGTGAAAATCTTAAGTGTATTTTTATAATATTTTTTAGACTAATTTTGAAAAAGTTATGCTCAATAATATGACCGATTCGCATGTCATCAAAACCTCTAGGGCTAGGGTACTTACTGAAGTCTTAAAAATATGAAATTTGGTATGCAAGCACATTGTCATGTTTTCATCCATATCCCATAAAAACTCCAAAATCCACACCATAACTTTAACCCCCTAACCCTCTAAATCTGGGGTGCAATGTTTGTATCAAAAACGGAATTTTTACGAAACCCACGAATTTTTACGAGTCCAACTCGCTCTTGGCAGCTTATTTGTATGTATAACGACAGATAAATCTGTCAGTTAGCTTATCGAGACTTTTGAAATAGGCCATCATTACTGCAATATTTGATCGTTATTCTTCATGTTCACCAAATTTCCGAAAAGAGTATGAGTAATAAATAAAATTATCGAGTAAAACAGAACTCAGTAAGCCCATAAAGCTAAAAAAATTGTCGATAAAATTATTTGTAAGGTGTTTGTAAGTGATATTATACCTTACGAGTCGTTCCACTTGTATTTTCTATCTCGATCATGTGATTTGTGTTTGCAACTATTCGAACTTATGTAAACCAAATAGGCTTTCATTATGCTCTGATTGAAATCGATCGCTTCGATTATAAAACACACTTGAATGCAAAAAAGCTTTTGTATGTGGTAGAAAGGATATTTGATAAACATAGATGAACATGGATAAAATATTTAATTAGAACGTATGCTCAACTACCTAAGTCTTTTTATTTTATTTATTAATTAATGTTAGATATAATCACAACACAATATGTACAACTTAACCTAACTAACGGCTACAAAAATTAAATTAAATAACCAATACCAAAGTTATATCATATCTTGGGTCATATCAAAGTTTTTAATACCAAAATTATTTACTTCTAGTAGAGCAAGTATTCTCTGAAGAATCCGATGAAGGTGGCGGCGTGGATGAAACGGCGCCGCCCAAACCGATGCGGGGGCCTGACATCGAGTTCCCGCTTCAAAGGAAGGATGTCGATCTACTTATAGAGGCCTTTAGGAAGAAAAAGGTAAAGCACAATAGGAAAACCGAGCAGTCAAAGCTCAGCTGAGGTTGTAGATAGGGATTCCTTGAAAGGGCCCAATTTGACCAAACGACTCACCCAATTCTACTCAAGCCTTCATAATTCTACACAATAAAATTGAGTAGTCGTCGTTGGGTATCCTGACCTTTCAGTAAATGCTGAATAATTTAGGCAAAATTTAAAATGAGATAAGAGTACCTAGTATATCAATACCTCGACTCAGCACTATGATTATTTATTTATTTTACATAATTTTTGAAGCTTTTTCAATAATTTTATCTAAACTATAATATGACTGTTTGTTACAGCACCGGTTGCATGCGAAGCATGTGGCTCAAATATTAAAGGATGCGACGCAAGCACTAAAAAGACTACCCAATATCAGCATAGCAACCACCTCCATTTCCAGCCAAATCACAATATGCGGGGACTTGCATGGAAAACTCGACGACTTGCTCGTCATATTTCACAAGGTAATCATTAAAATTAATTTCCAACATTGCCACACAGAAATTAAGTAATTACGAGCAAACTCTCGGTTTCATTTCAAATTTAAATTCATTGATTGATCCTCCTCGACTTACCAATGTAAAACCGCCTTGTTAGCATTGAAAACGGTTTTTACTCTTATTGAAAAAGGACATTTTCAGTGCTATTCTTTTACATAAAGTTGAGCGTTGCGTGGAGAAGTGGATTCGGATGATGTTTGCATGTTTTATTCATACAGCCGTCGATGCCGGGTAGTCAACTAGTCAAGCGAATACTGCCAGAAACCTTAAATATCGTGTGGGTGTTTGTTAACGAGGCTGATTTGGGGAATTTGACGTCAAGAGGGCGTTGTAGCTCATGCTCATTGCGTCTTGATGACCGACGTGGCAAACATCACCACCAGTGGTGAGGTCGGGCGAGCCGCGCGCGTCATCCAATTTGTTCAGTCGAACAGTAGGTACTCGGTTTGATTGATTGACCGCCTGTTACGCCGGACGAGCTCGTTAATTTACAGCCATTGTTTTCCTTTCGCTATTTCCGTAGCAAATCAACTCATTGTGCCCAACGACGTCGTTTATTTACGCACGCCCTCTTTTTGATCTCTTTTGAAGAACTCGACAAGTTTACTATTTACGCGTGAAGTGCTGTTCAGTGTTACAGGATGCGCTCAGATGAGATTATGTTTATTCACACAATAAACCTGATGAATGTTTGCGCGTTAGTGTCGTAAATGTATAATGTTATAAAAAGATCCCGTTTGTGATAACGGAGGATACAATGTTGTTATGATAATGTGAAATAACGGTCACGATCCCCGCTCCCGCGGGCCGGAGTGGATAGAGATGTTAAAGGATTCGAGCGTGAAATTGGTCGTTAATCTACTTTGCAAATGAGGCATACGCAAACGACCATGATGATGCTGAAGGGCTGTTTGCGCTGTGTGCTTCACAAAGGATAATGTTACGCAGTGGGAGTTATCGACCGTCTCGCATTGCGTAAGCAACCTTGCTGCGGCCGACGCTAACAGATGTAAGGATTCTCAAAAAATAGGCTATTCACCCGTCAAACAATCTAAGCCTGACTCCATCACGAAGAAGCTCCGTGCCGAGTAACAAGCAAAACTCAGACAAGATTTGCATATTTCATGCTGATCTTAAATGTTGACTTTTTTAAGTTTTTACATTTCGTTATGCAGAACGGTCTACCGTCGCCGGAGAACCCATACATATTCAACGGTGACTTTGTTGACCGAGGCAAGAAAGGGCTTGAGGTGCTGCTTCTGCTGCTGTCCTGCATGTTGGCATTCCCCGGCGGCGTTTACCTCAACCGAGGGAACCACGAAGACCTTATAATGAATTCTAGGTTAGTATACAGCTTTGAAGACATAAAACTAGTTAAGTGGAATAAAATATTTCATCTGACCTCAAAGCATTTAAAATGCTCAGAGCTCGGGAGGCCTGGTGCGAATAGTGGAGCAGTGTGACGGCGACTTAATTAAACTAACTTGTACCGTCTGTTCGCATTTCTCAGGTACGGCTTCATCAAAGAAGTACAGCAAAAGTATAGGGTGAGTGTTTGTAACATGATAAACCTTATGTAAACTTTCTCACATGAATCGCTTTCAACTAAGTTCGTATGCAGTACATCACTTGTTTACAATTGGAACATCACTTATTTCATAAAAGAACCAGTTTATTTGGGTTTAAGTTGCTTTCATACGAACATTCACGTTGTAACACGATCACAGATATTCACTACCTACTTACCTTAACTATACTCATGTAGATATTGACCTGCACCTTGCGATGTTTACAGTCACTGTCGCTTGTTTATCTTGATATACGAACGACATTTTACCGTCAGAGCGTTCGTCGCTTTTATCAGTGAGAGAGAAACACAAATCGCTTGTAAATCACGAAAAGGAGGAAAGCGAAGCGAGGCGCCCCCAAAGGATAAGTAAAATGTTATCAGGCAGAAGCAATACTCTTAAAACATTGGCCTTGTAAAGAACTGAAACTGAAGTCCGATTTATTATCTGTTTGTAATATCTAATTTTTACCTTTTCGTCATTTCCCTCTCGGTTGATTGTAAATATTGTGTTTTTGGTTAAGTTTTTTTATTGTATTTTTTTTTCTCTAGCACAATTCAGAGCGGCTACTGAAGCTGATAGAGGGCGTTTACAGATGGCTTCCACTTGGTACTATCATCAACAACAGGGTGTTTGTGGTGCACGGAGGCATCTCAGACACCACGGACCTAGATATGATCCGAAGCATGGACAGAGAAAAGGTAATTTTTCTAATTCTTTCTATAAACCTTAAAAAATGCAATATTTGGAGATTTTCTCATCTCTTATTATGTCTAACAATTGATTCAATAAAACCGTATTAGAATTCTAAAGTTATAAAGTTGCAGTTGTACATTTAGGATTCAAAGAACCTTCCTACTATTCGCTCAAGTTCGTTGAAACTTACGAAATGAAGAAGTTTGTCCATGTTTCATTCCAAATCCAATTTCACTTCTTACTCCGCTCCCGTAGATTCGAACACACTGTTACTGTTACACAATGTTATGAATACTAAAAAAGTTACATTTTGTTTGCATTCTCTAATAAACCTAAGGTAGAAAAACTTTTACGGCATATTTACAAACCTCGTGAACGAACATCCTTGAATCCAGGCACATTGTTTTACGTTTTCAATATTAGCATTTAGATGGAAGAGACTGGTTCTAAGAGCTGGTGCCGCGTGCGCTGTGGCGCCAATTTTCACTCAAGTAGCTATTTCACTTATTAAAATGTACTATCATAAGAATAATCATGAACACTATGAAAGCTGAAATATTTGGGTGTTCGCATTTTCCTGGCAATGATGTTGTCTTTCATGGCTATTGCTGGCGAAACTCCTTATAGGAGAAACGGGCTTCAAAACGGTTTTGTTTTACTGCTGTTGCGATAATATTGATAAATTGCCAATTCAGAATTTAATTGAAAAATAATTGCTTTTAGCGGGTATTAATAAATCACCGGGTTACCTCTTCTAGATTAGATTCTGGAGCTGTAAAGCTTGTAACGATGAGTTGCAAGAACGGAATATTCATTCTAAACCGTGTGATAACAATGGAAAAGACGCATGTACGAACCAATTTTGACTTTACATTCATCATTACCATTAGGTAGCTGTCATGGAACCCACTGTTGATAAGTTGGGTTCAATCTGATAAGGACTTCTTTTTTAACTTCCATCGAAATATAAATCACAATATATGTTTATTTATCTACGATAGGTTCAATAAACAGTGATTGATTGACCTACATGTACCTACACCAGTTACAGAACCTAAAATTAACCTAGGCACCCCATCCGCCGCTACTAACATTTGTAGTTGTATGTATCTACCGCTCTACAAATAATAATATTTTGGTACATTGGAACTGTCCCAAAACTTCGTACAAATATTTGTTAGCTTAGTTCCGACATCTCACAAAGGGTACATGCAACCTACGTTGTCTACCTACACAATACATTGTCTACTGTATGTAGATCATGGTGTGATCGGGGTTAATAGAATGTTAACTATGAATAAAGGGTACGAGTCTACTCATGTCTTTCCTTGAAATAAACGAACCCTGACCTTTCATTACACTGTGTTCAAAGAAGAATGTCACCGAGTTAAGTATTTACAGATTCTATTCCATGTTCACAGCGTAATTGAAAACTTTCCTGCGGTTCACAGTTGTTATTTTAGATTAGGGACCCGACTAATATTATTTTAACTTGTAAAGTTCCTATTGAGACTGGCCTTGAATGACGGTACCTACTAAAATCGCTTTTCATCTTTGCAGTATGTGTCGCTACTCAGACCTCCCGTCACAGAGAGTACCGCCCCCGGCGCCGAGATTATTGATAAAGTGGAGTGGAAACAGGTAAAGTCATCCTCTATCAATCATTCATTCATTCGTTCGCTTCCGGTTTCGGCTTCGATCGATTCGGTCTTCTCACCTTTGACATTCGTATACGGACCTTTTTGTGGTTGGAATACTTGTGTTGTGCGTGCGTTAAAGTTTAATTAGTCCACGCGCCCTATTGGTTTGCAAGAAGTTTATCGTTGTTTGGATTTGTAGAAAAAAGAAGGTGCTGTAGTTTGTGTACCTATGTTGTGACTCCTATACACGTAAAACTTTCGGATCAATCAAACACTCTGTCCGTTTGCTTCGTAAAATCTTTATGATAACTTATGAAGAGAGGCCATCAAGAAATCTATTTCCTCTACATAATTGAGCGGCACCTTTATTTGGTTTATTTGTTACTTATTTCTTCGGCGAAACTGTTGAAAATCCCAATTGCCTATTCTATTCGATTTCTCTCCGAATTCATGTTCCTTTCTGATACAACCCCTTAAATAATAAATACGAGTATGAAATAAACTCTGAACGTTATTAATTCTGTACTGCTTGATTGTGGATTCATAGTTCGTTACGAAAATGAATTTAAACTTGGAGTTTCGTGTTGAAACCGAGACTCTGCAACTATTAGTTAACTGTGTATGTAGGTACGGTATTCACGCACACTCACACACACACCCTCACACACAGCTGTATTCTCAATATCTAGTTAACCCTCTGCCTTCCACAAGGGAGCGAAGCCAAAGTTGCAAGAGCACCAAATAGTCCCGCAGCTACGTTAGTTAGCTATCTCCTGGTTGACAGGGCTAGTGATGCTGTAACATACATATTTTCGCATCATCTCTTAATTCCCGCCCTACCCACTCTCCCTGAGTTAATGGAACTTGCAGGATAAATTGACTAAGTCCCAAGTTATTCAATCTAGGAGAGCGGATGCGCAATTTAATCTATAAACTGGTACTTAAAGTTGTTTACCGGCAGGAATTATAGGTAGAGCCAGGGTTGATTTTCCCGAAGCTTTTGTTTGGATTTATTTTATCTAACATCCAATAACGAATGTTATTGCCTTTATAAAAGATTTAATAAGTTTAGTTTTAACTGCGTAACATATATTTTTATGCGACAAGGAATACAATACAAGGTGTAAATGAATTAACGCAAAATGAGAAGCTACTTTGTTAGGTACATCATTCCGAGCAACTTTCATTATGAAACCGATTTCATCAGAGCAACTTTATTTTTACTTCTCCATACAAATCAGCTGATCCACTCCTCCACTCAGGCAAAAATGTACTGGGAAGTGAAAAATAAAGTTGCTCTGATCAAATGGGTTTCGTAATGAAAGTCGCTCAGAATGATGACCTAACAAAGTAGTTTTTCACCTTGTATAGGCGTTCTGCGTAACCTAGACACGTCCATTCCTAACCAATTTGTTGGACTTTTATATCATTGTACCGCACAAATCCCTCTTACTCCGCTTTCCGGGGGGCCACAATTCATCGTGTAATTAAAGGATTATTGTTCCGTATCAGCGCCGAACAGGGATAAACGGTCGGTTAACAATTAAAGGAGGACCTGTCATTAGCAGGTATCTTCCAGTCTTTCGAGGTGGGGGGGGGGGGGTGTTGAAATATTGTATCACACATTTATTATTATGATATTTATGATACCTCCCCGATAATAGCATTTCTTTAGGCAATTCCAGAAATTGGTGTCGAAGGCGTGGATAATACGATTTCTACACCGGACTCGTTGGGTTGCGATGACAAAGTTAGCAACGTTGTAACCGCTCTATGAAGTTTTGTTCCCAAGGGTGAACTTGTCCTACAATTTATCTAAGACAGGCTAGACACTGTCGTTTTATGCGATGGTCGTGACTTCGTACTTCGAGTTTATGTCTTCGTTCGTCTTGCGATTACTTTCGAAGATTCTAGATAAAAGATCTGATATAAATCATGTCATACCTCGTTTAGGTTTTCGTTTACAGAGCCGATAACTGGAGAAATAACCTGACGCATAGCATTGTGTACTTTCAAACTAAGTATAATGTTTATCACTGGCTCGACTGCCTCGCCTCTTCTGTAATTTTAGATACATTTATCTGTTCAACACAAGTAATAATAAATAAATAATAATTTATTGCATCATTATAGGTTCACAATTAGATAGCAGACTTAATTAATACAGAGCATTTGTGTCAGACAAAACAGAATCATCTGAACCTGAGCTAGGATTAACCGTATTTCAGATTCAGCGCTCTTCCCAGGTACATGATACGTGCTGGTGATAACATAGATTGAGAACCAGTAATACATTAACATAATCTCATTTAAAAAGCCAAATTTAATTAGTTAGGGCTAAATAGAGACTGTTCCGAACAGGGGCCGGACTCTGCACGCGAATCGAATGGCAATAGCTAGGTAGGTATAGCGAGCGCGCAAAATCCCGGGTCGTTTGTAGAAGGTAATTCCTGAGTTTGAGCCTCTTAAAATAAATAATGAATATATTAAACGGTCACACCAAGAAAAATACCTAGGTTTAATTATCGACGATAAATTAACGTGGAGACCACACATTGAGTAATCAAATAAAATCAAATCGAATAAGTTTATTTGCATGATTTTTGGTAACAATATGGTAAGTGTCTGATAAACTGATATCCACGCTAGGAGCACTTCGAAGGGTAGCACATTGTATACCAAGCAAAATAAGACCACTTATTTACAATTCTTTAGGCAAATCACATCTTGAATATGGGGATCAGCGACTCCATCTAACCTTATCCCGCTACAGAGAACCCAAAACAAAATTATCAAGGTCTTACTACACTATCCCTTCGACACACCAACTAAACAACGACAAAACTAAACTATTTAACATTAACCAACTATATATCAATATAACACATGTATTTTAATATGAAAAATTACTACGAATGCCATAAAAATCTAACATAGAACACCTATCAAATAACAGAAATCTTCGTAACAAAATCAAACTTAAACTAACTAAACCTAGGACTAATTATGGAATGAAGACAATAGTATTTGAGGGAGCACAGATGTTTAATAAATTACCGGATAGTGTAAAGATTTGCGAAAGTATAAACACTTTCAAAAATAAGTTAAAGCTACACGTCGCAACGAGTACTGTAAATTATCTACCTATATATTTTTAAGCATATCTCATTTTAAGTGAATGTAAATTCTTATGAGAATAAAGTTCTTTAAACCTGAGGCGGGGCGCGTCTCGGCACCGTCACCGTCAGTCGACAAGCCAAACCTGGCTTTTTGCGCTTCGCTATAGCTTCATGTATTTTAGCTTGCCACTTCCAGAGACGTAGAGAAACAGGTTCCCTTTTCGAGTCCACCCTTATCAACGCTATCTCTGGCCCTTTCAACAAGAAATCAATAGCACGGTCGATCACCCATCTTAGTGTAGGGCATGTCTAATAAATAGTTGGGTTAGCAGAAAACGGAGCGCAGCTCCACGTCCTTGTTGTCATTGTACAAATTGGTCTAGTGGATGGTTGGAAAATACAAAAATAAACGGTCAAGTGCGAGAAGAACTCGCAGACCATGGGTTCCGATAACACTTGGAGATTGTTACCTCGTGATTAGGTTTTTACATAAAAAATAAAGTATGCTGTCATCCATGTAAGCCAAATTACATATTTTTTCAGAAAGACAGTAATTTGCAGTTTTCAGATTTTTCCTTTTACTTGTGCCTTGTACATACCTTGCTTTGTGCCAAATTTCATGATTGTAGTAGGTCAACGAGAAGTAGGTACCCTATAGCCCTATAGGTTTTTCATTGTGATTACTATGAAAATCCAGTCCGTAATCGTAGCACGGAAGCGCCCGAAACAAATGCCACGTAGAAACGGAATGTTGCTTAACCAGTTCAGTTCAGTTCAGTTTTTTAATTCTTTAAACAATGTACATTGTATTAGAAAATTAAATCTTACAAATTAACTTAAAACTAAGGCATTTATGAAGAAAAAAGTCATCAAGTACATACAGACATTTCTTAAGCAAGTATTTCCTGAGATCAGTTTTAAAAATACAAGTAGATTCGATTATTTTCAAACTTAGAGGCAACGCATTGTAGAATCTAACAGCTTGGTAGCGAGCACTATGTTCAACAACTTTCAGAGAGGGGTCACAGTATTGATGCGGATATCTTGGCGCCTCGTATTTAACCTTCGTACCTTCTCATCTGCAGTTTCTAGCCTATCGAGCTGTTTGAAAACCCGCACGATCGTTACCGATGCGCGGACACCGGCTCGGCCACGGACGCTTCTAGATAATTATATCTACTGATAATACAGAGGGAAGACAGCTTCTCTCTAAAAAGTGTCGTAAGTCATAACATGGTGTTTTTCTGAATGACTTTAGAGCTAAACAGCGGAATAAGACTTATCCCGAGGTAACTTTGACAACTCCATATTTTGCATAGAGTTGTCAAAGTTATTCAGAGAAAAGTGTGAATCCGCTTTCTAGCTAGTCACCACAATTTGAGTTTATTCATATTTTTACCGATCCTTAAAAGGTTTTCCGTCCGGCCGTCTGTCCGTCTTTCCGTCCATACCGTCTGTCCGTACGTGTATCAAGAGAACGCGTAGCAGACCGTATCAAGCTGAAAGAATGGGCATTCGTGACCCCAGCCCCGACAGGAACGAGACATATTTCAGTTTTTTTGTTATCTTAAGGGTTAATTTTTATATTCAAAATCAGTGGCTACAATAAATATATTGCTTTGAAGCATAGAGTAACTTATATAGGTACTTTGAAGTTTCTTCAGGCGCAGTATGAAAAAATGTAAAATATAAGTTCCATCCAGTATTATTATTTGTGATTTGCAGTATTACGCGCAATATACACATAGGGAATAGAGTATGTCTAACGACCTCACTATTGAGTTTATATCAAGATTCAACACTTCGATCGCTTTGATGACTGGTTGTTTATTGCTAGCGGATGTATACCGTGGGTAAACATGACTCGTCTTTTGATGACGTTTTGCCGTCTTCCTTCCTTTCGTAGAGTGCAAAATGCGCTGATTTGTCAAATATTTGGAGAAGTTATAAGAAAAGATCTATATTTCGGTAATAAATAACACACACACATACCACTTGCTGTCATCATTAACCCATTATCGGTATACGGATAATTAAATACATATGATACTCACATATTGAGTATTGCTACCGTGCACGGATGACGGAAACTTGTGGGGTACCTAATCAAAATGTCAGATTTGGTTCAGGTGTACTCATCGAATATTCATGTTCAGCGAAGGAACGAAACCTACTACCTACTCAGCAATTCTCCTTTCTCATCCCAACTTGGTTTGCTGGAAGAGATTCAGCTCGCCTTTGTACACTATTTTTAGTATTACTGTTTTGACTTTAGGTTAAAAGAACTTTAATAAAGTTGCAGATGAAGCTCGTGTTAAGAAACGATATATTTCAGCGTCTGGCGGTTCAGTTTTGTAATAACATTGATAGCCTTTTAGGGTGGCTTGTTTTCTAAATACAAAACACGAGAGTCGTTACCGTCAAAAACGACGCGGCAAATGTGTACTTAACTCCTGTTAGGTACCAGTTGTTTCAATTATTATTGTTTGCCGTAAAATTACACAAGTACTTGGTCGATACGATAACAGAGTTACCCCGTACTCGTATAACATCCGCACGTTTGTTGGAGGGGCTTCCGTTCATGTTTAATATGCACGACAAAACAGTTGCGGCTTGAAAATAGATTACACATACACATGAAATGGATAGTCTTCCATGTCGAGTTTTAGTACAAAACAAAGTTGGATTTGAGTTTGTGTGTCATTTCCTGTAGTCGTGCAGTTGTTTTATTCTTTTCAAGAGCTGCCCTAGCGTGTTTTTGTCAAAGGCCTTGTTTAAATTCAATTTAATCAAGCCGAGCGTGCTCGTCGCAGTTAAATTGAAATGCAAAACATTCATTCACTGACTTGTCAGTTTTAGAATCTCTTCTATCTTGATAATTTTAATAATAATAGCTTTTATAGAGAAAGTATTTTCGGCTACCTGTCGAATATTTAATCCTCAATGTTCCAAAACTTTGTCCGTCCCACCCAGCGGATTAACGCAAAAACTATCATTCATTCGTTAGGGTTTATGTCACTTCTATTGGATTTAAGACAGAAATTAGTACCTATTAGTTTTCACTCACATGTATAAACATTTTCCCTCTGTCATCTTCCTAATGTTAGCCATCAATCTCCAGGTGTTCGACATCCTGTGGTCGGACCCTCAATGTGGCGGCGGCTGCGTCGCGAACGCCCTGCGCGGCGCGGGCACCTACTTTGGGCCTGACGTCACCAGCTCCTTCCTCCAGAAGAACAAGCTCACCTTACTTGTCCGCAGCCACGAGTGCAAGCCTGGCGGGTACGAGATCCTGCATAATGGACATGTAAGTGGTCTATGTTACGGGTAAAGCTAGGAGGTCAGGTAAACCAAACCAACCAGGGTTACATAAATAAATAAATTTTACCCAACACTGCCTGGGTAGTGTCAGAATAATTTATAAAATGAAAAACCAACTACATTGTTAATTAACTTTTATTTAATAACAATCTTAAATCAATCAAAAACAAATAAGTATAGCTTTCCAAATTCTAGATCTAAAGTAGTATTACATAATAACTGCATGGTCCTATCTAAATGGTTCTATCTGTGGTGGTATCTAGACTTTGGATAGCCATTATTTGTTGTAAGTACTGTTTGTTTTTAGGGAAAGACCTGGATGACATAATACTTTTCAGTTTTGATTGAAATTATCATAAAATAAACGGTCAAGTGCATGTAGGACTCGCGCACCAAGGGTTCCGATCACACTTGGAGAGCGTTAAATATGTAATTAGGTTTCCACATAAAAAACTAAAGTATTACCTATATCATCCATGTAAATCAGATTAAATATTTTTGTAGAAAGACAGAAATTTGCAGTTTTCAGATTTTTCCCTTTACTTGTGCTCTAAGACCTTGCTTTGTGCCTCATGATTTTAGGCCTACGAGAAGTACCCTATAGGTTTTGGGTCTATTGCGATTACTATGAAAATCCAACAATTTTACAGCATAAACGGTCGTATCGTTCGATTGCGTTGACCTAGAAGGTTGATTTTTTCACAGCTTTATGCGACACACAGTCACAGTAGCTTCTCGAGTACTCACGGAGGGAAATAGAATTCAAATGAGTTTGCAATTTTGCATGATATTCATTTCCAATGGATTCAAATAATTTATCACATGCTCAAAATGCTCACTTCTGATATTGACATCGTTAAGTCGAGAACATTGCTGAATCCAAAGTAGACGTTCTCATTCAAAGAGAATTTGCTCAGGTAAATATTTGCTAACGGTATTCCAAGCATGCATCTTCAATTTAGAATTCAGAGTCTTTGTTACATTGAACAATCTGAAGCATTCTAAAGCGTTCCTGGGTCGTATCGTTCTTGCAATAGACAACATTTCCAAACCATTTGAACTTACGTGTTTGTGCAAAGAATTCTTTCTCGTACAGGTAATAACAATCTTCTCGGCTTCCAACTACTACGAACTTGGATCCAACAAGGGCGCTTACCTCAAGCTTTGCGGCAACTCATTGGACCGGCAGTTTGTTCAATACACTGCAGCCGTGTCGAGAACTCGCAGGCTGACTTTCAGACAGCGAGTTGGTCTTGTGGAATCTTCGGCGATGAGGGAACTGCACAATCAGATTATGATGTCCAGGAGATCCTTGGAGGCGACCTTTAGGAGCTTGGACTTGGATCAAAGTGGTAAGTATTGCTTCTGTTTATTCGATTGATTTGTGAGAATGGTGTGGTGTTGTGGCAGGTAAGATAGCAATAGCCTTGTATGTCGTAGCCATATCGTCAAATTTGGCCATATCATGATACGGCCAGGTATTTCATGAAATAGCCCAGCCATTCCTAGCCATATCATGATATGGCCGGTTACAATGAAAACATATCTTTTTAAAAGCATTGTTATTCAGCACTACGTTGTTTTTATGTTATACATGTCAAAGTAACACGAAGACTATCTTTAGTCTTCACCTAAGCTACCTCAGTGTGTGCCCTAAAAGATTTCATCGTTTTATGTTATTTCACGTTTGGCCATATCATGATACGGCCAGGTATTTCATGAAATAGCCAAGCCATTTCTAGCCATATCATGATATGGCCAATACTACGATATGGCTTCGACATATCCAAGATAAATAGAGATTGATCTTTCAATTTGCTAGCCAGTGCGCAGGATCAGGTTTTACTTCAAACAGAAAAATTTAGCTTGCACTTACATCTTATTTTAAAATGCTTTTGCTTTTATGATAGTTTCATAGTTTTAAATATCTCATGTAGGTATTGTTATAAGAAAGTATACTCATACTTACTTTAAGTAAGGCGTTATAAAGGGAAGCAAATTTTCTCAGTACAGTTTTGGATTATTTCTTGTTAGTTTTATCGTTCTTGTATAAGATTAAAATTAAAAATAAATAAAAACATTAGTGAAAATAGTTTTAAAAGATACGAATAACAACCAGGGACCCTACCGCGCAGCCACTATCGGCATCGGCTTCGTGTTTGACTTGCCGTATTGTCATAATGATAAAGTTCATTCTTGCGCGTTTAAACACGATGCCGATGCCGACAGCGGTTGCGCGGTAGGGGGGCAGTTATAGGTTTATTCTCATAGATAAGAAAGGAGGATGCAAACTCCTTGTTTATTCTACAGCGGAAAACTTATGCTCCCAAAGTTGAAGCTTTGGGTAAGTTAGCTAGCACTCAACTCCACAATTATAATGTATGACTGTCCAATGTTTTTACGAAGCTCTTATCTATTTCATTTATGACAATGCTTTTGACATACTTTCGACAGATAATTGCGTTTTCACAAATGAAATTTTACGGCAGTTTTTAATCCAATTAGCTTAATGCTACACGAACACGAGAAGGGTATTTACATTTAACAGATTCCCAAGCTCGGTGGAGCATGAACATCAAGTAGACAACGAATGCTAATCCCATTACAACAAAAGATCTATGACTGTGCAGGATCATAAATATTTCTGCAGAACCGCTACTATGTTCGTTTTTGTAAAGTCAGTCTCGGCAATCGAATTGTGTTGAAATACCCCGTAAACGTATTGGTCGGTTCATTACAGAAGGCAAGGTATTTCATTCTCTCACAGGAATTAATACTAATTCGCATCTTTATATTCCCTCCCTCAATAAGAGCAATAAACTTTATTACAAAGAGATGCTGAAAGCGTCTCAGGATCATTCTTGTACTTACAAAAGTTACGGCAAACTCGAGCTTCCATTTCGGTAAACAAGCTTATATGTATGGGAGTTGTACTGCTTGCTATAGTCTATTCGTGATAAGAATGCAGTAAAGTCATCACTGTCCGGCGGCCTAGCCACGCCCCGTCACCAATCAAATCGTTTCCAATTGTCAAGCCAAGTTCACAGTGACCAGTTGAAGGCAAACTTTCGAACGCAAAGGTTGTCTCCTGTCCTGTGAGTGTGTGTTAACAGATTTAAATTTAAATTTCACTGCATTCTTATCACGAATAGACTGTGGTCTGCTGGTTGAACATTGCAGGATACACAAATGTAGGTATGAGTGATCTAATTTAGAACGTTTTCCCATCAAATATTCAGACAGACCCATTTTAAATGGCCGTCCATGATGCTTCGAGAAAATTTTATGTTTGATATGTTTTTAGTAGAAATCAATTTCAATGTTGGTAAGTTAAGTTCAGTGATTTGTTTTGTGTATATTTCGTAGCCATATCGTCAAAATTGGCCATATCATGATATGGCCAAGCCGTTTTTGTCCATATCATGATATGGCTGTTTTTAATGAAACGTGTCTTTTTAAATGCATTGCTATTCAGCACGGTTATGTTTTTTTATGTTATACATGTCAAACTAACACGACGACTACCTTTTGTCTTCACCTAAGCTCCGCAGTGTTTGTCCTAAAAGATTTCATCGTTTTATGATATTTCACGTTCGATATGGCTACGACGACATGGCTACAGTTTAGTTTTTGCTTCGGTCAGCGAACGTACCGATCGATAGGCTGTGAAATTGATCACTCTACTCATTGTTTTCTTTGACAAAACATGGCTATCGCATTGGAGTGATGCCAGCAAAATACAAAACGTTCATAATCATATCAGTAACGTGTGTTAAGGATAGATCTTTCTTAGATATATATATGTTTTTACTCTATCAGTTAGGTAATGATATACAGGGTGTAACAGAAGGGTTTAGTCA
The DNA here is from genome assembly GCA_963457715.1 of Argyresthia albistria. Lineage (NCBI taxonomy): Eukaryota > Metazoa > Arthropoda > Insecta > Lepidoptera > Argyresthiidae > Argyresthia > Argyresthia albistria. The sequence goes on along the minus strand of OY735253.1, from coordinate 8,264,984 downwards.
TATTTTAGGGGGTTGTTAGGGAGACAATTTTATTCTGAGCAACTTTAACTATAACAATATATGTCAAAAACGGCCTATTGAAGAAGTCTTATTACAGTGTAAAAGAATATTTAGATGACAAAACTGCATGGTCTTTACCATCTCAGCGCACAGAAATCCAAAGAGGGGCGATGGACTGAGTCAGTACGTCTCTCCTCGGTGTATTTCCTTAGACTTAAGTAGAAATACATAACATTGTATTTTTAAGGCTCTGATATTTTAAAAAGAGGTACGGGGGAGGTTTCTTGCCCTTCTTTGCTCCATCCCTAAGCCCACAACTTCCGAACGGGCGGTAGTATACAAAAATATTAATATTATATTGACGTTGACTAAGTAATATGTATGATTTTATGGTCAATAAAAATTTTGAACTGAACTGAACTGAACTACGAAACCGATTTGATCAAAGCAACTATTACATCCTGTAGTTAGCAACACTCAAATGCAATATTTTCAAGTGTGCCAACACCATCGAAATTATAAGCATTTCCTCTTTATTAATCTGTGGTATTTCTCCAAGGTCAAACGTTATTATATGGTTATATTAAAGTGACACTAGCCCCCCGCTCCGAGTCACGCCAAAATCGATTACATCGTCTACGAAGCCGTTCCGAGTCAGTTTTGGCGATACAAAACGATGGCATCGTAGACGCTGTGATCGATTATGGCGCTGACGCGATGACGGCGATGTCACGGAACGCGACCTACGACTTCCACACTTGATCAAAATAAAATAGAATAGAATATAAATAATTCGGACTACAAAATGGACTTGCACAGGCGTTCATTTGAAAGCTGACTCAACAAAAATAATATGAAATAAAAAATAGATTGAATTTAGATCATATTTTTATCATAATTTCATCAAGAATTCAAAAGCATGCGAACGAAACGCTAGGGGGCCAATCCGGATTCCATTCTTTGTTACTGAAAAAATGAACCGCACAATATTTATGGCTCAATTTCAGGAAATACTGGGTCAAGCTTTTTTACAGTTTACAACACAACATAAATTGATTCCCAAGGAAACACAATGATTACTCTTGTTCGCAGTCGAGACTGCCTGAGTGTTTGTGTCTAAACACACTATGCCGAAGTTACGCGACCGAAGTTTGGCATGATTACGCCTGCAATGCTATTTGAATTACTGACGACACAATGCCGAAATTACGTACTAAGTAAGGTAACTAGGTAGTCTAGGTACTAGGTAAGTTCGGCACTTATGGTGTGTCATATCAGCCGTATACGTCGGAACGTGAAATCAGCCGCGGAACTTCGGTCGCGTAACTTCATGTTCGGCATAGTGTGTTTATTTATAAATTCACTGCCAAATATGTAAACATATTATGGGTTACCATAAAAAATTACATTTTGTCTAATAGTAGATTACTATTTTGATAAAAGGGGCACTTTGTAAATGTATTGATTGGTAGTTTAACAAATAAAAATTGGATGACATGGCATGAAATAGTATCGATATAGTACATTATGAAACAAGTGAGCTAAGTTGGGCATAACGTACGAGGTTGGTTTACCAGCTCGAGTTGCAGGTGAGAGCAGTAAAGAACCGAGTATGTTATTATCAATTGCTCACGAGTTTCATACGACGTTTTTCAACACACTTGTGATGTGAGTAAAAGTTATAATTATCTTTATCGGTAAGTACACGATTTTTTCACAATAAAAAAAATGAATAAAAAGTTTTCTTTGTTGAAAACTGAAAATGGCGCGCACTTTTTTTTTGTTTTCAAGTTTTTTAATGTCAAAAAACGGTAGTTTGACCTGTCACCGCAAGCCGTTGGAAAGCGCATCTCGAATTGACAATGACACCTGTTACTTTGGCAGTTTGGCACTGATGACGTGTACTTTTTGGCACTGAATTAGAAATCAAGGATAGGTACATGCTCTTTCCCACCTTTTAGTTTTCTCCGTAAAGCTGTTAGGGACTGCTCGACACAAAGGGAACATTACTTTAGGACAGCGGTCTGTGTTTTACTACTGAGTTAAGAGTGCACGTACTTTTAGCTTTGTGTTTGTAAGCACTAAGGAAACCCTTTGCCAGGCGGGTTGAGTGTTAACTGCTGTCTGGACTTGGTTTATTTAGTAAGTAATATGAGTGTGTTTCATAGTTGGTTAAGTATGCTGTGGTTGGTTTGGGGAATGTAAGTACTGCAAAGTGAGACCTGCCTTTCAGTAATAAAATCTTTACTGAATCTCAAACTTACTCGTTTGTTATATTAATATAATTTTATAAAATGTCTTTATCGCAGTCAGGAACTTTCTCATAGTTGACATAAATTTTATACTTTATTGCACAAAAAGAGAATACAGTCACTTTCGTCCTCCGAACTGGCCAGGCTTTCACTGACCCACTATGTCTAAAGGTACTCTACTACTCCTATGTACGTAGTGTTCTAGAATATTGTCGCCCAATCTAGAGACCACAGTATAAAACCTACTCTGACTCAATTGAAAGTATACAGCGTAAGTTCGTCAAACATCTTCACTATCGCACTACTAACTGTTGTGATCAAAGGGATTACAATGTATTATTAGAGCATCACAAGCTGCAGACACTCGAAGATAGACGGAGCCTCCTGGACATGCTGCTGCTTCACGATATCTGCAATGGACGACTCGACTCGCCGGACCTGACTGCCTCTGCACTTCGTCTAAATGTTCCTCCTAAGAGAACCAGACACACCTCTCTCTTCCACGTCCCTTTGAGCCGCTCAAACTACGCGCAAAACTCTGTTATAAACAGAATTCGTTCTGATTATAATAGGGTATTGAAGGAAAGGGAAATAGACATTTTCCATTCTTCCAAACTGGTTTTTAGGAAGCAACTATTTTCCGACTCATAATCCACGCACCCTGCTTAGTGGCAAATGCTGCCAAATATCCGATCCCAAGACTACTGTCGTAGGGCTAAGCAGGTGTGTACACCACCACACTACACTACACTACTCTACAATTATAGGTACACATCACACTCACCCACTTCTCACCTGTGCATTTCATTTTCTTTTTAATTTATAATTTTTGTGTTTGTTCCACTGTTTTACCTCCGTACAATGTCAAAATGTTTAGATTAAGTAATTTAAATCCGTTATTGGCTTTTGTTAAGTTTTAATTTAGCCGTATAAAACAATGTAATTTAGCTGTGGTTTTTTTAAGATAAATAAAATAAATAAATAAACTTATGGAAAAAACATGTTACAAAAGCGAGCTTATCTCTAATAAGGGACCTCTTTCAGAATTATGATTTTATGGCTTTCTGAGTAGGTAGCAAATTACCCATACCTAGAGCTCGTCTAAGCTGAAATGACGCGCCCCACTCCTTGGTTTTGTATGATAAGTTAATACGAAACCAAGGAGTGGGGCGCGTCATTTCAGCTTAGACGAGCTCTACCTCCCATTTTCGTCTGCTCAACGTTCTGCCGAACACCTTGTACTTCGATGTCTCTATGGACGAATAGCAAATATTGTAAAGTAGATACTTATTCGCATGTAGTCATGCAACCCTCTGTCCTCAGGGTGCATATTAATAAAATTTCCAAGAAAATTACTTTGTAATTGATTAACTAGCTAATACTAATTGAAAACTGTGCAATTAAAATTATCCGGTCAGGGCTTACCCACAGATGAAGTTCGTTTGATCACAATTATTGCCGTCACAGGGTGCGTGTCGATCAGCGACTGGTGTCACGTGATGGAGGAGACAACGCACCTCGGGCTGCCGTGGCGGATGCTGAAAGACAGGCTCGTGCGCACCGACTCGGAGACCAGGCGCGTGCGGTACATGGACACCTTCGATCTCAACGTCAACGTAAGAAACATATGTGACGTCATACTCAACTTACATCGACCCGATGATGGGTATAGGGCTCTCTATATCGCCAATACTCACGGTCTTCAAAGATTCAAACTTTAAAGCGCCTGCACGTGGCTGGCCCACGTGTGCGGGGCCTTTGTGCATTTCCCCTTCTCCCGCTCATTTAGTGCAGCCACCCCAACTCCAGCACAAGCTGGAGCAGGAGGCCTGGATTGCATGTGCCTGCTGTAAAACCACAAGTGGTTAGTCTCAGCTGCCACCGCTGCTGCTGGGTCTTGTGCCACCCGATTAATAGTGAGACGCCTTTTACTTGATGTTGCCATCGGACCACTCGAAGATCGCTAGACTATTAGACTACTTGCTTACTTACAATGTTGAGTGACAAAATTATCAGTTATTATTAAGTATGACATGGCTAATAAAATATAAACATCATTGAAACAATCAGGTGAAGCGTATTTAATTTGGTATCCGATTGCTCGCTGAAACCTATTATCAATAATAACAAATATAAATGGATATTGATATCGACACGCCTTAATTGTTAATTAGGCCTAGTTGTGTTAGACGTCGAGTCTGAAAGATATTTTTATGAAAGGAATTCTGAGCTTTTTTGAGGATGAAGATGAATTGGTACCTACTAAGTTGAAAGACGCTTTGACAAGATAAGTATTTTCAGATGCAAAATAAGGAAAATGAGAGTGGATTAGGGATTAGTTTTAATTTAAAGTTTGTTTGAAAGGCAAACTGGGTTAAATGAAAAGTTCAGACAAAACCGTGAGGCGTATAATCTTCTTATCTTACTAATATTCCATTAAGGCACTTACAAATTTTACTTGTTGCCCATTTTATGTGTAGCCCATCAAATTATGGCCGTTAACCTTTATTTCACGGTATTATAATTTCCTTTACGAGAACGGTAAAAGAACTTCCCCTAGATTATAGCGTGAACATTATTAGCCCTTCAATAAATAAAGCCTGGGGAAGTGTGGTTTGGTTTATCGAACCGAAATGCACGTCGCGTGACGAATATGAGTTTTTAACAGTCGCCTTTGTTTCAGAAAAATGGAAGGAAAGCAGACGACACGCAAACAGTGGTGGAAACACTTTACAGGAACAAAACTAGCTTAGAGGCGATTTTCAAAATACTGGACAAAGATAATTCAGGTAGTATTACGATTTTGATTTCTTCATTGTCTGTTGCGGAAAAGTTGGCACAAAAGGGAGGAGGCTTATTTCTAGCAGTGGGAGGAAACAAGCTGCCGATTAATGAATGGATGAATTGTCTTTTGCTGAGCCGGAATGTAGAGAAAATATTTCTAAAAACCAATAACTTATGAAGAATGATTAAAAAATTATGAATAATTAAAAACAGAACTTGGTTTGCTGGACGAGATCTCTTTTTAGAGATAAGCAATCCTTTGTACACTAATTTTATTTACTTTTTGTGTGTTGTAATAAAGAAATTACTAATTATGATTTAAAAATCTATTTCTGCAGTTACTTTTACTCATTTTTGTACATAATCGTAGCGTAGCGATATATATAGCACTCACTACAGTGTTGGGACAAAAGCGCATAATATATGTATAACTGTTATCCAGTTTTGCAGAAAAAATTGTGCCCGGAATGTGTCAGCTCACGGACGAGAGGCTTGGCTAAACTTATTAATCTCTAGCTAAACTGCTTTCTACATTGTGTATAACCCTTTACATTGAATGGTGTAGTTGTCATATAAGGTAGATATATGATGAGGTGGGCCGCTGATCACAAAGGGGGTGGTCGGTGATCCATTGTGTCAGTTCCACCCAATTCCTAGTGTAATAAACACTATTACTATAGTTACAGTTGGAGCAGAAGTCTCTTCTCAAACCTTGTGTTCTGTACTTTTCAGATCCTTCTTCCAACATTTAAACCCTATCTTAGCATTGTTTGCAAAACTAACAAAGCTTTTGAAATGTAAATGCACCACAAAATTTTGTTTGAGTTTTCATCTCCGACTCTTCTTTGTGACATTGCGATACAATTGCACTCGTAAACTCTTGTTGTATAATAAAAGAATACATACATACTTCATAGTCATTTATTTTCGGACAAGGAGTGAAATGGTGAAATAGTCTGGATTTTAATTCTTATGATATGAATATGAGGTTCATCTCCCATTTGGAAACTAATTAGGAACCCATCAGTGCCAATAAGTTAATCTTCGGATTTATTTATTTATTTTATTTATTGCAAAACACAACAGATATTTTAAACTTCGTTTAATTTTCTAAGTATAGACACGGATTCATGAATATCACGTCACGTTATCCCAGACATGCAGGTTTCCACACGATGTTTTTTTTCTAAGTCCGACAGTTTTACTGGTTTCCCGAGGGAGTAATAAATATAGATCTTATTTGGATACGTACGCGAGGTTATATTTTATTATGGTTCCGCTGATAAAACTTAGAAGAAATCCAATTTTGTTTTCTCTGGCCTGCATTGCAGACGGTATATGTAAAGGGTGGTCCAACCATAATGCACCTTGTTAATTGTAAATAAAACAAAAATTTCCTTATGGAATTATCCTTATATTTTTTATCATGTTTTTTTTCGATGGTCCATATTTTCAATGACTCTGAGACATAATTTGCCGTTCAATGTCGTTAATGTGCCAAATTATCTCATCCTTAGCTCTTGAATTGTTCTTGGCTTATTGACGTACACTTTTTCTTTTAAATATCCCCAAAGAAAGAAGTCAATCGGTGTCCAACAGTCACTCTTTGGGGATGCATCGGCTTTTCAACAGTCACTCGTAGATAATTCGGCACATAAACGACATTGAACCTCAATTATGTCTCAGAGTCATTGAAAACATGGACCATCGAATAGGAGTACTATGCCACCGAAGTCGTGGTGAGCATTTGGCCGATATTTTGTTTCACACATAATTGTCATCAATTCATCATAGATCCTCTATATTAATAAAAAATATTGAGATAATTCTCTGAAAACTTTTCAGTTCAGTTCAAAATTTTTATTGACCATAAAATCATACATATTACTTAGTCAACGTCAATATAATATTAATATTTTTGTATACTACTGCCCGTTCGGAAGTTGTGGGCTTAGGGATGGAGCAAAGAAGGGCATGAAACCTCCCCCGTACCTCTTTTTGTTTTAGTTACAATTAACATCGTGCATTATGGTTGGACCACCCTTTGCCTCCGTTTTGATTGTGTTATTTCTATTGTTTCTAACAGGATTCATAACTCTCGAAGAGTTCTCGGAAGCCTGTCAGCTCTTAGGCAAATACATGCCCAACCCAATGACTCAGGAGCAACTTGTCGACATCTGTCGCCTTATGGACATCAACAAGGACGGGCTAGTCGACTTGAACGAGTTTCTGGAGAGCTTCCGACTAGCCGAGCGCGTGGCCATCGACGACGACGGAGAAACAGCGGAAATAGAGGCCACCTGACAAAAACTCGACCGTCGGCCAAGCAGGACGGCGGTCGATCGCGACGAGACCGGGGTAGAAGTTGAAGTACTCAGGCTAGATCAGCACAGAACCCACGTGCAAGCCCACCAATTGATGGGCGACGCAGTTCAGACGGCTACCAACGCGGTTGATGATATAGAACTCATCGATTGTGACCGCCCTTCCCGAAAGGCCGGACTCTTAGAGAGCGACATGTAGATAGAAAAACGGGTAAGACAACAAAATGAGGCTCACCCTCAGGAGGCGTATGAAATACAAACTAATGAAAAATTGGTTAACAGAATTGACAGAATGATATTTAAACATCTTTATACTTTAGCCCCCTTATTAATAAAAAAATAATCCGAGCTGTCTCTCTTTCCCGTTCCACCGCCCGGATTTTTTTTTACCCTTTCTCTTGCTATTCTGGCCGAAAAAGAAAAATATTTGCCATTAACATTAGGGGAAGTTATGCGTTCATCCCTTGCAATAGAAATGAACAGAAAACGTCTTGCTTGAGTGTCTGTTCAAAAAATCCTATTTCCATTTTTACTAATTTTATAGGAAACGAAAAAACCTGTTTTATAAAGAGAAATTTTGTTTTTGTTCGGAACGTCAATTTTTAAGATTTTGTTATATTGGAAATACGTGCTTTTTTCACAGAATTTCAACCGATATGTATGAGATTCAAGTTACAGTTTCGGAAAAAAATATAAAAAAATAATCTTGCCAAAGTGAAATAGGACCTTTTGAACAGACACTTCTCTCTGTCAGGCATTGTATGGAGAGTGTCTAAACCAGACCATAAGAGAAGGGGCAAAAGTTTTGTCAAAACTCGGATGGGTTTTGTTTCTATTTTCTCCTTTCTCTGTGTTTAATTAAAATGAAATTTGTAAAGTGTTAATGGGGCTTTTAATGAATTTTGCAAGTCGGCTTTTAATGTAGTAGGCGTTGCGCTTATTGTATAAAGCGGCTTTATTGTCCTTCCCTCTGAGGGAAATCTTGTTCGGATAGCCGGAATAGCAGGCACTCATTTTGAATAGGAACTTGATTATTCAATCATTTATAAAAAAATTGCTTGTACAGGCATCTTTATTAACATGGATATTGGTTACCGACCGCACCGAAAGGTCCAGTAGGTACCAGTTAGTCTCTATGTAAGCAAGAGCATGACTCTCTCTTGAATCTAACGTACTAATGTACTACTTTACATTCGTGTAGCCTTATTTCCTTAGAACATAAAATATTACCTACCTACCTATTGTACATTCATTGCTAGATTGGTGTGATTTGTGAGTAGCTAAATTGAACTATTGACTCGTAAGTTTAATAAATTGTGTCACGAATTTTCCAAATATAAATTTTATAGGATAAGCTTAATTATATTAGCATGATGATACTCATTTAATGGAATTGGGTACTGTTTCAAACGGTACCTATATACACGAAATTAGTCATATTTTACGGACTAATAAGGACAGTATTGTTACAAAAAATAACTTTAATGGTGAATAGAGTATATAATATTATTATCTATTCTTAAACATCAATGTTTGTATAGTAAAATGTGAACCCTGGATTTGTATGATGTTATAATTATTAGCCCTTGAAATATGGCTAATATAATAAAGTTTTACCCTGTAGATCTAGTCAATCATTGGTGCCAATTTTACTCACCTATTTGATAGCCTTGTATTTAACAAATTAAAACTAATATTTTTACATTACTTTCATGGTGTGGTTCATTTAGCTAGGATAAATGATAACTTTGACGCGGTATAAAACGTGCGTGTGTAATTTGCGCATTTCTGAATGTCGTATAGAGTGCATAGTGCAATGTGCAATACGATTCAGTCATCATTATCATTTATTACAAATGTGGACTATACTAGATACTAGTATCTATAGGTAGATAAATTTATAATTTGCATTTGTTTCAAAATACTAGATCAAAGTCGTATCGTATATGATAAAAAGAAGAAGTGTATTAGTGTAAAAAAGAAGGGGAACAATGACAAAGTTCTATTTATAATATTTTTAATGGATTTTTTAAGTTTAACTTATAATATAAAGCTTTAAAAGATAGCTACAGAAATATTTCTCATTATTTTTAAACTTACCAAATATTAAAGCGAAGCCGAAGTTAATAAACAAATAGAATATATTGTTTCTATGAAAACACACACACAATGTAAAACATATTTAACATTTGGTTTGTTTAGATAATAATCGTGCTATTTCAATTGTTTTGGTGTATTTACAACAATCTACTTTGTCTAAGTAAATTTCAAAACATATCTTCATCTCAATTGTAAGAAAGCATTCCAATGCAGTAAAGTTTAATAAAATGAACATAAACCATTACATTACTTACCCGAATACTATTTTGTAGATTAAAATTAAATATAACAAAGAAATTGAATGTTACCTCCAACTCATCCTTCGAAAGACGTACAATTACGTACGTAGACGTACGCTGGTTTACAGAATTCCTCAGTAAATAAGTCCGATGACCTTGGAATATATTGGATGATTTAGAGCAAAATCAAGGATCTTACCGTTATGGCTGAGAATAAAAGGAGGAGTACTGTAACGTGTCTTCTATCGTAAAAATAAAGTACCTACCAACCTGTCAACTGAAAACTGCACATTGTAAAATGTTTTAGTAACCTAAGTTTGAAAATTTTGTCCATTAAATTGTGATACTATCGCTTTTGGTGCGTTTTATTTTACAATATCTATACAAATTAGGAATTTCCTCCAAATTAGAGTGTACCTACTACATTATTATATTAGTCAGTAATTGTACTTTCGTTACACAAATAATGCATTAATTTTTCAGGACAAACTGTATTTTGCTCAAGTTAAAAAACTTTGTATTTTTGTTTATCTTATAAGGTAATTGTGATGATGGATCAGCAACAACTGAAACTTCAGTCACTCACCATCAAGGGTACTAGGGTCGAAAAAGCCTCTTGTCTTAAGAACAAAAAAGCGAGACGTGTCTAAGCGGCGTTAATCCGCTTTTGTTTTCCTCATAAATCTCGATGATAAGTCTGTAACAGAGTATATTGTTTTAAAGGTGTCAGTTGTGCGAGTTAACAAAATCCTTCTTAGACCGAGGCTATTCTTCGTGTTGACGTTAAACCAAATAAAGGTGCCAAAATTCGAGTGCCAGTGGTGATCGTCTTTTGAAAATCATAGAGAATATTGTCTACTAATCAGTATATTGCAGCTTGGATGTTTGGTACTAAAGGCCTCGTCAGGAGACCGTAGAAATTGTTGTCAAATTCAATGAACTCATAGTAACATACGTCTAATACGAAACTAACGAGCAATGTCACTTGGTCAGGTTATATTTTTACTATGGAGTTTGTTTACAAAATATTATACGGTCGCCTGACGGGGCCTGTATATCGTGGACGCAACTGTACCTCTATAGTACCCCGTTCAGGAAATCTTTTTGTAAGTTTATTTTTAAAATAACTGTCATCAGTACTTTATAACAATTACTTTTCAATTGTTATCTGTCCTGCCTGTTCAACCATTAACACTGACGAAGGGCTAACAATACAGTTAGACAGTCACAATGCATGGAATTTAGTTTTTACATTATTCATTCTTTACAGGAATGATGGTAATATGTTATGTAGAATACCGCGGGCCTCAAATTATATTACATACCTACTTACTTACATTAACGGGAGGTGTAGTCAAACTAGTGAGAACTTTACAACCACAATGTGGCAATACATTATTTGGATTTGGATTAGTGGTCCAGCTGAAACGAAAAAAAAACCGCGCGCAAACAAACAAACAAATGAATATTTTTAAGAACTACCGCTCAAAGTGATTGTTTACTATATTTTTTTGTCAAGTACATAGTAGCTGGACCACTAAAACCATTATCCAAATACCCATTCCGCTTTCAGGTAACTACTCGTATTAGTTTAATACGCTTAGAAGTCATTGGGCCCGGCCCGTCTACGATTGCTCTGTCTGCGGTCGTAAAGTTTGTTACTTACATACAGAGACTATATATCCAATTGACTGCGCTTGCGGGGGAATGCGGCTCGCCAAACGTTAGCTGTATTCAACGTAGCATCCTATGTACGATGACGGGCCGCCAGACAGTTTCGCAGCGGCTGACCAATCATAGCTCTCTTACCTCGTCCCCCGCCGCCCGTAAATTGTTGAGTTGTGTTTCAAAGGAAAATGTGTCTATGCGCTCTCCACTGTATAAGTGCTCTCTGCTTACATACGATCGATTTCTAATAAAGCAGTCATATGAAACTAATTTAGGTTATTAGGTCGACGCTGCCCAACAAAGGAAAGATTTAAGAGCTCGTGCCTTTCTTGCCTTTGTTGCTCGGTACCACAGCCCAATAAATATCTGACAATCCTGTTAGCTACTTAGGTACCTACTAGAGATGTAGAGAGGGTAGACGACGTTCTTGATTCAGCTCCTGATTGAACGTCAGTAACAAGATTTGTACTGAATTGGACATTTGTTTCACATTTTTTTTATCAATAAAATAAATCGTGAAAGTAATGTCTAACCAGCTAATGTCATAGCGCGTTAATCACAATTAAACTTTGGCATATTTTATACATTTTAAGAGCAGCTAAATAGAATTAAGGCGTTAATCGTAATTAGGTAGTGTTTTTGGTGAAAATGGACCGGATGACATATTTCATACATTTTGACAGCTGCTAAATAGAATGCCATTTGTAAATGTAAATAAGTACAAAAGTGTGTATAGTGTTTTTGGTGCAAATGGACCTAAGCCAACAACTAATAGATCTAGGGTTGGACTCGCATGCCGTACGTACCTATTTAGTAGTTTTAGCTTTCAAACAAAATAGGCGCGCCGGCGCCGAAAGACAATTACGGCATTTTTCGCCCTTGGGACCTTTCCATACGCTATAGCTACGCTACCCAGTTTCCTTAGGAAATAAGGCCCCCAGTGTGTATGATCGATCATACCGATTTAAGTCCCTTACCTTTTACACTTTGGCAGAAGTTCTTAGAACAACGAATATGATGCGGGTAAGGTGTCATCTGAAATATTATCGAGTGAGCATTTATTAGATGAGGGATAAGTGAGACAGACGATATGTAAGTAGAAACTTTTCTGTCTTCGTAGCCAAAGTTAATACAAGTCTATACGAAACCAAGATTTATATTAAGTAGATATTGGGAACTATTTGGGAGGAAAAAAGGCCACGCTCTCTAAAGCTGGATTTTACCAACAAAAAGTTATGCAAAAATAACTTTCCCGGGGATAATTTGTATGACAATGGCAGTTCAAAATGAGGTCATTCTATGAAAAAGTAGAATATACTCTCGAGTAAAAGTTCCTCTTCATTGGTAACTAAACATCATAATGACGTCATTTTAGTTGTATTAACACCCACGCTGCCGCGCTTACGATAAACGCACTAACTAGGTTTTGGCACTTTTCGAGAAAAACGCGTTTAAAGTTTTAAATTTTATTTTACCTGTTTCTCCGGATTTATATGAGGTACCGACATAAAAGTTATACCAAAACATAGAGAAAGGTATTAACTTCTAAGAAAATAAAACCATTTACAAATAAAAGTACAGGTGTTCTGTATAATTTGAAAAAAAAAAGTTATGATAAGCATCATCTTATGATTTTAGCCCATGATACTAGTCATAAACGCATCAACTACCCTACTTGATGCATTTATGCTTAGTATAGATCAATAAAAGATACAAGATAATGCGTTCATGCTAAGCAAGGACAGTGCTGCAGGGATGGGAAAAGGTTTCGAGAAGGGAAATTTTATGTTTCGCCAGTCACGGCACTGCCACCGAGCCGGGAAATACTTTGAACCGGGGATCAGTTTCATGCCTGCCGAGGTAAGGTGAAATTGGCAATGAGAATCAAGAAAATGATTATGATGACTTCATAGACAATGAAAAAGTTCAATGCAAAGTCGTGTAAATGCATCGCTTAGTTACTAAAAGAATATAAACTAAGTTATAGGTTTCAGTCATACAAGTAAATGGATCTAATGAGAAAAGAGTATCAGTATATTTCACCGTCGTCATTGTTTGATTGTTTTTGTGAAATATTTACTCCGGATTTGTCTGTGTTCTGTGTTGTGTATAATGACGTCTGAATAAACGCTTTAACTTATCTTATCTTACATATTCATTTTGTTCATGAAAATAATCTTTCTTTTACTTATTCCATTCCATTTACAGTATTTTGTTGCATCACATTTTTTCACAGATTCTAGGAAGTTATTATAATCTTAAGTATTTTTGTTTTTCTTTCCACCTGATATGGTAGAAAAATATCTGTCGACACTCGATGGGAGACTGTTCCCCAGTTCACAGTATTTTGCCGTCTCGGCGGTAGTGCCGTGACTGTAAAACACTAAATATCCCTTCCCGGTACCTTTCTCGATCCCCGCAGCACAGTTACTGTGCACTGTGCACTGTGCCTGGGTCCGCTTTGCTTAACATAAACGCTATAACTCGTACGCTTAATGCGATTTTATTTGTGTGTTAATATTGAAAATTCTATATTTTCCTTGTAATAAGTGCATTATCTCAAGTTGATGCTACCAATCTAAGTACGCCGCCAATGAGACTGCTAGCAATAAAGGCATTAACTCAGTGACTTAGTGCATTTATGACTAGCAAGCCATTGCAAGGCAGAAAAAGTGTAAGCTAAGCACTAACTATAGATAGTGCGTTTTTGATAAGTAAAACTGTAATCGAAGTCTCCGACTGCTAGCAATAAACGCACTAACTCAGTGACTTAGTGCATTTATGACTAATAAGCCATTGAAAGCCAGATAAAAAGTGAGAACTAACTATAGATAGTGCGTTTTTGATAATTAAAACTGTAATCGAAGTCTGAGTTAATGCGTTTATAAAAACTGAAAATCTGGATATATGAAGAAATCATGAAATGTCACTTTGAGAAAGTTGCAGATCTCGTTTTCCTGATACCAAATATGTATATAACTCAATTTCGCCAAAAACCATAGTTAATGCGTTTATCGTAAGCGCGGCAGCACGGTAGCGTAAGGACAAAAGAGTCCTTGGAACAATATTGACATTAAAATTATAAAAAAAAAAAAATACGCGTGTAGCACCATACACGTGTTAGAAGTAAAACTTCTGTAGCTAGATCATTAAGTGGTACCTATACTATACACCTATACCTACCTAGGTATACTAAAAGAGATTTAAATTTCCAATTTTGAGATCCAATCTCTGCTTCAAGTTACTTTTAAGTTTCAGACGTCCGATTATTTGAAATTATTTTATACTTGTACTTACTTTTAATACGTCATGTCATTTATTTCCCACCATTCCTTATCTACAATTTGTCGCGCTCGTGGTGATATACTTAACTCATTCAATAGTGTCACTACTATTTGCATCTTGCTCAGATTATATACCATCTGACGTCACGTCTTTAAGCCGTCTCGCTCAAATGTATGCATTGCTTTGCTTGTTTTAGAAATCCATATCGACCCCTGTGACATTGATGAAACTCTTTTCTTACAAACTGTATGGATCGCATCGCACAGCTGTCAAACATAAGTTCCGGTTCCAACAAAGAGGTTGATCGAAGTAGTTTGAGTCATGCTAGTTGGTTTTGTTTGACCCAGCCAGCGGCGGCGGCGGCGGCGGCGCCATCTTGGCCATACCGGAAATCAAGAACTCGTGGAAGAATGCTTAAAATAATTTTTATTTGTTAACGTTTCATCAGGTTTTTCTCTCACTAATTAACATCCTTTATTGTACGAATGTATTATTATCTTATCTGATTAGTTAAAAACCGTATTAAAAATAGTTGCGGTTTTAAAAGTCTTCAGCCGACCCTGACGTCACCGATTCCAATTATCGTTACATTTCTTAGCCACTCGTGATAGCACCCGGCTAGTAGCAATTGAAAAGCAAATATATGAATAACCCACAGTTGAGAGGTTAAATAAATTTTACCCCCGTGCCCTAAGAAGTTTTACTTCAAAAATTGACATTAAAATTATTTTGACAGTGGGTCCCAAGACGTCAATGAATGTCTAATTTTTGACGTTGGTACCCAATTGTCAAACTAATTTTAATGTATTTTTTTGATATAAAAAAAATGGCTCGAGTTTGGGGGTTAACCACTTCGGTTCATCTCCTGGCCGAAAAAGAAAAATATTTGACATTAAAATCAGGGGAAATGCAACTAAGATGACGTCATTATGACGTTTAGAGAGCTTAGTTGCCTTTTTAATTTAGTGCGTTTTCATCCCAAATTGGTCCCATTACCCTGGATGCAGTCTACCTACCAGAATGTCAACACAAACATGTATGAATTGACAGTTGGTAAAATGCCAGGCGTCAAACCTCATCATAGATTTATTTTGTTTATTGCCTGCTGAATCGGAATTGTTGACCTTCATAAATGCAAGAAGGGAATCTGAGTTTTGAAACATGACACTGAAGAAACCAATATGATGGATTGCAAATTTGCTAATGGCGAACTTTTTTCCTTTCTTATTTATTTTGGCCCGACTAGAGAGACTGCATGAGGCAGTTAAAAAATGATCATATCAGTCTTGTATGACGCCACGTCATCACTTTTCAAGCTGACCCCATACAAACGATATGATTTAATTAATGAAAACAGTTCGTTATTAAGACCGACTTGCACCTTGCTTTTGTCAGCAGCCGCTTAATAAAGTTTAAACACAACTTAAGTACAAAACTGTCCAGTTACGTTCCCAAGTACAGAAAGGTACAGTGCTATAGCCTGTCAACCAGGTTCTTAACATAGCCGTGTTGTAGCCGTTTTAAATTATATCACGACTGTATTTAATAATTGATAATAATATGTCAATTTTGCTAATTTATTTACTTACAAAAATAAAAAGTTATATAAAATTTGTTTGTCTACATGGCAGAATACAGCGAAACTCTGTGAGTTTTTATCTGTAAGAACTGATGTATGTAAACCTATACTCATACAAATAAATAATACTTTACTTTACTTTACTTTACTTTACTTTACTTTATTTATCGGCTGTTAAATTCTTATGCAAGTCGGCCTAAGGGGCTACTGAACTGAAACCATCTTAAACCTACGTAACTGGTTCGCCGACACATCGCACACAATAGTTCACCATTTTTCGTTCTGAGAGTGAAGGGTAACCCGTTTACTCGCAGAAGCACACCGCTCAAACGACCAAACAATGGTTCTTTAGTGTAGAGTCTGAGTTCGTCTCTTTCACAAGTTTTAGATTGATAAAAGTCCCTACAGACTGTAGAGTAGTCCCTACAGAGTATTGTAGTGGGTTATTGTTATGAAAAATTGCGTTTCTGTATAGTACGACTATCACACTTATTGTATTAACCACTTCCTGTCACATTTTCAGTCAAAAAGTACTTTATTATTGCAATACAGCCTAATACAGTAATATAATAAAAATGTCAATGACCTCAAAAGGAACTAACGCCTGGAAAAGAGTGAATTCTCATAAAAACAAAAGTGGATCGTCATCGTCACTCTTAGGGAGAACCTTTTCTGTTTGAATCTCCTTCACGAAACTTTCATAAAGTTGTCTGTGTAGATTTTAAGTCTAACATTGAGTTGCACGAAACTTTGAGGGCTTTGGGTAACTTACTTAGAAAGGACCATTAGCGTCATAATTTGTTTATATAATACTATGGTAGCACTAACAAAATAAAGATATTATAGGTAAGTATATTATTCAGACAATTTTATTCATAAAATTACAATGATATTAAATTATTTAAAGAGCAAATGTCAGGAATCCACAAAAATCTTCGTCAAAACATTAATGATAATGATAAATATTTATTCGTCTGATTTCCTCTTTAGATATTTTATACTTATGCATATCTAAAGAGGAAACATTGCTTTAAGTAATTTTGAGGCTGAGATATTAAAGCTTCAATGATATAAGTTACTCTATGCTTCAATGTAACACTTTTTGTATTAAAATCCCTTTCAGCTCCTTTCATCAGTAAAAATAAATCCTATGAGATTTCTGGCATTTTACTGGCGCTTAATTTAGTCAAATGAAAACATCAATTTCAAAATTGTTTCGTTTAACTCAGGATAAGAAAATCACGTTAACTATCAGAAAAACATTACATTAGAGTAGGTACCTACTTACTTGTAAGTCAATAATAATCGAAGCCTGCTTAAAAAGCAAAAAAAAATTAAAATTAAATTAAGTATCTTATTTGTTGAGATCAACTAAAATTACATCATTATGAATGACGTTTAGAGGCCTTTGTTATCTTTTTAGTTTAGTGAGTTTTCCTCCCAAATTTGTCCCTGTGCTACCATCATTGAAGTCTGTGTGTACTACATTAAAAGCCGACTAAAGTGTAAAATTATTTAATTTATATGCAGAATAGAGCCCTCTATCAATAACTAACACACACTACCTCAGCAACATACATTGCTTACGTACAACATTGCTTACTAGTTTGGCGCGAGCATGATAGATGGCTCTTCTTTAATCATTTTCGAGGTAGTAGAGACTGGCCAGGGAGGTAGCACAGAAGAGCACGTTCATTCTCGTCAGGTACAACTTTTCTCGATAGATGGCAGCACAGGACTTTTTGACAGCAGTATTCTCTGATATGAGATGTCAGCAAAAAGCACCCTATAAATACCTGCCCAAAGATATTTTGGCGTGTGAGTGACGTTTTCAGCGGGCGTCAGTTCTACGCAACCTCATGCTATGAAACTCTCAAAAACCGTTAGTTTCTAGTTTCTACTCAGGTTTCTACCGGGTTCTACCTGTCACCGCCGCACATCAAAAGATCGTTGGACAGCCGTACTATTTATTGCGTGTGTTACATAATTTCGGGAAAAAAATGTCGCGAAAAGATTGGAATCTCTGTGCGTATACGGGCCCTTAGATTTTTTTTCATTATTTTCCATCCCCCCACCGCTCACATCGTATTTGAAGTTTATCGGATGAACAGATGGAATTATTATAATTGAAACAAAAAGTAAACTTTAGAAAAAACCGACTTCCACAAACCCTATTTGATTAGATTGAGTTTAATACTAACTGTAACCCCTTATCCCCCCCTCCCTTGGGGAATTAATTTTGTCAAATGCTATATCAGTGCTACCCCACGCGACTAAGGAACCCCTGTACAAAGTTTCATGGCTCTAGGTCCACCGGTTTAGGCTATGCGTTGCCTGCCCGTCAGCCACGCATTGTATTTGTACCTAGTATTGAGCAGATCTGGTGGCCATATGTGGTCTTCATCAGCAGTTCCGCATCACAATATTATGCTTACCATGTGCATTTGCACGAGTTATTATGAAAAACACAAAAATCACTTTAGGTCTGCCTATAATATTTGAAGAGTTCTCTCGATTTCTCCAGGATCCCATCATCAGATCCTGACCTGGTGTCAATGGGACCACCCTTGAGGTATTACCTATACGCCGAAAAAAGATTTGTTCAAATCGGTTCATAATTGGCGGAGCAATCGCGTAACAAACATAGAAAAAAAAAAAAAAACATACGGGTCGAATTGAGAACCTCCTCCTTTTTTTGAAGTCGGTTGATAAAAATAAATAACCCGACTAATGCAGTTCTTTCAATAACACATACAAACTTATGAATGCTCTTGGTTACGTACATGGAGTATGAAAGTAGCCGTACCAATAACTTTGTAAACTTTATTTTGCGATCTAAAATACCTGACAAAAAAACACTAAAATTATAAAATCTGTGTCACTTTCACGGTTTCCACAAATCCAACGACATATCCGTTAACGGCCGATCCCAATAACCTATCTCTATCCGTGATCTGCAGATAACCCGTATATTTGACAGATGCACTATGGGATTTATGTCAAAATTGACACTAGCAATCTCAAATCCGCAGATTATGGATAGAAGATAGGTTATTGGGATCGGCCGGAGGGCGTTTGGGCTGTAGTGTTTTTTTTACATTTTCAAACCCCATATCTCCGCCATTTAGGAAAAATAAAAACAATATCTGAATCAACAAAAAAAAACTATTTAATTATCCAACCTGCTCACAAAATTTCACGAGAATCGGTTGAGAAATGCGACCTGTAGAGGAGAACATACAGACAGACAGACATACGAAAGCATTTTTGCCTAGTCCTGAAACGGAGACGCTTCGCTCGCTTCGCTCGTTCGGTCGATTAGGTACAAAGTCAACGGAATCGAAATGCATTTTCATTCTATTCTATTTCAAGGAGTTCATAATCATTGGACGCTGGACGGCAAACACGAGTTGATAGTCTACACTACAGTTATTAGTATAATTTATAGCCGTTTAATTTTGGTGGGACCAAGGATAATTTAATACTTCAGTGGAACCGACTGAGATTTGATTATTTTGGATATTTTTTCTAAGCTCCATGGGTTGTTGCGTGTCGCGTGCTACCGACGACTTTTCAGTCCTTGGGCCTGCCTATTTTAGGGGTGTAACAAACAAAAAATCTATAACTACCGGTCATTGACTACCGGTATTTTTTTGGTAATTTCATAAATTATACGGACTCTATCAGACAATAATGATAATGCCGCGGGCATTGTGCCTCGGTGGGTTTATTGAGATCTAATTGGTTACTTTATTTTGAATATCGATATTTACTGGCTGCCCTAATCCATCGAATATGATTATATTGGATAGTTTAGATATCAGTAGGCATCTATTTACCTATTTATTTTTTTTGTATTATTACTTATACTATTAAAGGTCTATGCCCCTCGGTGGGGACATTAATGGGCTACATTTACTTATTTACTTACTTATACAATAGTATAAATAAGTAAATAAGTAAATGTAGCCCATTAATTAGAACTGGTGCAGCTATAGCATGAAAATAACACGACTTGTATTTATTCTTTTTTGTCTTTCTTAACTAGCATTTCTATGGTTAACTGAATTTTCCAGGGAGGGCTAGTTTTTTTTATTAATAAATTTTCCAGGGAGGGCTAGTTTTTTTTATTAATAAATAAAAAAAAATAGCTCTCCCTGGAAAATTCAGTTAACCATAGAAATGCTAGTTAAGAAAGACAAAAAAGAATAAATACAAGTCGTGTTATTTTCATGCTATAGCTGCACCAGTTCTAATAAAATAGGACATAATCTAATCTAATAATACGTATGTATAAATGATGTAGGTATATACAATAATATTTAATACACTATTTTACTGGTAGGATATAGCGGTAATCAAATTTATTTAAGACCTTTAGATTTGACCTATTTTCATGAAATAAACAATTCTATTCTATTCTATTCTAATCTTATCTTAGAAGTGGCGGTCGACCGACACCGATAGCGACACCTTCGTAATCGATTCAGGGTGCAATCGCGTGCGCATCACGCACATCACCGCAGATATCTGCACGGGAATCGATTCCACATCTTACTCATTATTCTGGTTTTATTAGATGTCTCTACCCTACATGGTGTAAAACAAAATGTCTTCTTTCATAATGGTAAGTAAGGTTATTTATGGTTAGCAAATCCATTTTTCTGAACATGTGAAGGTGAGTCATAGGCATAGGTAAATAAAAATAACAATATCCCCATGAAATAAGGGTACCTATAACAATCTGTTACAACCCCTCTTGCTCTTTAACCGTAGGACGAGCTCATTTGCTGGGGAGTTAGGCTCATGACAATTTTTCTGCGAAAACCAGTTGAATTTTAATATAGGATTTGGGAGAATCATTGCTAACAATATCACAAAAACTTCTGATAACATGCGTCCTTCTAATAGCCACTCCCGCGCCATAAATTTACCAAATTCCATTCGGCTGTTCAACACGTAGGCCGAAATAGTTCTCAGTAATTCTAGATTCCTTAGGCCAGTTTTGCTACCTGTTTAATGACCGCTAAATTGGCTTCCCTTCGTTGTGTGCCACATGAAACTCTATCATAGTCATGGGGCGCCCTAAGCACCCAGTAGCGATGCCCGCATCAAAACGTTTTTTGCCCCATCCCTGACAGATCGTATTAAAATAAACGTCCGGACAGACGTCCTGTATTTGGTTACTATGGTTACGTGAGCGAGTGACGGACAGTGGGAACACAGTAGGTGGGAACGCGGTTTACAAAGTTTTTTTTAAATGTTTTTTTAGAGATTTGTATCAGAACCAACGCCTTATTAGAAGTTTGGGTGAACGAATCAATTTAAATTATTAGCGTGATTGCAAAGATCATCCCCTTCAAAGATAGTTATTTAGAGTAAGCCAGTTGTGTATGAGCACTTACACCACAAATTACCCGGAATGAAACCCGTACTTATTTGTTAGGCGGATCATCTATAACCTTAGCTTAGCTTTAATAACCAATTTCGTTCACTAGGCATACCTAGGCTAAGAGTAATAAACGGTCAAGTGCGAGTAGAACTCGCGCACCAAGGGTTCCGTCACACTTGTAGATTGTTGCCTCGTAATGGTTTAATTAGGTTCTGCATAAAAATAAAAGTATGATGTCATTCATGTAAACCAAATCACATATTTTTGCAGAAAGACATATTTAATGTTTTTAGTTTTTCCCCTTTATCTGTGTTATGTTACCTTGCAGCATAAAGTCGTAGCGTTTAATTGCGTTGACCTAGCTAGATGGTTAATTTTTTACAGCTCTAAGGGACTACAGACCTAAGCAAATGATATAAACTTTAGCTTGATACTTCTACGCGTTCCCGATAAAGGTCTCGACAGACGGACAGACAGAGAGACAGACAGACATGCAGACAACGTGACAAAGTGATTATTTAAGGGTTCCTTTTTTCCTTTTATGGATCGGAACCCTACAAACAATATCAAGTTGCTGAACACCGCAAACAGAAACCGTGAACAACTCAGTCAATTGGAAATGCTACCGAATTCAAACCGCATTTACGGGGTCCGGCTTTTTTTGGGAACCTTTAGGAATTTCTCCAGATGGTATTGTTTTTGTCTAGAAATTCGTTAGCAATTTGTTAAAATATTTAATTTTTAGGGTTCCGTACCCGAAGGGTGCCAAACGGGATCCTATTACTAAGACTTCGCTGTCCGTCCGTCCGTCCGTTTGTCTGTCCGTCCGTCTGTCACCAGGCTGTATCTCATGAACCGTGGAAGCTAGACAGTTGAAATTTCCACAAATGATGTATTTCTGTTGCCGCTATAACAACAAATACTAAAAAAACAAAAGAAATTCAATAATAAGGGGGCTCCTATACAACAAACGTGATTTTTTTTGCTCATTTTTGGTCGATATTGATAATGGTAGCAGGTAGACGCTTAAAATGTTCACATTATATTGAGTAGCTATTTTATTTGTTAAAAAAATAAATAAATTATTATTAATATGTAAAGAAACTGTATTTCTTTAATCTAATATTTAGTGTCTTCGCGGTCGGTAAAACAGTTACCGACTGTGTAGTTAATTTTGTAGATGGCGCTGTGCGTAATGGCGGCTAACACTGTTGATAAAGTAGCTTATGTTGACAGATGAGAAGAGAACCCATGATGATGTGGTATTTAGTGAATAAAATATAATTAACTGGAATTGATGTGAAACAATAAACTTTTAATGTCGTTTCTCTTATTTCAGGTAAGATAGTGTGATTTAAGTTTAACAGTGTAATAATTATACTATGTACGTTATAATAATAAAATCTCTTATTTCAGAGCAACACAACTGTTTATTTGACGAACTCAATTCCTGTAAAATAGTCTTATAAAACGACATTACTAGTCAAAATAAGGTAAAATGGAGAAATTGCGGTTTAAATTTACGGTATTGGGATCAACGGATGGAAAAACCAACCACATATGCATAACCTCCATTGAGACGCCAGACGGGTGTGTTTTTGAGGTCCCAGATGAACTAAGGCCCATAAGTAAACACACGGCCTTATCATCTTCGGATGTGTATATCAAGATAAAGAATGCATTAAAAAAAAGGCACCAAACGCGTTTGGTGTGGATCCCAATTTCTCCAGAAATGAGGAAAATATACCTAGATGAAGCGGAAAATGTACAGTTTGGTGACCAATATTTGGAAGACATCACACAAAAGACAATGCTTCCAAACACCAGTAACACGGAAACACCAGAGAAAAAAAATATAGCCAAAACAGCCGAAAAGTTTTTGCTACAAAAATTTTCAAATAAGACGTCATGTGCTAACCAATGGATTAGTGACTTTGAGAATGAATGTGAAAGATTCGATATTATACAGGACCAAGAAAAAATAAGTATTTTAAAACATCTACTGGAAAAACAGTGCCTAGATTGGTATAGTAGTATGTTAATAAAAATGACCGTGAACTCAGAATGGGCAGTATGGAAGGAAAACTTTTGTGAAACATATGGTAACAAAGGCTGGTCCCAAATAAAATATGCTTTAACGTTCAGATTTCAAGCTGGATCATTGCTAGAATATGCCACAAAAAAAAGAAAGACTACTACTAGAGGTCAACAAATATATTGACACCCAAACAATGATAAATCTCATTGTAATAGGGTTGCCAGATAATATAATAGAGAAAATTGACAAAGATGATGTGAAAACAACTTCAAATCTCTACAATGAAATTGGAAAATACGAACATACAGTAAACAAAAACAATTTCACCAAGAACAAAATAAATACTTACGAGTATAAAAGAAAATCTGTTGATAAAAAACCATGCAGAACATGTCAAAATTTAAATAAAGGTTCCCGGTTCCATCCTGAAGAAAAGTGCTGGTTCAAACAAACTGAAGAGAATAAGAAAATCATAAACAATTCAGTGATAGATGTAGAACTCCATGATGACAAAAAAAACGAATAATTACACCATTAATTAAAGTCAAACTATTATTAAATGAACAATTAGAAACTTATGGAATATATGATTCGGGATCAAATGTATCTATAATAAATTCTAAATTGATAAGACTAAAAAAAGAAAGAAGAGCCAACTCAAGAAGTGATAATCTCATAACAATTAATGGTGTAAAAAAATCTACGGGTTTGACAGCAATTAAAGTAAAAATTTTGGATATAGAGGAAAAAACTGATGTATATATTATCGACGGAGAAGAATTCAAATATGATTTTTTGATTGGGCTAGATATGATAAAACAATTCAGACTAGTTCAAGATGAAATTTGAAGATCACGCAGAAAAGAGAAGAAATAGAAGAAAAAAAAGATCTTATAAACAAAAATAAAGAGGATAACGATAAAAAAAAATACTTTTAAGGAAACGGAAAACAAAATGAAGCAAAAAAGTGACGAAATAAAACAAGAAGATGAAAAAAATCTTATAGATAATGATAACAATGAAGTCAATAATTCTGATGAAGTGAGAAAAGAGAAAAGCCAATGTTCAATAAACTTTAATGAACATATAAAAGAAGAGAATTTCAAAATAAAAATGGGAAACTTAAATACTGAACAAGAGTCAGAAATACATAGACTTGTAGATAATTACAAAGGAATTTTTGCAAAAGACAAATATGATATTGGTACGGTCAGAGAATATGAAGCACGTATTGATCTACTCATGGACAAGTATTGTAGTAAAAGACCTTATAAGTGTTCGGTAGAAGACAAGAAAGAAATAGAAACCCAAATTGCAAAGTTACTTGACAGAAATCTTATTGAGGAATCTTATAGTCCATTTGCAGCACCAGTGACATTGGCTTTTAAAAAAGAAGAAAACCGACGATCAAGATTGTGCATAGATTTTAGAGAACTAAATAAAATAGTGGTGCCTCAAGCTCAGCCGTTCCCACTTATTGACGACCTTGTGATCAAGACAAGAAACTCAAAATATTTCACGACACTGGACATAAATTCGGCATTCTGGTCTATACCGCTCAGAATCGACGATAGGAAGAAAACTGGCTTTGTGACACAGGAAGGTCATTACCAATGGACATGTTTGCCATTTGGTTTAAAAACATCACCGGCCATTTTTCAAAGGATACTTAGTAACATTTTACGGAAGTACAAGCTTACTGATTTTGCAGTCAATTACATAGATGATATCTTAATATTTTCAAGGACTTTTTCAGACCACATCAGTCATTTAACACAATTGTTAGAGGCCATAAAAAGGGAGGGTTTTAGACTCAAATTTACAAAATGTACATTTGCTTCAGACTCAGTAAAATATCTTGGTCATATAATACATAATAATACAGTACGACCAGTTAAAGATAATTTAATTTCCATAAAAGATTTTCCAACGCCGAAAACACAAAAAAATGTTAGGCAATTTTTAGGAAAAATTAATTTCTATCATGAATATATACCAAAAAGTTCAATAATTTTAGAACCTCTTCATAATTTACTTAGGAAAAATCAGAAATTTATTTGGACTGAAGATTGTCAAAAATCGTTTCAAGTTATAAAAGACTTATTGTGTTCACAGCCAATCTTAGAAATATTTGATCAAAATTTACCAATTAATATACACACGGACGCGTCTTTGGAAGGTATCGGAGCAGTCTTAAAACAAACACAACCAAATGGAAAAGATAAGCCAGTGGCATACTTCTCAAAAAAACTAAACCAATCACAAAAGAGAAAAAAAGCAATTTACTTAGAATGTCTTGCTATTAAAGAGGCAATAAAATACTGGCAATATTGGCTAATAGGGAAGTCGTTTACAGTATATTCTGACCATAAACCACTGGAAAATTTAAATATTAGATCAAGAACAGATGATGAATTAGGAGATCTAACATATTATCTATCGCAGTATGAATTTAAGATTAAATACTCTCCAGGAAAAGAAAATATAGAAGCAGATTGTTTAAGTAGAAACCCAGTATTGGATGCAAACGAAAATTCAGACGAACAATTAAAAATTGTAAATGTGATAAAACTAGATGATATTGTTACAGATCAAGAAAACAATGAAGACATACAAAATAATAAACCCAAATTGATATCAAAACACAATATTTACTATAAAAAGGATAAAAAACGTGAAAAAATAATTTTATCAGAAGCTTTCAGTAAAAAACTTATTAAAGATGTACATGAAAATATGTGTCATTTAGGTGTAAAACAAATGCAAAACAAAATTAGTAAGCTATATACAGCTAGAAATTTAACCACAAATATAAAAAAATATTGTAAAAATTGTGAGATATGTATAAAGAATAAAACGAGAGGACAGGAAAAATATGGTTTGATGTCACATTTAGGACCTGCCACTAAACCTTTCCAAATAGTCTCCATAGATACAATAGGAGGTTTTGGAGGGTCGCGATCTACGAAAAGATATCTACACCTTCTTGTAGACCACTTTACGCGATACGCTTATATTATTACATCAAAAACCCAAAGTGCTCATGATTTTGTTAAACTAATTAATAATGTAACAGATTCAGGTAAAATTGAAATGCTTCTGACCGATCAATATCCGGGTATTAACTCAAAGGAATTCAAAAGATTTTTAAAAGAAAAGTCAATAACAATGATCTTTACTGCTGTAAATGCCCCATTTTCAAACGGCTTAAACGAAAGGCTAAACCAAACGCTTGTTAATAAAATAAGGTGTAAAATAAATGAAACCTATAATAAAATGGCATGGACAACCATTGCTCATAAATGTGTAGAAAAGTATAATAGTACAGAACACACTGTTACCGGATTTGCACCTAAATATCTGTTAGATGGTACAGATGTATCTTTATTGCCGAATGAACTAAAAAATGATAAAACAGAGGTTGAATGGATCAGAGATAGAACAGTAGCCTTTGGAAACTCAATAAAATCACATGATTACAATAAAAAAGTATTTGATAAAAATAGATCTCAATTTGATTTTAGTCAAGGAGATATGGTATATGTTGAGAATGGCAATAAACTAAATAGAAGTAAATTGGATGAGCTGAGGATTGGTCCATTTAAAGTTATGGAAAAGATATCAAATTCAATTTATAGAATCGATACGGGTCATAGAAAGTTAGAGTCGAATCTCTTTCATATTAGTAAACTGATACCAATACCTAACTGGTAATTTTTAAATATATTTTAATTATAATAAGAATTAGTTTTAGTTTTGTTAGACGCAAATTTTTGTTGAAAAATTTTCTTTTTTGTGAGGGGAGATGTAAAGAAACTGTATTTCTTTAATCTAATATTTAGTGTCTTCGCGGTCGGTAAAACAGTTACCGACTGTGTAGTTAATTTTGTAGATGGCGCTGTGCGTAATGGCGGCTAACACTGTTGATAAAGTAGCTTATGTTGACAGATGAGAAGAGAACCCATGATGATGTGGTATTTAGTGAATAAAATATAATTAACTGGAATTGATGTGAAACAATAAACTTTTAATGTCGTTTCTCTTATTTCAGGTAAGATAGTGTGATTTAAGTTTAACAGAGTAATAATTATACTATGTACGTTATAATAATAAAATCTCTTATTTCAGAGCAACACAACTGTTTATTTGACGAACTCAATTCCTGTAAAATAGTCTTATAAATATTTAAGGGGGACTCCCATGCAACAAAAGTTTTTTATAGATAATGGTACGGAACCCTTCGTGCACGAGTCCGTCTCGCACTTGGCCGGTAATTGATTATTGAAATAACAGTCTCGTTGTTGCAAGAATTATGAAAATTTCAAAATTGTCCTTATAATTAAACAACAACAACAACAAAGTTTTCACGCTCTTTACCGTACGGGGTATCAGAGGCACAATTGTGCCCAATTTTAGCTCTTTTTATTTAAATTAAAATTACTCATTTGTTCTTCGAAACCGAAACATAAAACAAAAAGCCCAGTAGCTTCGTGCACGCCTCGACTGATCTGTCTGACTGCCATACATCTCATGTCACGAGCAACCTAATCACAAAGGGTTAGCTTTCTGCCCCTCACTGAGCTCTCACGAACATCACGATAGACAATAACTACAAAATTACAACTCTGATTTCTCTCCCACTTGTTTTTTTTACATTGCATCCAACAAAAGAGATGCTGCGCCACTGAGCCGTCGAAAGACATGACCATCGCTGAAAATATTATAACAAAACCAAATTCATCTTAATCGTACCGAATACTTGAGTCGAGGCAGAGCGATATCCACATTATCAAGTTACCTAGGCTACTGGGCGTTAGCAAAGATGTATTAAGAGAGGCAAGTTACATTTAGTGCTCGAGGACGATCAACTTTAAACGATTTGCCATAAGATATAAAATACATCAGTATTGATCATTTAGTTAAAACAATGCGCGGTCGAAGTAACGTCGTCATCGCTTCGGTGGTTTTATGGAAACATGACACCGCAGGCCGCTTGAAAAAAAGAAAGCTAAACGCGACCGAATTGTTTTAATCGTCGGAAGCCGCCAGTCGATTATTTCGTTACAATAAAAACGTTGTTATGCAACGGACATTGACAATGGCGAGACGATCAAGATGTAATTGTTATTAATTACTCGGGAATGCTTTGTCCTGCTATATCGATGCCTCCGTGTTCCTTGTCCGAGCCTGGCGCTGCGGCCGTCGCTCGACGGTCGTGTCCACCCGCGTAGAAACAGTGACGAGATGCTAGATGACACCGTACGATTTGTTTGAACTAACTTGCGCATGAAGAGTCTGCCGGAGTCAGCTACCGGTGGTTCGCTGGCGACGCGACGCGGCTACCTACCGCCGCATCCGACGAATAAATCTGATAGCTCAGTCTTATGGAATCCGAATTCCTTCGAAGCAAATACGTGAGTTTAATCGCACGTAACAATTTATTTAAATCGGTGCGAGTAAAAACACGGATCTCTCAGCTCAGAAAAAACTGCGTGCGGTAGTTTTTGTTGGATTTTGAGCGTGATTGTTTGGATTTTTGTTGGCCTAATAGTATATCATGGAAGTTATGTGCAGGTAAGGTAACCTAAGGTTAAATGTTAAAAGGAGCTAACAATCCGCTCCGGCGCCTACCTGATCAGGTTTCCGTGAAGGGCATGGCTCGCGTGCTAGCGTCCAGTCTCAAAGTGCTCCCAGATACCATAAGTATGGTATCGCCCGCTCATTATTACAAATAACCACGACTGCCTCGCTTTAATATAGTTCCATCTATTAGCCTCAATCATTGGAACGGTAAATTGAGAAAAATACTTATAATTTTAATAGCCTTTTAAAGTTTCTTAAATGATGATCCGTTACTCCGGAGTTAAGCCTCGTTAAGTCTCAAATTAACGGAATTCGGGGTAAAATTATTGAAATTTGCGCTTAAAAGGCCTACCGAAATACATCGAAGGAAGCGAATGTCCTGCCAGACAATGTTTTTGCAGGTGACTATAGAACAATGCCTTAAATTAAGCTGCTTGACAAACACACTGTAAAATGCGGCATTGCGGCGTGCGCCATATTTTAGCGAACGTTTTCGGTGACCACAAAAACCGCACCTTTATCACCTTTGTCGCGTGGCGTGTGCCACAGTTTGCCGAAAGAGAGTTTTTTTACCCATTTTTATTTTTTGGTAGAGTTAACTGAGATGGAAACATTTTATTTAGGACCCCGTGCAACTACGTACCTACCTACTTTGGGAAATTCAAGCTATGATACCTTGTGATCTGTGATTTAAGAATACCTACCGATTTTGTCATACCCGTAGTTTTTGCATAATAATCATTGGTTAAAAATGCCTATCATAATTAGTTTCTACATTTAATTTTCATTGATTACATACAGCTTTTAAAAGAATACTTTATTTTCGTAACAAATAAAAAGCTAACCCTTGTCTATTTAATTAAAGACCCGTAAACACCAACAGAACCAGGGCTGAGTCAAAATTTGGCCCTATTTGTGACAAAATGGTTGTAAATCACCTGGCCAATTAATACCAGCCATAAACTTACCACTTTCGATCATAATGAGGTTTCATTAGAGCTTCATCGTGTATTAACAAAGAAATATACGATCTCCCGAATTTTATGGTTAAGTTACACCGTGGTTAGGCTAACTACTCCTTGGGCAAAGATTAACAAGAAACAAGATATAATTTTAGTAAACAAACACAAGTGTCTCTCCGCTTTAAGTTCTCTAAATCTCAGCTACGAAATAAAGGAAAGAAAGGTTTGATTAGTTTCTACAAATCCACAAAAGATAGATTAACTGCAAGTGACGCTGAACCGCAGAAGTAAGGATAAAAATAAGGTATATATGGAATCAAAAGTGGAGGTTCGTAAAAGTAAAATTTTAGGTAAATTTCAATCTATATTTAGCCTATTCTATCGGTAAAGTGTGATATCTGTGATCCTTACGCTGAATCCAAGACAGGAGGATATTCGGCGCGCACCTGCGCAAGATTGTTATCCGCTACAATTGGCCGCTGTAAAACGCTAACTCTTTATGATCGATGGACTCGGGACGCGTACCGCTCCGTTCCGAAAATTATACGTTCGAGCCACTATATTAAACACGCATTTGAATTTTGTTAAATAAACAAAAGTTCTAAAGGTGTTTCTTACCGGGACGGATTGAAGGTGAAAAAGCGGTTGTAGCTTTAAACAGTCGTATTGTAATTTAATGTATTGTGATGTCGCTTGACGCATTTGCTACACATTCGCAGGAAGGTATATCATGTCGTGATCCTTAAATTAAGCGATGATTATGACAGGACTTTTTAGGCTTCCGTTTTTAGGCTATTACTAAGGCTCCGCTGTCCGTCTGTCCGTCCGTCCGTCCGTCCGTCCGTCAGGCAGCGAGTCCTAGAGCACGAACCGTAATAGCAAGAAAGTTAAAATTTTCACAGAATGTGTTTATCTGTTGCCGCAACAACAAAACATAGTGAAATAGAGATAATAGATATTACAAATTAAAGGGGGTCGCCATACAAGATACTTGTTTTGATACACCCACGCATTTCATATGATGGTATATTTCGCGTCAACCCACATCGTTGTGGTAGTGCAGCCGGTTTGTTGTAGACCCTCAACCCGTAGGTCGTGAGTTCAAATCTCCGTGAGGGCATACTTTGTTTTGAGTGCTTATGTTTTGTTGTATGATGGTACGGTACCCTTCGTGTGTAATTCCGACCCGCACTTGACTGTTTTTTTTACATTTCTCAGAACTTTTCCCTATAGGAAGACCACCATTATGTAGGTACCTATTTGAATTCATACAAAGCCTCATTACCATAAACTTTAAGCTGGTATTACAAGTGCTACATTTCATCCACTAATGTGTTGTATCGTCAGCATAGCAGGATGGAAGGCAGGCGATGCACATTGTGCGTGGCGAGTGACCGGCGGCGAAAGAAGGAAGGTACCTTCCAGTCATCGAGTGATGGTCGTTATCAGAAGAGATGAGATTTGTAATCGGGTTAGGATAAGTCAGGTAATTCTAGCCTCCTATAGACTTACTCAAAGCCAAAAATTTATAAAGTGAGAGTCAACTTTGTGTTGATATTCTCCTGTTTGTGTTTTCTCTTTTTGGGTAACTGGTAGTGTGGTCGAAGTTTCTTGGTGTACTGTATCGGTAAAGAACTCAGGGGAAGAAAGAACAGGAATAATCATCGTGTACCGTCGTTGTCGTAGGATGCTATCGATTGGATCCTATTGGTGCAGCAGAGCGCAACACGGCAAAGATAACAATAATTTTAAGGAGAGTTTGATATTGGCCGTGGCTAGAGCGATGATACAAAATCATCATAAATAGCTTCTAAACTACAAAAACACAGTACATTTAGATTTGTTAAGGATGAACCACTAGAATACCTTGCGTTGACTCATCAACAGTACACCCCACTACTGGGCATCATTTAACTCGGGCACTGAAGTACAGTACGGGGCCATTGTTTTGGCACGTCGGGGCGGGACCCGACACGTGCCCCGAGTATGATACTCGGCGTTTGACTTGGCGGGAGCGAGAGAGAGAGCGAGACGAGACCCGACGTGCCAAAACAATAGCCTCGTACTGTATACGCAGCGGCAAGTTTCGTGGAAGTCTGCGCTCAGCCGTCAAACGTCTCGCGGAGTGCATGCGCGAAACCATACCCGACACCACTCGATCCAAGATAACCACCACTTATGACACGAACCAAGCTTCAAATTCCGACAAATTGATTTCGAACAAGGACATCCTATCGTTGACTTCGATCTCCATATAGTCCGCTGTCAGACTGCCTTCTGATTGTTTCTGAACTCGATGTAAACGCGAGTTACCAGTATGAAGAGGATTGAGCACGAACTGTGGATGATTGATAACCCGTCTTTGGAAGAAACAAATAATAGACATGAATCTAAAATCTTACCATAAATATCGTTATCATATATAAAATATGAAATCAAAGTTTAATTGGCCACTAGAAACAAGAAAGCTAGATTTAAAAGTCGGAAACCGAAAATATCCAACAATTACCTACTACACTATTCGACTCCATGATCAAGATAACCGATTTATTAATCGCTACTAATTACTGCTGGTGTTAGTTCGACCTTTATCTGGACACGATTTACCTACGATAGTCCGACAAAAAATTGAACAAAAACCGTGGAGAAAGGCCGCACTTCATCGTCTCGACGCGATTTAGCAGTTTCACCTGGTCTTTGCTCGGCGGCAGGTACAAAACAAAGGGGTTCAAATATCACAGCTCTGGTGATAATAACATCTAGCCCAATAAATTCTGTTTTGGTATAATAACAACTATTTGTGTGACTGTTAACATGGAGTTAAAGTTTATTGATTTATCGCTCGGTTTTTTAACTGTGATCATTGGGCAACCTGCTGCACCCTGAAGTTATGATTTATAGGCGTATCATTATGTTATTGTTTTATTTTACCTGTTATTTCAGTACATGAACGTTTATTTTGAGGTTTTGTTAGGTAATATTCCTATATTAAAGATAGGATTAATTTCTATAACTTATAAAACAAGGTATCCTTCACTGAGAACGAGAGTTGGCGGAAAATTGGCTAGCTTAGCGCCCGAACTGAACGTAATTGTTGCAGAATCTTGTTTGTTTGCTCGAGTGACGTTTCTCACGTCCGCCGTCTCCCACAGCGGATATAAACGTCTGGCCGTGGAGTCGCCGCAATAAATATGAAGTTCGCTGGCAGGCCTCCGCCGCCGCCGCCGCCTGCTGGAGGCCTACCGCCTGCCTCTGAACAACCAGCACTGGAACCGCCGTCCATTTCTTGACTGAAATACAGGATGACTTTAGGGTCGTAACTCTAACACATTGTTTCTGATTCGGTAAGTGATTGCGGTTTCAGCTATTAAGCTAGTATTTAAATAATCACTTTTATAAATTAATTATCCTTAATAATTCGGAATGTTTGGTCACCTTACAATTCATGTTTTATTTTATTTTATTTATTTGGAGAAAAAACAATGACAGGCGACACATAGCACAAAATATAGACTTACAACATAACACAAAACCTGACATCTTAAACATTTCTCACAAAAAGACCTATCACAAGACCGGTTTTTTGTTATCTACACTATTCAAGATCGAAGTAGGTTAGATAAGGAATTAAAATTAGGGATAGCTTTTATAAATGAGACAAAGTACAGACGATACACAAGGCACACTAACTGAGACATAAAACACATTCAAAATAGAAACCAACTTAATTTTGATATAAATATCAACCTGATTAGGTAATTATTAAATTAAATTAAATAACCCACAAAGCAAAACTGCACGCTCATAGCAACACTCATAGCAAAACTGCACGGCCAGGCTAAAAGTGACAGACCGCGTAGACAAACAAGCAAACACACATTTCGCAATCGCCCGTCTCAAATATACACCTTTTTGTATTATTTACAGACCTCATGTTAAAACCTTTTTCAAATAAACTAATCAGAGAAGTAAGAATTGTCAAAATCAAAGGCCATAAACGATGCACAGAAAAGACAGTCCTTTTCAAAAGACAGTTGCGCTTGTAGAGTGTCTAAGGTGACCATTGACCCTGAACCAAAATACCATACTGGAGCTCTCATCTTCAGCACAGAATTCCTAACCAATAGGCAAATCTAAGGTTACTTTGTTGCTACACGACCCTGCAGTCACCTTGCATAATTATTATTACGATAAGGTTCAAGTTAGGTACCCAAATGTATACAATATGATTTGAATAGGATATACGCCATATCAAAGTCCATAATGCTCAGAGTAGATTGATCCACTTCTGGTCATAGGCCTTTTCTCTGAAACTCCCATCCTTACGGTTCTGTGCCAACTGAATCTCACAAGTTTCCAAGGAATTGATCATCGATTCATTGCGCAAGTCACAATCCAGTCGCATTGAGGGTTGGGTGCGCGCAAGTTTACATACTAAAGCGGTAACATTTTCCACCCCTACACCTTGTCCGATATACACATTTTGACGTGATAACGTCTTATAAATTGATGAACACCGGCTGCTCGGTCGAAAAAGTGTCACGTTCCGCCTGATGTCGATGCACAGGTACATTGCACATTGGCACCGACGACGATGCCGCAATACTATTACTATACAGCTATTTTGTCACAGGCAGTAGGTAACTAGGCAGGTAGCTGAGTCGTAGTAGTCAAGACTCAAAAGGGCGGAAGGTTCTGAGTTCAAACATGTGTTTTTATTTTGCTTACATTTAAGTTGTAAGTGTTAATGTTTAATTATTGAGGTTTGCCAATTCGTCGAGAAAAGAAATGAAAGTTTTAAATAAACGCAAAGGCCAAACCCTAGGGCTAGCAACTCAAAAATTTGCTTCTTAAGACGTTATCTATCACGTAAAATTATCGTCCGTAAACCGACTTTACAGACAACATTTTTTTTACACGTTTGCTTGTTTATGAAAAACTATTTTTAATTAAGCATAAAAATATGTCCGGAAGACAGAATGTATGGACATAGCGACTGTACAAGTTTTCATCAATTCTTGGGTCTATGTGTTTTGATATGTGATGAAAGTAGTTGTTTCTTCGTCCGTCGCAACAACCAGACTTCTGAATAGGGGATATGAATGAGAAGGCGGTTCCATTGCTTAGTATTCAGTGCTACCGTCTCGTCGCCGTGGAGCGCTGGTTTTGGGGACATCAATCATACGAGCGGATCCAACGACGCTGGAGGTTACATATGCGGTAGAGTAGCCTACATATCAGAGAGTATTATTTATTCCCATACGGAAAGGCAGAAACTCAGATTTAAGGGACAGTTTAACCAACAGAGTACTCAACAACAATAACACTTGATAATGAGATAAGCACATTTAAGTAAATGAGATGGACAGTGGACTAGAACATGCTAAAGAAGAAGAGACTGTCAATATTTCAACCAATCCCGATATGGATTTTGAACAGATAATTCATATATTTTACATTAAAAATACATGAAACGGTCACATAGAGCTGATCGGGACTTATTGACATAGGCCATAACATTTGACATAACACATAATAAGTAATAACACTAATGTGTGTGCTAATGCAAGTATTTATCGCAGAACTTACCTATCTATTTTATGAGTGACAAGTATATTTTGGATACAGATCAACACACTGTGTGCGGTGCGGTGTCTGTCACTTTCCCTTCTCTACGGAATATTCTAACGACTCCTTATTAAAAGCTAAACCGCAAGCAGGATGGCCGGCAAACTTTGATACATGATAACTAGAGGCAAACTACATTAAATCAAGTGGCACACATTAGCCCGCAATTCACTTAATTTCACTTATGTCGAGAGCAATCCACTTAATTTCACTTATACCCTGTATTGGCGTAATGCTACCTTATTAGGGCCAATAAATGATTTCCAACGGCTTGTTTGAGTAAACTACTTGATTTACTGTGATCGGATTTTAAGTTGATTTCGAATATCGGATATAAATAAATAAATTGATTTGGCGGATTTAAGATGCAAGCAACAGCAACTAAGGGATTGCTCATTTATTACGTAAGATTTGGCAGGGAGATAAGGGATCCGAACATGTCTTATTTTAACTCACCTGCGCTTTTTGAAAATATTTTGCTATTCATACGGAGGAGACGGGATTACAATACGCAATAAACCATTACCTACTTCATTGGTGCGCAGATTCTGACTTGAATTTGAACTATGTGGTTTTGTGGTTTTACTTTAAACAGGAGTTGGAATACCAACAACCTTGACATCATACATATTATTATCAAAGTATTTTTGTATAATATTATAAGCACCTCATAATGCATTGTTTACATAATTTTATTCCAATAAAGGCTTGTGGCCCTCGGTTGGATCATTTTAACGGGTTTGATTTTTCCTCAGCGTAACTACCTACATTTGAGCAATGATTTTTAGTAAGTTCTGCCCATTACCACACTACACTCAGCGAATATTTTTCATTGATATTTGCCCACAGGATACGGTCACTAAAAAACAATGAACATGCAAATTCAAACTTTAACGTTAGGGCCCCTGAGTTCAAGATTCTCTAACCGAGCTACTGTTGATGATACACAACTCAAGCTTAGCGACTGTAAGTGTTGTACTAATGGGAATAAAGTTGAACATTCACAGTTTACGCCAATTTATGTTTATGGAGTTTATTAATCATAAGAATATGGAGTCAGCAAAAGTGGTACATTTGCCGAGGGCTAGCGATTAGGGAGTGGAAGCAATGATTTTGCCTTTACGTGGATTTAATAATCATCAGAAGTGGCTTTCCTTGAATCCTTGAAATAATAATATGTTTGTTGTTACATTTCCAAAATCTTTCGGTTAGTTTTACTTGGCACCAGCTTCACCTAAAATCACCTAACTATAATATATATTTCTTTCTAAACCATCCTCCACATATTTTTGGGAAGTGTTAACAATGTATTGGAATTATTCCATTACATTCTGCTAAATCAGGATGCCTCTGGATCTAAAATACGATATAAATTAAAACTTCAAAACAGTAAGGTCATACTTAGCTTAGAAGGTTTGAAGTAGAATTCCTCTTTGCATCGCCGTAGGGGGCACTTCATGGTCCAAATGTGTTTGTATGTATTTTGTCCTGCAGGCTCTTATTAGTGGCTCTTTGGCGGGCAAGGCTGCACCTGCGGTTATGAGGGTACTGTCTGTTGCCGTTCATCATCTTCAAACATGAATCAACACAGCCGCATAACTATACGAACATGTAATTAGGAGAAACAAAGAAATGTGTTGTGTATAGTGAAAGCCCTTATTGTTACAATACATACATACCTAAAGAGATCTAATTCTAAGATTTTCTTAGATTGTATGAATATAATATGTATGTCTTAGAATACTCTATGAAAATTTCAAAATTCAACCCTAAAAAATCAACTTTTAACGTGGTACTCATGATCAGACAATTTGTTTTGTAGGTACCTATTTTTGAATCTGTTACGTGAAATTGCTGCATAATTCTTGCAAATTAATGAAAATAAACGCGTGGATTTGCCACAAACACCTAATATAATAATGTAACTTTGAGAAGGTATGAAAACCCCTGGTTTTCGAAATATGCAACTGCCCAATAAATAGATGTAATCATCTTACCTTGTTTCCTATCATGATGGTTGGTTGCTTTCTATCATCGTCAGGATAACATTTAAATAATTCAGTAGTCTTGGATTGTATATTAAAGGTTTCTATTCAGCAACTGAATTAATTAACGTTTGATAGCTCAAAATCTACTTCATTTAAATTCTTCGCATCTAGATGTAATAAAAAATATTGCGTCTCCAATATGGAAACCGTCAAAAAGAAGTGAATAAAAGAATGAACAAAATGTGGTATGTTCTTCATCGCACTTTGAACAACATTACTATCAAGTAGAGATACTTCAAATGTTCCTCTTATTACATGGTAAGGTAAGACTGCTGCCATTATATTGTAATAGATAGCGCTATTGGCTTTTGAACCCGATGAGTGAGCCTTCGCCAGGACCGCGACTTCGAAACGAACAATAGGTAGACTTGGTTGGGCTAGTGATGGGGGACGTCTGTTATTGTGAAGATTACTAAGAAGTATAATATAGATACAGTAGGTATTAGACTTGGTTGGGCTAGTGATGGGGGACGTCTGTTATTGTGAAGATTACTAAGAAGTATAATATAGATACAGTAGGTATTAGACTTGGTTGGGCTAGTGATGGGGGACGTCTGTTATTGTGAAGATTACTAAGAAGTATAATATAGATACAGTAGGTATTAGACTTGGTTGGGCTAGTGATGGGGGACGTCTGTTATTGTGAAGATTACTAAGAAGTATAATATAGATACAGTAGGTATGGCTATGTTAAGTATGAACAAACAGGGTCTACAGGAAATATGATAATTTAATACTATGCACATTGCAAATAAATGGTTCAGGTCTAACACAAACCTAGAATACGGAAGTGCGTATGTTTCGTAATAATACGAAACATACGCACTTTCTGGAATTGTTAAACATTCGTTTTTTAATTCACTAACATAGCTGCAAGCTCTAGCGATACAAAGGGTAGTAGTTTTGAAATAACAATAATCACAGCCAATGTTATCGATACAACGTGTGTCGACAAAACAAAACAACAGGACGCCAATCAGAGACCCCCAGACCTCAGTACAATTAATGGCGTTCTAAGCAAACGCCGACAGAAGGTGAGGCCTCGATAAATCCAGTGTTCGATAGACGTTGCCATTATCTTGTCGATAGACTGACTCGCGCGCACGAACATCGCTGAATTACGCCACTATTTACTGTCAAACTTAATTCCTTTCTCGTGTTGAAAGTTCATAGTCGTCACGGAGATTTTCACTGGAGCACAAATACCTAGTAATAAAGAATGTTGTAAAGACAAGCTGATGGCAGCGTGAAACTCCGTTAGATTGTAGCATGCATTCCATGCCTTGATTCGAGTACCGTGTAATCGTAGACTTACTTAGAAATGCTCCTGCCTGGCACAAAGTAAGCTCTCAAATTATACGAGATTATATTCAAACAACCTAGAACTTAGTTTAGAGAGCTAACTTAATGAATAAATACTTCATAAACTGTATCAATATACTTGACAATCTGTATTTTTAAATACTGCAGTCTGATGGAAGGATTTCTACAATTGCCCAGGGCTGTTGAGATATGACATTTTTTTTTTTACAAGTCAGTCTTCCTTCACTAGGCTCTAAATTATGATTTGTCCATTAGGCTTGCTCGAGGCAGCGCTGGCTGAAATATTACCTTTTCGCTCAAGTGTGAAATGCTTGGATGATGAGTGATTAGATGCTGGCTATTGTAATTTAGGCTTAACGTCAGTAAGATGTTGGTATGGGCGCTTGTTAGCCTCCACTTGTTATGCGTTTGCGCACGAAACATACATAAAGCTGGGAAATATAGAGATGGAACTGTTTTGAAAATATTTTTTACATACATAGACATTCTCACGCCTTTTTTCCGAAAGAGGGGTAGGCACAAACTATAATATATCTTAGGCTGGATTTTACCAACAAAAAGTTATAAGAAGAATAACTATTCCGGGGATAACTTTTAACTTTTTCATAGACACCAGTGATGACACCTAGATCAAATCACCTCATTTTGAACTGTCATTTGTCATACAAGTTATCCCCTGGATAGTTATTCTCCGTATAGCTTTTCGTTGGTAAAATCCGGGCTAAATAGAATTTAAAGAAGGTCTTTCTTTTTCCCTTTGCGGAACACGTTTTGTGATCCCATCGTGTGTTTATATTCCTCAGAACATCCATAGATTCAACCTGGCTGTATAAAGCCATCTTCATACTTACCTGCAAACAGACGTGAACATATTACTGCTCATTTATTTACATTAGCACCACTTCTTTATCGGTGATTGTCTTGCAGGCTATTGATATAGGTATGTACACACCAGTGCTGATAAATAGTGGATGACTAAATGTAAATACGATTGAGCTTTTGTAGAGCGTGGGGCGATCGAATTTGTTTGAGCACAAGCTCTTTCACTGAGGCCATTTGAAACCACCCAGAGGTGATAGTTATAATGGACTCAAAACTGCTACAGGCGTTCCTGGTCATTCTAATGATGATTTAACGAAAATATGTTTTTGAAAGACCCAAAGTTGTTAATCATAAAAGCTCTCGGACTCAATTCAACTTGATACTCGGTAAAAACTAAGAATGCTTTTATACCTAGTGACCTACATTAACCGCTCTTATTCAAAGCCTCACATTAATAGACCGAACCCTTTGAAGAGACATCACATAAATTATAAATTACCAGAATGAAATTCTAGCGGATCAGTTTGTAGGGTTCCTCTTGAAGCAGTTGTTATAGATACTATATTAACTGCTTCAGAAGTTTATAGCATTTTTTCATGTTCTTTTCCAAAGTGATGTCCATTGTCCATTGTTGATTTGACTTATTAGTGGGTCGTGTATTATGTTCCAATCGCCAGAGTCCTTCAGCGCTCTTTAGAAGTGTTGATCGCATTATATAAGAGTATTTTGACACATTGCGTCGCTTTGTTTATAATTTTTGGGTCGTACATCTCGTGTTTTTTTTTGTGTGGGTCTTCCAGGTAGCTTTGTGCATTTTGGGATTATCTTGCCGACTTTGATTTGAGTTACAGTTTCTTAGATTCACTATGTATTTATTAATAGTTAACTCGACGTCATCTTGTAAAAATAAATATGAACTACTACTCCATCAGATAAATAAATAATCGACACATTCGTCATTAGGTTAGCCAGTAACGTACGTTCACAGCGAGCGGCTTTTTTTCCCAAAAGCCGTCTAACAAACTATGATAAGGTAACCAATAAGACAACAATAGCACAATAGAGCACAGAAGCGGCTAGCCTTGTCGCTACTAGTTTGTCGCCTGTTTTGCCTCAGTACAGAATTGGGCAAAGTTTAGTATAGAACTGCTGGCTGAGATTTGCGGTTGTTGTACTTTTAGAAATTATACCAAATATCACGTATCAATTAATCTCAAACAGTTTAAGTATTCGAGGTAGACTGTCAAAATTCAGTGGTGGAGAAGCGCTCTATCTAATATATATGTTACCGGCAAAGTGTGAAATCCCGGCATTCTATAGAATACCTAGGCATTGTATAGAATACCGGGCCTCTTTAGGCAATATGTGAAATAATATCTTTATTACACACATTGCCTAGGTAAAACGAGGCCAGGCAATGATGGAATGACTACTGTACCGTTGAATTTCCGTATCAATTTGGAAAATAAGAATCTAAGGGTATTTTTTATATTAAATTTTGTTTTTCATTTGCATACGCTCACTCCGCTACACTTCGCTTGCTCCGTTTTTGCGTTTTTGAAGTTTCAACCTAACCGAAACCCAATTTAAATTTAGCCACAATAATCTACTCCAGCCAAATATTGACAACAGAGAAAAGTTTATTTGACATAAAGTCCATCATTTACATCAGATGTAATTCAGATTTTTCAGTCCTCAAGCATCGAAAAAAAACAGTATTCAAATTGCCTATTGCAGTTATGGCATTCTATAGAATGCCTACCTAGGTAAAGTGTGAAATAAAAAAGATTTCATACATTGCCTGCCAATTTTAGACATTCTATACAATGCCTAGGTATTTATAGAATGACGGATTTTATACTTTGCCGGTGACAAATACATAAAACACAATGAGTACAAAATTATCTCTAAAGATAATATCCCTGTAGTTTGGATGGATATTTAAATATACTAAAATGGCTTAGAAAAAAAATATGAAGTATGTATGCAGTACGTATCAAGCGTATTTTCAATTTACCTGCTAATACTCTCTAAAATTTATAGCTCTATGGTTTGTGTTCGCAATATTTTGTATTGAGGCAGACATACGCCACGGTAAACAATTAGCATAATTTAAGAATACCTTTGAAGTGGACCTCCGCCCGCCGACGAACCGTTTCTACTGGTTTCTAATAATAATGGACTAGTGACCTAGACCTAATGTTTTATTCTTTACACCCAAACTGTCATGTTTCCATAAACATTTGAGACACAAGAGTAGTGATTTCGGGCATGTTTTGATGACTGTTACCTGTGACCTAAATGCTACTAAGGCTGGATTTCACCAACAAAAAGTTAAACGAGGATAACTATCCCGGGGATAACTTGTATGACAAATGACAGTTCAAAGTGAGGTGATCTGATTTAGGTGTCACTGGTGTCTATGAAAAATTAGAAGATACTCTCGAGTAAAAGTTACTCTTTCGTTCGTAAAATCCAGCCTATGAGCGAATTTTACCAAAGCAGATTATAAAAAATAGAATTACTCGAGAGTATATTCTATTTTTTATAGAATGACCTCATTTTGAACAGTAAATGTCATTGCCATACAAATGATCCCCGGGATCGTTATTTTCGCATAAATTTTTGTTGGTAAAATCCAGCCTAAATACAAGAGAAATTCATTAATCAAGCGATGCTTTTGATATGCCAGCGCAACGCCAGCGCCTTTTATACAACATCGACATTTTTGTTACCGTAATACCATATACCTCTACCAGGGAGCACTTATCCAGTGGAGAGCGCATAGATACATTTTCCTAACACAATTCACCAATTTACGGGCGGCGGGGGACGAGGTAAGAGAGCTTTGGTTGGTCAACCGCTGCGAAACTGTCTGGCGGCCCGTCATCGTACATAGGTTGCGTATGCGAACGTTTGTTGAATACAACTAACGCTTGGCGAGCCGCATTCCCTCGCAGGCGCAGTCAATTGGATAATACTCTCTGACTTTCTGGCATTTTGGGGAGCTTGCGATGTGCTTCTGATGGACTTGTCTCTTTAGAGTATTGTCTACCTGGATAATCAGAAAATATACTCGTCTGGATCTTGATACCGACTTAAGTATTGTATAAATTGACTAGATGAAAACCCGGCTTCGCTCGGGCTCGGGTAAAATGTGAATGTGGGTACAAAATGAAGGTAGATATTTCTGTAGTTATCGGTTCTCAAGGAATATTAAAGGCAAAGCAAGGCATAGATTCGTTTAGCATCGTTCATTGTGTTTAATAAATATTGTAAATTAAAACTACAAATGTTTTTACTTAAATAACTTTAATTTAAAATCAACCTTAAAATAAACGAACTTTAATTAACAAAACAAATAGTTTTTAAGGTTTACTCTCGGTAAACCTCTCTGTTATAAAGCACCCAGTCTTTTTATTTACTTTGGAAGGTAAGTATGGTTAAAGAACAACATTTTTACTACAACAACAACATTAGAACAACATTATCATACAATTTATCTATACAGGGTAACATTTAATTAGCTGACCATATTTTGGGGAATGATAGTACCCATCATTATGAACAACTTTCCCCAAGGAACGTATGGTCGCAAAAAACAATTTTTTTGGGTCTCCCATAGTAACTTGAATTCAGCTGATCGGGGCAATGTACTGGAAGACGAAAAATTTTTTTTATTTGCGACTATATGTTTCATGGGGAAAGTTGTTCATAATGATGGGTACTACCATTCCCCAAAATATGGTCAGCTAATTAAATGTCACCCTGTATGTATACATTTTTCGTTAAATATTTATCACCTTATTATGGTATGGTATTAATCAGTCTTTTTATTTACTTTGGAAGGTAAGTATGGTTCATTACACAATAAAGAACAACATTTTTATTACATCAACAACATAAGAACAACATTATCATACAATTTCTCTATATGTGTATACAACATTTTTCGTTAAATATTTATCACCTTATTATGGTATGGTATTAATCAGTCTTTTTCTTTACTTTGGAAGGTAGGTTAGTAGGTACTTACTGCTTTTGAAAATAGGTAGTAAAAATAGGTTGTTCTGTATACAATAAAGAACAACATTTTCATTATTTAACAGCTTGATTATCATAA
Source organism: Argyresthia albistria (assembly GCA_963457715.1). Classification (NCBI taxonomy): domain Eukaryota; kingdom Metazoa; phylum Arthropoda; class Insecta; order Lepidoptera; family Argyresthiidae; genus Argyresthia; species Argyresthia albistria. Next base: position 8,220,834 of record OY735253.1, on the reverse strand, counting down.
AATTTCTCTATATACAACATTTTTCATAAAACTTCTCTTTAAACAACATTTTTCATAAAATTTCTCTATATACAACAGAAAAATAATAATTATTATTATTATTATGAGCCTGCAATATCCCACTGCTGGGCAAAGGCCTCTCTCCCCCTCTTCCACAGAAAAATAAAGCGAAGCCTTATTAATAGGGTCCCGTTAGCACCCTTTTGCATATGGGACCTCAAAAGTAACGATATTGCATACACAAATCTATTTAGTGGCATTTTTAGAACCATTAAACTGATGATACAACGTGGTTAATCAGGGGTCAAGTTACATTTCCAGCAAGGTAGGTATTTAAACGATCAATTATTTGTATCCGTTCAGTATTTGGCTATGTATTATTATTTGTTTATTGAAACCCTTACCGAGTATGATGCTGTCACATTCGACACATCGACTGCACCATTGCCATTGTTTGCAGTTTCTCGCAAATATTTTGATTTTACAGAAATTGCATGCCACTGGAAGTAAATAAGTACTTATTGAGTCTTACTTACAATCCACAGAAGAAAACATACAACCAAATTCACACAGTTACTCAACATCTTTATGAAGAGCCCTTCGTTGCATCCATTTTCCACAATTGTGGCAATGTTTGCCAAATGCAAGGAGATTCGGCTGCAAATGCAAAATGTTATGAAAGACCACGCTGAAAGAATGCGATCTTGCCTGGCACAAATGAAATACTTACGATTTTCGGCATAATATTATGTTTCTTGCACTCAATTCAATTTTTCACTGGCTTCCTCAATGATTCTGGCTTCTGCCAACAGAAATGTGATTACTTTCTCTGTGACAGAAATGAATGGCACGGTATTTTGTCTGTGAACTATGAATCGGCATTTTCTTCTATTAAAGCTACATCCACACTATCGTTCCGCACGTTTTTGTTGGGATACCATTCTTAAAACGACCATTATACTCAGCCATTATAGCTACATCACATCCACATTTCCTTCAGCATGTTTTTGTTGGGAAACTATGCCTAAAACTACCATTAAGCTACATCTACACTATGTACTAATCGTATACAGAAAAGGAACATGAATGCAACCGCAAATAAACGCAGTTTACCGGTTTCTAACCCTAGAAGACATGTGTGAAGAGACCATTGTCTATGGCTCTAAGTTACGTGGCCAATATGGCGCCTGCGATTTGTCTGTTCAGTAACATTAGAATTTAACAAAATACTCGACAATCCGAATTTTGCGGATATATGTTGTCGACTCGAAATCTATATTTTTTTATGTTTTATTATTCAGGTAAGGTTTTGATTGAGTCTACCGTACCCCTCGACGGAATTATTAATATAGATAGATGAGTAATATTTAACTAATTGTGTATTTTTTATACAAGGTGTAAACGAATTAACGCAAAATTAGAAACTACTTTGCTAGGGACATCATTCTGAGCAACTTGCATTACTAAACCGATTTAATCAGAGCAACTTTTTTTTTTCTCCGTGTATCAGCTGATCCACTCGGGCCAAAATGTACTGGGAAGTGAAAAATAAAGTTGCTCTAATCAAATCGGTTTCATAATAAAAGTTGCTCAGAATGATGTCCCTAACAAATAAGTTTCTCATTATGCGTTAATTCATCTACACCTTGTTTATTATACAAAATCATATTTATTATATAAACACCGCATGCACGTCACATCGACATCATAGGTATTCACAATATTTGTTTACATTATGTAGCTCCATTTTCCACTCTAAATTAATTCACACTAACAACTCTAATACACATTATCACAAAAGGCTATCAATTAATCTGAAAATATCTAAGTTATATGTAATGTTGTATACCTGTTGTATAGACCTTAATAAATAAATAAATAAAAACCTTCTCTACTGCGAGTATATAATCGTTATATACCCGGCCCCTAATGCTCAGTCATTGGGTAAGCATTCCCTCGTCCGGGCAATTAGTTCTTTATTCCCTCCCCACTTACAAACGCGACTTGCTTCTACTGGCTTAGGTGTAATTGTATTGAGTGAAGCATGCGTGAAGAAAGGAGTAGTATAATGTTGGTGTGTACCGATGAAAGCACAATGGAAATGATTTTATGTTTGGTGGAAATCTTTCTGAAATAAAGCTACCTATCTGAAATGTTGTGGTTTTATGGCCGTTCCATATTCAATAATCAATTCTATCGTTGGCGGCGAAGTGAGCTGTTGTCAATATACAAATGTAAACTTAGATAAAACTCTGGGTTATTGAATTTTATTATCGTGTTTTTAATGAAAGTAGGTACCTACATACAAATTAAACGACCGAATGGTTAGTAGTTAAAATTATATCTACTCCTGTTACCATGTGAGTAACTTAAACAGTGCGTACCATCCTACGACGTTTAAATTACCATACAATTTATAACCGTTAAGCCTTACCAGAAGCACATTTCGTAATTACACAATAGATTTGAAGCGATAAATATATTTAATTTCTCGTTACATTTCGACGGACCGCAACATTTCACATGGTATGTTAAAACAATGGCTACTGGCGGTTAGCCTACTATCGCGTACTCATCAATAAATGCCTTTCACGGGAAACGCCCGAATACTGGCTATGTACAATTTTAATTGATGTTAAGTCACCACCATGGTTTGAGCTTCAGTGTCTTATACGTAGGAGAGATAGCTAAGGTTTTCGGCGGGTCACATTGTTTTGGTTGAAGTATGTGGGATCGAAATATATTCAAGGAAGGTATGTCGGTTAGATATGCAGTAGATCGTCACGGGGTGGTCAGGAAGATGCGTGCGAGCTGATGGAGTGATGGCTTTAATTGCGCCAGGGCAAACACTCCGCCCTTATGGCGTACAAATGCATATGTCTTTAAATACCTATATACGACGCATAACACTTTGAACTTTGCTTTGTATCCTAATTTTGTCGCCTGCGCTGTTGACTGTATTAATGAATAATAATTACCGTTCAAGGGATCCTATGTAATTAAGCTACATCCACATCACATCATCATCATCATCATCACAAATGCTTACGATCAATATCAGTGATTCGCATCGTGCCATGATTGAAGACTTCCATAGAAAATCGACAAAGGCATTGTTACGCCAAAAGTTTAAAAATATTACTGTCTCGAGGCTGCTGTTTTAAAATTCTAACTGTCTGCTTCAAATGCAAGCAGCGCAAGGTGTGTAGTAGAATATGATTAGCAGCTTGTCAAAAACGAGTTACGGCCCCTTCTAACGTATTCAAATTTAATAAGCGAAAGGGTTGAACGTTACAATTTTGTGATGTACCTAATCAATGAGATTTTATCATTCTAAGTCAGACGTGAATTAGCATATTTACGACTTATTATTATAAACCAATGTTAATTTACCACAAACATTTTTATTCTTCCGTTAATTTATGCTATCCGCAATTGTTTAACTAATTATCACAATAAAAACAAATAATTACAAATTTACAGTCATTACGGGTTTTTCAAGGGGTTGCTATTCGATGAAAGGGACTTAAGATATCGATACGTCGATCGCGCTCTGATAAACAACCCTTCGCTAAACGGCTACAAATGTCCGTCGAACCTCAGGGGTGCTAAATCGTCCGGACAACGTATTAACATATCAGTTTTACATCGTTTTGCATAATTATCCACCTTGTCTGAGTGAAGTTTTTGTGATCCGCCGGAATCGAGTAAGAGCCTGGTCGTTTACTCCAAACGACTTGGATTTAAAACAATCTAGTGAATATGTTAGCATATCAATTTATAGTAATGTATTTTTCTATTTTATAGACAGTTAGTAAACAATTTACTTGCATGTTGTGGATTCTAAGAATAAATACTACTACGAGTATTAATCAATACTACGACATGTATATCAATCTATCCATCAATATTCACTTTAAAGTTTAGCAAAAAAAAAGGGCATTTTATTATCGCTCACGCGAAATATCGTGCACGACGCTAACACAAACAAGTGACAATAGACAGATAATAACTATGAATATGATCAGATAAGCAGTGATGTTTAATCGTCGGGAGTGCACTTCTATGTCGGTTTCAATGAGAGAACAAATACAACACGCCAACTTGACAGCAATACAACAATGTTGTGATGAGTCGTGCTGTGAGTGCACTACGATGATTTTGCCGGTAAACGAGCGGTGCACTCTTATGAACTAATTTGCGTATCACACTAAATCATAATTATGTAAATGAGTAAGTAATTGAAAGAGTTACGCTATGTCATAGCTAGTTTCAAATATTTTTTAGTTTGGCTACCCACCGGTCCAGTGATATGACAGCACAAGTAACTGTTTATCTTTCGAATCGTCGTCATCGACTTATTCGTTTCCCCAGAGCGTCTTAATTAAGACGCTATTTTCCATTATAGGTTTTGAATTTTATTACCATGGCATGAGGTTCAAAATCGCGATGCGTCAAAAGTTTGCTTGGGCTGTGTGCTTAAAACATAGAGCCCTTTTTTTCCATCCATTTTTTTCCATCTGCAAGCAGCTCTTTGTACCCTTTATCAGATTGCATGTCTTGCGTAGCGTGTGGAGGCCCCATCCATTGATGCAGCCTCGTTTATGGCTTTACGACGATAGATGTGTGAGCATCAGCGTGTTAGGTCGTTTCAACTGCACCACCTCTCCCTTCGTGTTGAGCAGGTGTTGTGCTAGTGGATTCGAGTGCTATTGGAGGTGTTGCTTGTAGTGTTTCAGCCTGTTCTCAATCTCCTGCTTCACGGTAGGCATCTCCACGTACTCGTGAATTTTGGTGTTTCTCGTAAACCAGGGTGCGGCGTTAATGTTGCGGAGGACCCTGTTCTGGAACCGTTGTAGGATCTCAACGTTTGAGCTGCTGGCAGAACCCCAGAGTTCTATGGCATACAACCAGATAGGCTTGAGAATGGTTTTGTATCTGAGCAATTTGTTCTTGAGGGAGAGTTTAGATGGTCCACTGAGGAGCCACTGGAGGTCCCTATATCTCAATGTGAGTTTTTCCTTTTTGGCCAGGATGTGAGTCTTCCAGTAGAGACCTCGGTCGAGATGGCAACTGAGGTACTTTACACATGTTTTGTGTGGTAAAGTCTCACCTTTCAGTGTGATTGCTGGACAGTCACCTTTTCTCAGGGTGAAGGTTATGTGTACAGACTTTGTAGGACTTGCTTTTTATCTTTATTTATCTAGCCAGTGTTCCAGTTTATTTACTTGGCATTGCAGCAGTCTGGATGCTTCAGTTGGATGTTAACTACTAGAGAGGCAGGCTGTGTCGTCAGCGTATGTTGCACATAGCACATTCTCCGTTTCTGGTATGTCTGCAGTAAAGATGGTGTATAACACCGGCCGGCAGTACTGATCTTTGAGGGACTCCTGCTTGGCATTCTCTAAAGGTAAGAGTAGCTTCGGCCATACTTCACCTGGAACAGTCTGCATTCCAGGTAGGATTTCATAAGTGTATGATCCGTGTGTGGAAGCCAGCTTTTGATTTTGTATAGCAGTCCTTTGTGTCACACACGGTCGAACGCTTGCTGGATGTCCAGAAATACGGCAGAGCAGTACTCCTTCATTTCCAGTCTTTACCTCACCTTTCTGACAACATGGTGTACCTGTTCCACATAGAGCCCTTGAAGAAGTTGTAATTGTCGATAAGATTTGACATTTAAATACCATGTTAATCACAATGTAATAAAATAACTCTAGACGTAGATATTTAAAAGACTCATTTAATTCAAACACATTATGGTAAAATTTTAGAATCGTTCATCCTTAGTTGGGGGGTGGGGGTTTGAGGTAGGGAGAAAGGGGGTCCCCCCATCACCCAATATAGTTTTTTAAGTGCGGTAATGTAAAATTTTTAAGATATGAATTTTTAAAGTTTATTAAAATTGGACGTTAATTAAACCCAAAGTGATAGAAAGTGAAAAAACACTCATAATTTTCCGTAATGTAGACCCATGATAAGGGGTCGCCCCACTTCGCTCCGGCTCTCGGTTCTGCTTATATCTAAGTGTGTACCTAACTAACCTATCTTTAGTTTTCAAACAGGAATAGCCGTAAAATTGAAAAAAAAAAACAATGACATGTTATCATAGAGCAACATGGCATCCTAGACGCGTGTTTTTAAAGACTAATCCAAAAAAAATCGCAAAACAAACGGTTAAAAAATTACAGTTTTATTGACAATATATGCAAATTTAGCTTGTGTATGATCTTTTCGACGTACAAAGAAGCCGATTTTTGCATTTTGTTGACAAATATTTTGGAAATTTGAACTTATTTTCCAGAAAATCTACGCATTTCCGCACAAAAATAAAAGCACTGTGTTTTATAATCAAGCTTAGGATGAACGATTCTAAAACCAACCCCACATTTTTGTAAAAAAAAACACATTTTAGCATCAAAGGAAGCTTTAAACACTCTACAAAAGACATAACCAATAGCCATGCATTTATCATATGCAAATTGTCATATCCCCTCGTTCAGTTCACTTTTCTAGCGTATCATGTCTCCCGCCACCGAACGTCTTGCTTAAAATTCGTCCCTTAGCAAACATCGACAAACTTACCAATGCCACTCTTTAATCCTTATATTATTGGGTTAAGGTTGATTTTCTACGTATTTTAGAAGATAATGTTGCTCAGAAGTATGCAAATGCGGGCTACGACAGTCGAATACAAAAAGCTTGAGCGCGGTGGCAGCGAGTAAATCAATCGATCAACGACGGATATGCTCGTTGGAATACGTCTTCATTGTTGTTCATTAGTGTCGAGCGACTCGGCCCACGAAGGAAAAGGTTCGGCACACCTGCCCGCGGAATATGTTGGACATTCCGCAGGACGGTGACGAAATACTGCGGAAGTTGGTCAAATGTACGAGTACCTACATATCTATGTCATATTTTGCTTTTGTAAGTGAGTTTTGTATTTTGCTGATTTAAAGTTACAACTTTGTAAGAAGAACCTCCTGCTTCCTAAGAACTATCTACGCAGAGTTAAAAGAAGCGCAACACCTCGACATGATACCGTTCACAAAAAAAATGTTTCCTTTGATTGTTACCGTTACTTTGCGCTATTATGTTATTAAACACCCTAATTACACATCAAACGTCACAACCACAACGCTTTCATCTCTGCGTTTTCGACTTTTGCCTCGTGAAAAAATACGCGGTAAGGGAGCCGTTTAGCGGTTTGAAAATTGCTTGTGGGTTCCGCTTGACGCCGGTGTGGGCCTCAAGAACAATGGTGGATGTCCTATTGTCTACAGAGCTCTTACCTGAGGAGTGGATGTTAATTTCATGCAAGTAATCCACATGATTGTGGCGTCAGGAGGCTTGCGGGCGAGAATTCGGGACACGGAGCCAACAATTCGGGATTTCGTGCGGTGGTCAAAGTGATGCGGTATCTGATTATAGGTATGGGTCATCAGTAACAATCGGGTCAATAACGCTAATTTCATTCATTTATTTATTAAAAATACAGAACTGTACTGGTATATTAGTTTGGCATAAGGTCGACGTAGATCAACGCGAAGGTGAACTTTACGGGGCGGCGGCGGCGGTCGAGCTATAATGCTTGTTGCGTTCTGGGTGCTGCGCTGCTGTCTCTAGGCTTCAGCATGGTCGGGGATTCTCATAATAAAATACAATTTAGAAGATCGTTTCAGATGTGTATTGCGTTTGTTGGAAAGTAAAGTCAAGTGAAGTGACAGATTGAGGCAGTGTTGCCACAAACAATAATAATATCAGTGACGGATGGCACCACTAATGTTGCCAGTAAGGAAATGAAAAACCTACAATAGTGCTTATTTCGATAAAGGGGTTTGGGTAATGTTGGTGTCGCTTAGAGTTGTGGCGGCCATTCATGAAAGCGGTAATGAAAGAGCAATTTAAAGGAAACAAATTTTACTGTGGATATCATAATATCTAAATCATTTCGGGGCTATGATATGTTACTTTATAGTTTCGTACCCTTGGTTACGTTTGGCACCCTTCGGGTACGGAACCCTATAAACCATGACTGCGGAATCGTGGTCACACTAGATTGTCACATTTGGTGAGACTGACAGGAATTTAATTGATACACACGAGAAAATCAATAGAAGTATAATAGTCTAAATATGGAGACTAATCTTACACAATATCTCAACCCCGAAATGACTTACGGCGGGCGGTGCTTCTTCTTCAGTCAAAGGAGAAAATATCGGTGGCCGTGAATAAACAAAATGACGCCAATAGCCCATACGAAGTAAACTCTAAGTTGTTCATCTGGAAACCTCAAAGAAAAATAATAATAATAATTTGCATTAATTAAAGCTTTACTTTTGAATCGAATGTTTCTTTTAATTGAACAATGGTTAAAATTGTACCCACCCTTGTTGCAACTATTGGCCTATATAATTAGAAATATATTTTGAAATACATAATTTTATTGTGTGAAAATATTTCGTAACTTGCGGAAGAAAAAAGTTATGATTAAATGAAGTATCCATACAACTCCATTTAAATCGCAAGACGGTACCTACCTAGCTGGATGGGTGACCGTTTCTACAGCGTATTGGTTTCAGGCTCTTCCATCTCTCAGACAACCAGATAATAGGATAAGATTCACCCGTCATCGGATAAGAAGCATTTCTGCCTGCGCGTGGTTGTTATCTTTTTAGAGACTCATATGGAAGGTCATTGGGCATTTTTGACCCGGTACCTCGAGGTTTGCGTCCACTAATGAAATGTGGTTTTAATCGTTAGGCCCGAAATGTACTGAGTTAATAAAAATAAAGTTGCTCTGATCAAACCGGTTTCATAATGAAAGTTGCTCAGAATTACGTCCTGCAAAGATGTTTCTCATTTTTCGTTAATTCATTTACACCTTGTATACAATAAAAACATGTATTTCGAAAGACCTTTCTAATGGTTTACACCTATAAATATATGCTACAAGGGTGGTTACAGGGCCCATACCAAACTACCTATTGTCCTTCACATTCATAAAAATACCGATCCCACGGTGTAAATACGCGCAATATTGTAAAGACAGTCTGTCCTTGACGATCTTTGCTCGATACAAATTCATACAATCCCGGCATCGAAGGTAATTTGTATGGACAAAAGTGGATACCTCCAATCTGTTTCCGCGGTCTACATACAATTCTCCCTGTTATTGTAAAAAACCACAAACTACTCGTATTCTTGAGGATCCGCACCTATGTATCTACCTCTCTCTACATTATTATTTCCGGCGGCGCGGGCCGGACTTTAGTATTACTCATAGACTAGACATCATTTTATTGATAATATTCATCACACTCGCCTTGTCACTTCAGTATGGACACAAGCAGCGTTTTCATAATGTTAGATACTCGTATTTCGCGCCCACTGTCGCAACCGCGCAAGCGCCTCACTCTGACTCCTTATTATGACTCAGTTGCACCTTTGGCTTTTTACTTACCTTATTATACATCACCGATATACATATACAGGGTGTAACAGAAGGGTGTAGTCATATTTTAGGGGGTTGTTAGGGACACCATTCTGAGCAACTTTCACTATGAAACCGTTTTGATCAGAGCAACTTTAATTTTCATTGCTTCATACGTTTTGGTCCGGGCGGTCAGCTGATTTGTATAGAGAAGTGAAAATTAAAGTTGCTCTGATCAAATCGGTTTCATAGTGAAAGTTGTTCAGAATGGTGTCCCTAACCACCCCCTAAATTATGACTACGCCTTTCTGTTACACCCTGTACACTACATCGTAAAAATTACAACATTCTAAATACCTAGTTTCTGAAAAGCCGAATTTGATGTAAACTTTATCTTTCGATTCTGTCTAATTATTTACCTACCCCGTCAACATCTTTGCACGGCAGATGAATAATTCAACTTAATATACAATTGTAAGCTAAGTATGAATAATCACACAATATTCCATGGCATGATCGAACTAGAAAAGCAAACGCCATAAAATTTCCCTTCAAACGACAACAAACAAGGCTTCTCTTGAAAATAAAGCTTCTTAAGGCCCCCGTACACGCTATGTGGGCTATTTAAGACTATATATGAGTCCACGCTGGTCGCGGGTAAACCATAAACGTAGTCAACCATCCATTATTCCTATCGCAACCACGGGGCTTACACGCAGCCCTATCAAATTATTGTTACTGTAGAACGACCTAACTCCATGCATCCTATCGCTTGTTTACCGACTTTATAGGAGGGGTTTAACGCTGAGGTTATATTGCTGTGTTGGGTTATGATAAGCGCTTTTATAGTATTGCTTCCTTATTAGCATAACGATTGGGGCGCCCCTTAACGCAGCATGCCTGGTCACGCTGCCCGTGAGGCTACCCGCAATTTCCACTACGGGGTTTTTCGTGAAAATTGGTATGACTATGTAAAAAATTAAGTGTTTTGTGCCTTGGTGTTTTCAAGTTAATGGGACGTGGGGATTTTAATTGTATGTGGTCATTATTATGTTAATTAGTTCGGGTCAAAGTGTTTTCTTTCAGCTATACGCTAAGGACCGCTTTAGGACAGGCGACTTTAATAAAAGCTCATTGCATTGATAAATTAGACTATTACGAATTATAAAAAAAAACACATGTGAGAAAACTTTATCTTTAAGAGATAACTAAGTAAATTAAAATATGGTACATCTTGTATATCCTGAACAGGTATGGGTAAGAAGATACCAGTTAAATAATCTTTGAATATTATTATATGCCGTCTCCACACTGACTTCTCCAAAAATAAAAGCAAACACAGTCTTTTGCATTATTCACGCCGCGATCGCCAGGTAATGTACCGACGGAAAAACTTGCATTTCACGTAAATCTAATTTGTGCGGACCGTCCGAAAGGGTGACTCCCAGCAGCCTGTCATTATTCACGTGTTATGACATCTCATTTGCATATAATCGTAGCCCACACCAGCCGAGCGTGAGGCAACCACCCGCCATTCTCACAGTAAGTACCTACCTACCTACACGAAGCCTACCTATCTTGATGTAAGCCAGCCTATGGAAAGGCGGCCACTAATTAAAAAATAAACTACCTTAGAACGTTAGATGGTGATTTAATTACCGACGGCCGGAAGAGATTTAATAGTTAAGAGACTTGTAAAAAGTTCTAGGTAACACAGAATATCTACATACCTACATGTGATCTAAAACAGAATAATCTAAAGTACATTTAAACTACAATTAAAAAATTTGCAAAATTCCGCAAAAATAAGAAGACTGGGAACACTCCATTGACAAAGAGCAGTGTCCCATAAACACATGATTGTGCCAATTGCATTGACTAGCAATCCACAGCCTGTAACATCATTTGAGGATTGATTTATATGGCAGGGTGGTTGAGTATAGATTTATATGGCATTCTAACTTGAATATTTTCGGTTGTCGATTTCCTATGCCAACTTTCTGATGCACAAAAGCAAACAGTTAAGACTACGAGCATTGTAATCACAATTACATTTCAGTTGTTATCTGCCCGCGTAGCACTAACGAGGGGTGACAGTGGCGTATTACAAGAACCTAAGCAGATATGTCCACTCCACATTGTCCACTCTGTCCCTGCCTCCCGTAGCGTAGAGCATTCAATAACTCACGTGAGGCATATGTTTGATTCACTGAAAGCTGAAGATAAAAGGGCAAATGTGTGTACGTAGTACGTACCGAAAAAATTTCTCTCACACAACTCTTTCACCATCTTTCACAAAAAAATAAAATACATATTTTTATTTACACACATAACAAAACATAGCGTCACGCCTTTTCCCATACGGGATGGCAGAGGCACCCTGTGCCCACTTTCAGCCAGTGATTCAATACTCCATTTTACGTGACAGGGGGCTAGCCCATCGCCGCAGCTATGGAGTAATGAATGTTTCCTCACGATGTTTTCTATCACTGTTAGAGTGTACGTATAACGTACTCAAGATAAATGACTTATCTCATTTTTTTTATTAAAAAAAGAAATTTTTCGCGAGAGCTTACAACAATTTCTAAAGTATTTTTTTACAGTAAACGTGAATTGAATACCAGAAGCCTTTTGCAACTTGAGATTATCGGCGCAGGCGAAGTCACAAATTTGCATTGCTTGCATGGCTTAGCACGCAAATCTATGCAGGCACCGCTTCGAAACCCATTGTAGGCAACACAGGTACACAGGTAGGTACGGAGCGAGCACAATCACAAGCCTTCGCCGGGAAACCGGGGAGTGGTAGAAGAAAATTTACTGTTGACATGTGTGCTGTGGGGATCGCTATCAGATGCCTATCGAGGAATGAAGAAAGCTAACGGGTTATGCTAACAACGTCTAGTTTGAGCAGGGTAACAAGCTAAAAACGACTATTTGAGACTCTGTCTGCTTTTGTTCTTTAAAATTTATTGTTCAAGTTTTCACGTAGACTAAATAACTGATCTTTGATACTGAATTCTCCGTTATGCTGAATTAGAGGTGATAAAATAAAAAATACTGGTTCAGCTCAGGTTGTTCTTTCATCATCATCTGCTGTGTGTGCATTTCTCTGCGGGGTTTATCACTAGGATTTTTATTTCATGGCCCTATGTATGGGCTAAAAATGGGGAGGCCTTTGCCCAGCAGTGAGACACAGCATAGAGGCTAAGTAAAATAAACGGTCAAGTGTGAGTAGGACTCACGCACCAAGGGTCCCGATGACACTTGGAAAACTTAACACGTGTAATTAGGTTTCTACATAAAAAAAACTAAAGTATAATGTCATCCATGTAAACCAAATCGAATATTTTTGTAGAAAGGCAGAAATTAGCAGTTTTCAGATTTTTCCCTTTACTTGTGCTATAAGACCTTGCTTTGTGCCAATTTTCATGATTGTAGGCCTATGGAAAGTACCTACCCTATAGGTTTTGGGTCCATTGCGATTATTATGAAAATCCAAGAATTTTACAGCAGGTCGTAGCGTTCGATTGCGTTGACCTAAAGAAAGTTGAATTTTTCACAGCGATATGCGACTATAGACCTTAGCAATTGATAATATTTTTTCACAGCGATGTGCGACTATAGACCTAAGCAATTGATAATATTTTTTCACAGCGATATGCGACTATAGACCTAAGCAATTGATAATATTTTTTCACAGCGATATGCGACTATAGACCTAAGCAATTGATAATAATTTTTCACAGCGATATGCAACTATAGACCTAAGCAATTGATAATATTTTTTCACAGCGATATGCGACTATAGACCTGAGCAATTGATAATAATTTTTCACAGCGATATGCGACTATAGACCTAAGCAATTGATAATAAATTGATACGTCCACGCGTTCTTGCTATAAAAGGTTTTGTTGGCACACAGACGGTCGGACAGATGGACGGACGGACGGACGGACAACAAAGTGATCCTATAAAGGTTCCTTTTTTTCCTTATAAGGCTCGGAACCTTAAAAACCCTAGCTTTAATACAGTCAAATGACGTAATATAGTTGCTGTGCGATTATAGTAGATATTGCGTTGTGGAGAGAAAACTAGAGCTTTCCTGACTAAATAATAAAAAGATGAAAATCAAAATATAGTGCTGTGTCTGCTAACTGTACACCACATATTGTGCCTCTAACTATTAGCGATCTACTTTCCATTTAGACATCGCACGTCAAGACAAACGTCCGAGAAACTCCGCATATGGGAAATAGCGATTAAGAACGCTTGTAAGTAGCCTTTGTTCGATCTGGAGTCAGATACCGAGCTATTATACGTGGAAATCGGCGGGCAGATTTCTTAACTTCTCGCCAGAGCTGTTGGATCAGAGACTATATATCCAATTGACGGGGGAATACGGCTCGCCAAACATTTGTTGTATTCAACAAACGATCGCATGCGCAACCTATGTACGATGACGCACTGAGAAAAAAATCCGTCTGAAATCGGAAGGAGGGACCTTCTGTTTTGACTCAGTAGGAAATTTACCGTCTAGTTTGGAGGGATACTTCAACTATTTTTATCCGTCCAAAGTTTCCTAACATGTGATTTCCTTCTGAACTTTCCCACTGTTTTCGACGGATTACATGGATGAATATTACCGTCTAAGCCTTTAGTTTCCCACCAATTTATTACCTTCAATAATTTTCCTACTGAGTCAAAACAGAAGGTAATTAAACGGACGGTATTTATTACCTTCCAATTTAAAACAGAAGGTAATTAAAGGAAGGATATGTGACACTTTTATTTTCCTACTGAGTCAAAACAGAAGGTAATTGAACAGACGGTTAATCGTAGGAAGGAATTTCCTACTACAATGGAAAGTGAATACAGTGGGAAACCTGGCATGTACCCTCCACAGTTTTAAGGAATTTCCTACCTATTAAGTAGATAACCTACTACTGAGGAAGGTGAATGCAGTGGGAAATTTTGCCGTACCTTCCATCTTTAGAAGGAATTTCCTACCGTTTGTGTAGATAACCTACTACATTGGAAGGTGATACAGTGGGAAACCTGGCATTTACCATCTATTGTTGGAAGGAAGTTCCTACCGTTTGTATAGACAACCTACTATAATGGAAGATAAATACAGTAGGAAACCTGGCATATACCCTCTACCGTAGGAAGGAATTTCCTACCGTTTATGTAGATAACCTACTACAATGGAAGGTGAATACAGTGGGAATCCTGGCATTTACCCTCTACCGTAGGAAGGAGGTTCCTACCGTTTGTGTAGATAACCTACTACAATGGAAGGTGAATACAGTGGGAATCCTGGCATTAACCCTCTATTGTGGGAAGGAAGTTCCTACCGTTTGTATAGATAACCTACTACAATGGAAGGTGAATACAGTGGGAAACCTGGCATGTACCCTCTGCTGTGGGAAGGAATTTCCTACCATTTGTCTACACAAACGATAGGAAATTCCTTCCCACTACTACAATGGAAGGTGAATACAGTGGGAAAGCTGGCATATACCCTCTGCTGTGGGAAGGAATTTCCTACCATTTGTCTACACAAACGATAGGAAATTCCTTCCCACTACTACAATGGAAGGTGAATACAGTGGGAAACCTGGCATGTACCCTCTGCTGTGGGAAGGAATTTCCTACCATTTGTTTTCACAAATAATAGAAAATTCCTTCCCACTACTACAATAGAAGGTGAATACAGTGGGAAACCTGGCATGTATCCTCTATTGTGGGAAGCAATTTCCTACCATTTGTCTTTGACCACAAATGATAGGAAATTCCTTCCCACAGTACAGGGTACATGCCAGGTTTCCCACCGTATTCACCTTCCAATGTAGTAGCTTATGTATAGGGTACATGCCAGGTTTCCCACTGTACTCACCTTCCATTGTAGGTGGGTAGTAGGTTATGTAGAGGGTACATGCCAGGTTTCCCACTGTATTCACATTCCGTTGTAGTAGGGTAGTAGGTTATTAGAGGGTCATGCCAGGTTCCCGCTGTATTCACCTTCCAATTGTAGTAGGCTATGTAGATAACGACCTGAAATTAAACAGATAAAGTAAGTTACAGTATCCTTTTTTTGCGAAAGTGTGATGTTAATGCGTTGACCAAGCATAGGGGACCACTTTTTCGCCTGTCTGTAAAGACCTTCTAACAACAGGCTGTAGGTAGATAGCAATGCATTTAAAAGTAGTATTTATTAACAACGCCAAAGTGGTCCCTTTTGCTTGGGAACGACACATATGTAGTGTAGTAATAAATAAAACCAGTAATTAGGTATGAAAGAAACGTGTATTCGTGAAATGATTTTTCTTTCTATTATTTAGGTCGAAATAGTTAAGAGACACATTAAGCGCTTATGTTTAAAGTGACGTATTGTACCTTATCTTCCAAACAATACGAAATACGATACGTAAAACAAAACTTTCTAATAGTCTAGTACAAATAAGATAATTGAAACAAAAAGTAAACTTTAGAAAAAACCGACTTCCACAAACCCTATTTGATTAGATTGAGTTTAATACTAACTGTAACCCCTTATCCCCCCCTCCCTTGGGGAATTAATTTTGTCAAATGCTATATCAGTGCTACCCCACGCGACTAAGGAACCCCTGTACAAAGTTTCATGGCTCTAGGTCCACCGGTTTAGGCTATGCGTTGCCTGCCCGTCAGCCACGCATTGTATTTGTACCTAGTATTGAGCAGATCTGGTGGCCATATGTGGTCTTCATCAGCAGTTCCGCATCACAATATTATGCTTACCATGTGCATTTGCACGAGTTATTATGAAAAACACAAAAATCACTATAGGTCTGCCTATAATATTTGAAGAGTTCTCTCGATTTCTCCAGGATCCCATCATCAGATCCTGACCTGGTGTCAATGGGACCACCCTTGAGGTATTACCTATACGCCGAAAAAAGATTTGTTCAAATCGGTTCATAATTGGCGGAGCAATCGCGTAACAAACATAGAAAAAAAAAAAAAACAAAAAAAAAAACATACGGGTCGAATTGAGAACCTCCTCCTTTTTTTGAAGTCGGTTGAAAAGAGATCATTCACGTAAAAGTAAAAGTGCCGGCCAGAAAATATAACTGATATTCGGATAGAACACACAAATCCTATTATTTTTTACTTTGACACTTAACCTGTGGACTCTATGTTTTTATAGGCTTAAGATCTTGTATCCTGGCAGCGGGGTCCCGTACATGCTTCGTAGACGCTCGAGCGCAGTACTCCACGACGCTACGGTGGCCTTGACTCCTTGCCACCACACGGCGGCGTCGCCGGTCAGCAGCATCGGCAGTCCGCGCAGTGCGTGCTCGTCGGAGACGTTAGCGCACTCCTTGTACACCTACACTGCTTCTATGAACGCTTCGAGTGTGTCGGCGGTTCCTGTCGCTCCGTCGTATCTCGCCGTGCATTTGGCGAGGGTCCCTGGCGGTTGCATCATGAATTCCGATGGCGTCGCTCGCGCAGGGGTGCTGGTCGCGCCGGGTGCCTCCATGCCTAGGGGCGACCCGGGTTGGTGCAGGCTCGTCATCCTCTCCATGAGGACGCGGTTGGTCTCGGCAGCCTTGGCGATGGTGTCCAACAGCACGGAGAGCTGCTCCGTCGTCACGTTGGCGGGCGCCGTCGCCGCGGTCTCATCACCAGCTTGGTCGTGGTTGTCTTCGCTGTCGTCTTCGGAGCCATTGTGAAGTAGCAACAATGCTCCGGGGACGGTAATGAGTAGGTAGGTACGGTTCAGCGGCGATTTTTTTGGTAGGTACCTCGGTAGGTACGTTACTGCTTCCACTACGAAATGAAGTAGGTAGGTATTTACGAGTCACAGGTTTGTTTTGGTGTTTTCACGACGAAGTAGGTAGATATTCACGTATTCACACAGTTTTTTCGTTCAATGCCTACCTGCGTGTGCACAGTTTTCACTATTTGTTGCCACTAGCTGGGCGCCACTATAAGGGAAACACTTAGGATGCTCTTACAGAAAGTCTTTAATATGGGATCAACAAATGCTTGGGTGAAATACTGTGATGATGAACAAGAGAGATATTTCGCGCTATCGAGCGTCGATGTGACAGCGTGCGATAATCAATCTAGTTTCTGCATGACTGGGGCGCGCCGGGCGGCGCGAGAGACGCCACGCGTTGAGGGGGCGTTACTTGAAGTGCGCGGGGGGAATGATGGGACATCGAATGTATAGGGAGTATTGTGGGAAAATCTAAATATTCCTACCTTTGATAGGAAGAAGGGAAGGAATATGTGGAGTTTTCCTTTCGAATGGAGGGAATATTTTTCCTTCTGTAAGCACATGCACATACTTAGGTACAACGATGAAACTGAAGCATGTTTTAATATCAGAAAAAAATCGTTTATGCTATCTTACTTTATGAGGTCTAGAGGTGCACTTCTTCTTTGGGTGCCATGTCCTATCGGAGGTCAGGTGCATTATGAAAGGATTTTTCAAAATTCACACCCTGAGGGAGTGAAACGGGAGTCTAAAGTTTGTATGGGTAAAGAGATTACTAGTCGGAATATTTTATTTGAAACTTGCCAAAAGTACAGCTTACGAAAAATGTGTGAACAAGTGTTTCAGGTTTTTCTTAATTTAACCCCTGAAAAGGGGAAATGTGATGACAAAGTCATGATCATGATATCGTTGGTATGGTTTATCGGGTCGCCGATTATGAAAATAAAAACTATTTTAAAATCGAACGTTGAGGACGTGGAATACCATAGGTAGTTATTACTTATAGCTTAGCAACGCATATCATTATTGTCGTAATTTCAACCATTAAGAGGGTGAAAAGTCCCGGGTAAAAGCTAATACATATACATATACGTATACAGACTTCACTAATTATTACTATTATGCAATTTCCTACCAAAATATAATACCCATCACGAAAATAAAAAGTACCCACCAGGCACCAAGTCAAGAGGACTTTCTTTAATCCTTCCAAATTAACAATCCATTTCTATAAACTATCAGATACAGTAGGTCAATTAGAGCTGTTCCTATAAAAATTTTACCTTCTTAAATCTTACCCACTTATCTGAAGGGTAAGGAATGTTAATTTTCCGACTAAAATGGAAGATTATCTGACGATTTCCTACTAAATTATAATACCTACCGACTTGAAAGATAAAAATTACCCACCAAGTAAGGAGGACTTCCTTCAATCCTTCCAAATTAACATTTAATTTCTACAACCGACCAGATTCAGTAGGTCAATTAGAGCTGTTCCTATTAAATTTTTACCTTCTAAAATCTTACCCACTTATCTGAAAGGTAAGAAATGTTAATTTTCCGACTAAAATGGAAGATTATCTGACGATTTCCTACTAAATTATAATACCTACCGACTTGAAAGATAAAAATTACCCACCAAGTAAGGAGGACTTCCTTCAATCCTTCCAAATTAACATTTAATTTCTACAACCGACCAGATTCAGTAGGTCAATTAGAGCTGTTCCTATTAAATTTTTACCTTCTAAAATCTTACCCACTTATCTAAAAGGTAAGAAATGTTAATTTTCCGACTAAAATGGAAGATTATCTGACGATTTCCTACTAAATTATAATACCTACCGACTTGAAAGATAAAAAGTACCCACCAAGTCAGGAGGACTTCCTTTAATCCTTCCATATTAACGTTCTATTTCTACAACCCACTAGATTCAGTAGGTCAATTAGAGCTGTTCCTATTAAATTTTTACCTTCTAAAATCTTATCCACTTATCTGAAAGGTATAAAATGTTAGTTTTCCGACTAAAATGGAAGATTATCTGACAATTACCTACAAAATTATAATACCTACCGACTCGAAACATAAAAAGTACCCACCAAGTCAGGAGCACTTCCTTTAATCCTTCCAAATTAACATTCTATTTCTACAACCCACCAGATTCAGTAGGTCAATTAGAGCTGTTCCTATTAAATTTTTGACTTCTAAAATCTTAGCCACTTATCTGAAAGGTGAGAAATGTTAATTTTCCGACTGAAATGGTAGGTTCTGTGATAATTTCCTACTAAATTATAATACCTGCCAACTTGGAAGATAAAAGTACCCACCAAGTCAGGAGGACATCCTGTGATCCTTCCAAATTAAACTTCTATTTTTACAACCCACCAAACTAAGTGGGTAAAAGATGCTGTTCCTTCAAAAAAATTACCTTCTAAAATCTTACCCACTTATCTGAAAGGTAAGAAATGTTAATTTTCCGACTAAAATGGTAGGATAGGTGAAAATTTCCTACTAAACTATGATACCTGCCAACTTGGGAGATAAAAGTACCCACCAAGTCAGGAGGACTTCCTTTGATCCTTCCAAATTTATCTTCTATTTTTACAACCCACCAAACTCAGTGGGTAAAAAAATGCTGTTCCTTCAAAAAAATTACCTTCCTAAATCTTTCCTCCTGAAATTTCTTTCCAATTTAGTAGGAAAAAAAATATATCCTTCAATATTTCAGAAGGTAACTTGTGACCTACCTACTTAGACGGAAACTTTGGGACGGAAACGTGTTTTTTTTGGTAGGTAAAGCACTTAGAAGGAATAACTCAGAAGGTATCACTGGAAATTTTTCTCAGTGCGGGCCGCCAGACAGTTTCGCAGCGGCTGACCAATCACAGCTCTCTTACCTCGTCTCCCGCCGCCCGTATATTGATGAGTTGTGTTTCAAAGGTGTATCTATGCGCTCTCCACTGGATAAGTGCTCCCTGTGTTGGATCTATGACTGGTTTGATACACGACATAAAGAGATGGATCTCTAGAGGCTGCTGATATACTTACAGAGAAAAAGTTAAAACTTGCAGTCTACTACTTTAATAATTTCGATTTCTGTGTTAGTAGTTATTATTGCAAAGTTTCTTGACGTAATCGGTAGACTCTCGGACATAGGCTGAAAAAACTTACAATGGAGAATAATAGACGTCGGAGCGAGAGAGGACTGGATTACATGTTATATGATCTTCGTTACCAGCTTTAGCTATTTTTGAAGTAGCTGTCTACTTGGCTAGGGCAAGAGCGACTTGACCTGCCTTTATATTCAGTTGAAGGACAGATATTATTTTCACGTGTAGATTAGCCGGTACAAACTATAGTCCATTGTTAGTTTTTTAGTTCACACATGTTCACACCATCATCTTTGTAGCTGCAATTTGTTTCACATCACAACTGCCTTGCAACTTTCGTAATTTGAGATTAAACCCGGATTAATGAAATCAGTTTTGAAAACAATTGAACAAGATAGAACACCCAGAAATTTAATTTTAATTAAAAACGTTCTATGCATCATAAATTGTTGATAAAAAGTATGAGTTGAAAAAAGTAAATCTTACTTAGACATCAAAGTACCTAGTTTAACTTGGCCTCAGCTAGTTATCACATTTTCATTACAATGGCGACTATCTACAAAAAGTCACACGAAAAGACACAACATTCCAATTGGAAACGGAACTACAGTCTCCCTAACTATTTATTATATTATCTACTTGAACAGCATAATTTAACATGTGGTCATCGATTTCCGCTGCTCCATAGAAATTGGCATGTTGGAACAGCCCTAATAGCGTAGCCTGCACAGTACATAGGCGCTTATTTACATACTAGGTCGTGCCGTCAGTTGGTGGGGTTTTTTCTGATAATGTATGTAAATGGGAAACAATTAGGCGAGTTAAAACACGGGGTAGGCAGTCTAGTCAGGAGCGCCCCGAGCCCCTTCCGTCCGCTCCGCCATATGTTAGTAGGCGGGCGGGAGTGAACTACGGGGTGTTCCTACCCAGTTTGTGTAGGTTTTTGAAGACAAATAGCTTTACTTCACAAAGTTTTGTTGAACAAAATAATGGAATGTGAGATAATATTGTTATTTTACTAATTTAATGAAACATCGTGAGGGGCTAGCCCCTACATAAATACTTACATTACATATGCTCACGCTTTTTTCCCTAAAAAGGGGTAGGCAGAGACTAAAGACCTCCACTAGCTACAGGCTAGCCCCTGATCCGGAAATATGGTAATTGAATAACTAGCTAAACGTGATCACAAATTATGCCTCTGCCAACTCGTGAGGGAAAGCCGTGATTTTATATTTGTCTAAGTTTCAATTTCGTTCAAGCGAGAATCCCACAACTTCAAGCTTTTAACAGCACTCTTTTTCGCCTACGGGGACGTAACAAAATGCTGGAGATGGCATTGAAAATATTCCAGATGAACTTTGTTTTGTCAGTGCATGTTCCATAAGTTGTCAGCTGCGATAGGTCTCACAAATTCGCTGCTCCTTGCTTTTAGCTAACGGTCTTTGTCTATCTGAAAATGGCAACACATTATGCTGGAGGCACTCTTCGTTAGTCACGATTATCAGTAGTATCGAGTTGTAGGAACACACTGTGTGATTAGTTGATTACCTTTACACCTCACGATATTGGAAATGATTGCGACGTGGCCGAATAGGTAGGTATAGATCCACAGACTTTTAACTGACCCAAAATAGAACTAAAGTTAGAAGCGGAAATTCCGTAATATAAATTTGACGACAGCTATGACTCCTGGGCCCGTAGTCCCACCTCCAACCAATGCAGATTAGCTTAACCTAATTTGGTACGAGAAAATAATATGACCGTTTTGAAACCACTGTTATTATAGGTATAATAGAATTCACTATGGAGTATTCGATTGTAAATGGTTGCCAAGGTGATGATGTATCTGAACGGTACCTCTTTTATTTTAATCGCAAAAAAGATTGGAATAAGGCTTCAGTTTGAATGAAAAAGGCACGAAGAAAGAGGCAGAAAGAAAGAGACAAGTTTATAGCACTGGAGAGTCTAGGATTCGAATGAGAATTATAATATAATAATATCCATAAGCTCATTTTGATCTTTCAACATAATTTTTGTCTTTATTTATTTCCTTTCCTTAAAAAAATGTACCTAGGTATGTTCCAACGAACGGAAAATACATCAACCTGTATAGTTAAACAATAATTACTTACAAAACGAC
This sequence comes from Argyresthia albistria, assembly GCA_963457715.1. Lineage (NCBI taxonomy): Eukaryota > Metazoa > Arthropoda > Insecta > Lepidoptera > Argyresthiidae > Argyresthia > Argyresthia albistria. Next base: position 8,198,384 of record OY735253.1, on the reverse strand, counting down.
AAATATTAGTTTCGTATTCTTCTGTTTACCTTCCCTTATATTTAGAAGTACCATTGTTCGATATCCAACAATTAATTACTCGAAACTTCTCTTCAATTATGGATTGTATGCTTTATTTGTTACCGCTGCCTATACCTTCTACAAGTACAACCTTGTCTACATCTATGTATGTAAAGTAAGTATAAGGTTAAATAGGTACCCAAATAGATATTATATTTGTAAGTATTAGAATATGTAAAGTGCAAGTTACTATGCCAATGAAAAATACCTTCTTCGCATTTTTTTTTTGAGAATGAGTACATGGATGGACGGTTTGTGACTGATACCACAGGTTAATAAAGAGTTACCTGATATTCTAAAAAACTACTCAATTAATACGATATAGACATTCTAATAAGTACATGGCAAGTTTTCTCTTTTTCTTTACCTTGGACTTGGAAAGTTTTCTAAATGCGGTGTACCTACTTAAAACAAAAGTTCATCGATCGATCTGCCGAAAGGCCAGCGAGGTCAATGGTCGGAAATTGTAGAGCTATCACGGCTCCGGGGTAAGCTGCTAAATTGGAAAATTAACTGCGGTGGGAAAATTACCCTGAAAAAATCGATATAGGGATAAAACGACTATTCGAGTACATAGTTTGGTACTACTGAGTATTTTAATACAATACTGAACTGATATAGGACTTTATTAGGGATGCAACGATACCTTCTATTACGATCCCGATACAAATGACGAATGCATCGTAATAGCGATTTCGATGACGAATGCGAAAACGAATGCATTACGATTCTTTGATTTTCTTTAACAAAACGAGATTATTGATTAATATAAGTAGATATAGAAATTTATTTGGGTTAATTCATAGTTTCATACTGTATTAAACTAATATTTATACCTAATTTCAGGCATTTTTAGGGTTTCGTGTCTCCGAAGGAGAAACTCAGGATCACTCGTGCTTATGTCCTGTCCGTCCGTCCGTCCATCCGTCCATCCGTCCGTCACAGGCAATTTACTCAGAACATATTGGACCGATGTAGTTGAAAATTGGTACACATATCAATATCTGTGACCAAAAGACAGAGGTGCAACGTAAATATATAAATATGGAGCATGGGAGCCACTGTTGGGGGGCCAAATGAGAAAAAATAAATTAAAAAAACAACATGTGTTATGTTATACTTATATCACATTTAATCATTATTAGATTTTATACAAGTCAACATGTTTAATCAAAAATAATCCAAATAAAGGATTAACTTTACTAAAACGGCACATAAAAGAAAACTAACCTGCAGAATATTTATCGCGTATGCATTTTAGTCCTATACACACCATACTTTTCTATCGCACTCCTACTTTGGTCAGCAACAGCGCGCTAATCGTAATTCGCGTAGTGAGCGCGCCCAAGTCGCTAGTGGGCGGAGCTATCTAAGCGCCGCCCCTTCTGTCCGCGCCATTGGGCATCCGCCTCGATCTTGCCTAGATCACGCCGCTCTCTAGAACCACTGTGCAGTCATTACATTAGTTAGGTGAACACGGCAAGGCCATTGAATTGAAATGCTTATATTATATATAATGCACAGTGTGGGTTCGTTTGATCATCATTATACAATATTTCGATTATTTCTAATGTTATACTGCTGTGGAGCGTATATTTATATTGTCAAAGAAATATATTATCTACATTTGACTAGGTACCTACTGAATCGAAAAAAACATAATAAATTTATTATAGGCTGGAATAAAATAATTTCCTTTATTTATTTTTTAAATACCTTCATGCATCATACAGATATTCGCTAACGTCAAGCAAAATTATATCAGTAGCTATAGAGAAACATATTTATAAATAACCGGCCAAGTGCGAGTCGGACTCGCGCACGAAGGGTTCCGTTTCTACAAAAAACCGCAAAAAAAAATTGTATGGGAGCCCCCCCTAAATATTAATTTAATTTTAATTTAATTATTTATTTTTTAAGTAAATAATATACTCAATATATTGTGAACATTTTAAGCGTCTACCTGCTACCATTATCAATATCGAGCAAAAATAATCAAAAAAATCACGTTTGTTGTATGGGAGCCCCCCTTAATATTAAATTTCTTTTGATTTTTAGTATTTGTTGTTATAGCGGCAATAGAAATACATCATCTGTGTAAATTTTAACTGTCTAGCTACCACGGTTCATGAGATACAGCCTGGTGACATACAGACGGACGGACGGACGGACAGACAGCGAAGTCTCAGTAATAGGGTCCCGTTTGGCACCCTTCGGGTACGGAACCCTAAAAAGCGTAAAATAGCACCCAAGCAACTCGATTCCAATTTTTCCGATCGACTAGAACGGATCGCGAGTTCACAATCTCAATAAGAATAGATGCAAAGCCTTTGTTCTTCAGGTAGATGTCAGATCATGTGTCACGCCAACAGCACCTTGGGTGGTCCGAGGAGATGATCACAAATATTTGAGCATATTATGATGGAAATGGGCTGAGTCTGGGCGGCCCCGCGCCGCTTTGTCACAGAAGCGTCACTAATGCTGAATGCTGAAGGTGTTCGTCACTATGCCATGAATTCTGATTGCGTCGTTTGTCTCCAGTCTGGGCGGACCATTATGGAAGGTGACACCTTTGCTGCTTTTGTTCACAATTAAAAGATACTTTAATGGGGCTGAAAAACAATTTGATTAACAAAGGATTGTTTTTTGAGAAGTTGAAGGGTTGGAATTTAGGGATGCTGAATGAGAGAGTAGGTCACGTAGTTTATTAAATATTATACAAAGAAGGAATGATAAAATCTTTTATAAATATTAAAACATTTCTAATACATTTCTATCATCCACCGTGTCAACTTAAAAACAAAGTTCCATGCACATCAGCGATGGTGTTTAATAAATCGAAAATATTTATTTTCTTTGTCTTCTTCTCTAGCACGTTGGTGTACAAAACAAAATAGTATTTAAATATTAGATATTCTAAAGACTCTTCTAAGTAATAATTACTTAATTAAACCTAACATGGCGATAATCCTGGTTCTCAGCTCCGCCGCCGCCGGTCGCCATAGCAACGCTGGCTGCGCCGGCGCACCTATAAATAAAATAAGTATATTCATTAGGCGACACCCACGTGTTATCGCGCCACTAAATCCTGCAAGTATCGGCCCCTGTCTTGGACTGAAGGGACACAGAGATACCGGACAATAAAAAGAGATTTTTCTCGAATCGTGATTGGGTGAAGTTCTTTGCAGGGTAATTGTAAGCAAAGCGAAATAAATACCTAATGATAATAATTTACTTACAAATTGAGACAATTTTTTGAAAATGTATTTCTTTTCTGTTGATACTACATTGACACAACATTTAAACTAGTCAATGACTTCAGCAAACTTTTTAATATACATACCATTATATTTTATACCTTGAAGCAATACTCACAGGATTAACATAGATACAATTTAAAAAAAAAGGTTACAAAAACAATAATGCCTTGCTCTTTACGAAAGTAAGATGGCCAGTGTTTCATAAAGCAATAAAGAAGAGGTTTTCAATCTGTCGTGCAGTGGCCGGATAACATTGAGCGGAGATCGGCGCCCAAGCACAAAGGGTTCTCCTCACGCACGCTCGCCACCGCTATAAATCTACACTGACAAATACCTGTGAGTAACAATAAAACTGGGAGATTGTTCTAAATGGTTTTAATGTGGACAATGGCCTTTGGATAAAAGTAAAACACACGAGTTATTTGCAGCAGCAAGCAGCCCTTAATGTGTCTCATGTATTAAATGTGTGGTGGATTTATTAAAATTGCTTATGTTAATAACAAACAGAGCATCACGCCTTTTTTCATAAGGGGTGGCAGACGCACTAGATGAAAAGAAATGGATCTAAATATTAAAATAATTCTTACCTTCTAATACATAGTTTATGAAAGCCATAACTTCTACATACTCCTTACTTATTGTATTATATATTGAGAAATTCAGAGTGTCTCTGTCAGCCCGTGTGGGAATTGATATTGAAATTGTGGTTGATACTGTGTCTTTACAAAACTTAAAACCACGAAATGGAATGAAACTTTGCACTTGTAAACAAACTCTGCATTCATAATACTGCATTCAGTACAAACCACAATACAGCATTGCTTGAGATTGCTACAAATTAAAGAGGGATCGTAAATAAAGTGTATTTTAGCTTCAAAAGAACGGTTTGCAAAGCTCACGCCATCTGCCTCCCGCCGGTATAGACCTTCCGGCGATTTCTCCTCTTTTCCCTATAATTAGAACTAAAAGCCTCAATCGCACTGATAAACCGCAATCATACAATATTTTTCGATCAAAGGATGCCAATGTAAATGCAAGTAAGGCAAATCACGTGCAATTATTAACATTCCAGTAATTACAAGACAATTGATGCTTTCCTTTGTGCTACAACGTGCATTTCTGATTTCCATGTAAATGTAAATGTAGCTACTTAATGTCCCCACCGAGGGGTATGGGCTTTTACCCGGTAAGAATGCGTATGAGTCATACTCCACCACGCTAGGTCAGTGCGGATTTAATTATCCTGAGTTCTTTAGGACTATCCCTAACTTGCACAAAACATTTTTCCATTTTAGCAAATTCATTTGAATCAAATTCCAATCCTATGGGATGCTCTCCAATAAATAAGTTGTGACTTAAATTTCTAAATCTTTTCGTTGAACTCAGGGTATTTTTAACACGCTTTTATTAGCTTCACCTGTATGTTTGTTTGTATTTTTTAACTGTTGCCTTCCTTGGATATGGTAGCCGTTTCTTAGGAAAGAACATTGAACTAAAGAGTAAAAAATAAATATAGTATAAAAAAAACTAAAAAACAAGCTTTTAAAGAACATCGATAAAAAGTTAAAATTAAACACTAATGAACAAAAAACACTAGTATTATTGTAAAAAAAGGGTGGACCCTTTGTAACATATTTTTCGTATATCGAGCGCCCACGCTTTTTTCACAATAATACTATTTTAAGCTTATTTTAAAAATTATTTTTAACTTTCTAGTTCGATGTTCTTTAAAAGCGTGTTTTTTAGTTTTTTTTAAACTAGGTATATTTATTATAGAATATACCGTAACATGAGAATTGCATAAAAAATCCTGTCACCTTATTTTAGGTAATAATAGAACTATCGACATCTACTGAAACCGCAACAAGAGGATACTAAACTTGATTAGAAGACTCTCAAATCATTATGCTTAGCATGTTCAACTTAAAGCATACTTGATTACAAATAATTAATTATATCAATGTCTCGTTCGTTCACGCTAATGAAGCCCATGAAAGAGGGAGAGAGCTCTACATTAACACCTTCGCTGACGAATGGTAAAAGATCACCTGTGCTCACTACCGTAACTCTACCGGTCGGTACAGCACCTGTCCCTTTCATTCCATTCAAGCTTAGGCTGAACCGAACGAGTGCGAGTAGTCGTTTCTATAATCACTTGAAAGGTCTTAAATACCGGTAAATTTTTGTTGAATATCCACTCTACCACCAAACCCACAAGATTTATACTCAATCGAAGGAGATGGAGGTATCTGAGGATAAAAATCGGGGAACGGGACAGAATGCTCGGATCGAATTGAGCGCTGCTGTAATTTTGACGCGTTCGGAAATCGAATTAAGAGCGCTAGAGTGAGAGGTGCTGGGAGTCTCGACTCACTGACGGAGGCAGTTTTTTGTTATTGTTTAGCGGTGATTTTCCCGAGGCGTGCAAATGGGAGTGGGCGCACAGTGGGCGCGCCGGCACGCCAAGCGCGCTCTTCAGTGTAGTCGGTGAGCTTCAAGCGAACGCGTGCTTCTATACCCGGTCCGTATTTTGGGCACGTCAACTCGAACTTTGAGAAACACTCGTCGTGTGTTTGTGTGGTGCCGTATGCATCTGGTGGCCGGCGTCAGGAGCGGACTGGAGGTGGCGCGACCATGTTGATATCTGCGGGCAGCGGCCCTACCCCCGAGTTCTCTCCTGCCTCGTGCTGCGCCCCCTGGAAGATGGAGCCAGCGCCGCCGGCCTCCGCCGCCCTCGCACAGCCCCACAATATATCGCCCAATGGTAAGAATAAGAATACACCGAAAATATACTTCATACCGTTTCATTTTAAAATAACTATTGCTATCATTGATTGCTGAAAACATATCATCCACTGGTTAAAATCGTTTACCTTAGATCGATCGCTATCGTTTAAACTATGAAAAGAATATCGCTTAAATATTAGCTTAACTATTAATTTTAGCTAGGTACTTTATGTATTTTCACTAAATTAAAGTTTTGTTAATAATTTGTTAATAAAAAACAAATTCTTAACATGTGAAGAATTTGTGTGTGTTTTTATGTAGCCTGGGTAGTGTCCCTCTGCTTGGCATAGGCCTCCACTATCTTAGACCATTTCTCCATGCCCTGTGCCGCCTCTGCCCAGTCTGGCAAAATTCTTAGCCCTACTATGCATAAATATTTGGTCCAACGATTTATCTTTAATGTAAAACTGTATTAGTGTTTTCTAAACGCTATTAGATTTTCTAAACGCTGTATTCAGGTGCAGTCTGATCGAAATTTTTATACATTTATAATATACACAAATCGTATTAATAATTATATATAAATAGGATTAAGGCAAAATCCTGTTTGCTTTTGAGGTTACAAAACCTGAGACATGATACATCATAAATGTTATCATACCTGCCCTAGATGATGATGATGATGTTGGCCGTGCCGCCGGCAAATTGTCTTTGCAAGAATTTTACGTAAACACTATTTCAAAAATAATTATGTTTTTATATTTGACGAAATATGTTTATAGAAATTTTAAGGTTTCAATTCGACTACAAATTGACTTCAGTTTAATTCTATTGAATAATTTAATATATTTCCAACTTAGTTATTTCTGAAAAGTTTTGTAATACTCGCATTTTTACAATAAATTGTCAAATGTCAAAAGTCAGCGAGCGCAACCATTCGTAGTTTCGGTAGATACATAGGTATTTCATTTTTTTTATACTGTAGGTAATAAAACCTGAGAAAGTTATAATTCTAAACAAAACTGCTATATCATTGTTTTATAATCTTCTTGAATTACCATTTCGTTAAGTCTCATGTGTTCATGGGTATCAGGTGTATAGATGATGATGACGGTAGTTTTTGGTTGTTGTCCATTCAATCAATTATGACGTGTACGTTATACTATATTTAACTCATAGTAGTACATTCTCATCCGTACGACCTTCAGATCTCAATTTGTACATATTTTTTTTTTGTTTTTTACACAAAACTACAAATCAGCATGATTTTTTAAAATGTAATTCAGGATTAATAATAATACGCAGACCGCGTGATTTTTACAAGCTTCTGGAAGTCATACATGTCCAATTCACAACCAGCCTGAACCAGCTAAATTATTTCTGGAATAGAAATAATTTTGCGGACGATCTAGAACTTCGTTTTAAAGAAAAGTATATGCTCTCTCTTGTGCTTGTCGCAAATTTAAATATGTGATCTTATATCTATATATTTATTTCTTTGAACCTTTCATTATACCTTAATCATTTGTCATCAAGTCAACAAAAGCAGCAGCTGCCGCCGCGATGATGGGGCAAAAATTTAAGACATACCAAACTTGGCCATACTACTTCCTTTAAACTTCATGTTTCTTTTTATCGGACCCATAGAGATTGTTATGGCCTGCATAGAATGAAAGTGTTTTTTATAAGATTACCGCCGTAGACCTAACTAATGCGTGGTATCACAGAACATTGTTTGCATAGTCGCGCCAATCGGACCAATTAATCGATAGATCGACATATAGATTGACCGGTAGCATTTCCGGTGACTGTCGATTGATATTCACCACGATACACGATTTCGATCTGGATTACGCTTGCGACTGTTACACATTGAAATCAGCTTGTCCTGTGCAATGATAGATTTGTTACATTTGACAACAATCAACATAATATACACGATGACTTTTAATCGGTACCAATTTTTCAAACTCACTAATTGATGGCGGTCACGTTGCTTGAAGAATCTATATGATAACTTTTATTTCTGTTGTTTGTCGAAACCATTTGTGCCTTTGCCAGCTCGTTTGGGAAGAAGACGTGACGCTATGTTTTTTATCTTTATCATTAACATAAATATACCCTTAATTAATTTATATAGTTATTTACATGTGTATAAATTAATAGTAAGTAGGTATAGTAGTTGTATCAACACTATACTCAACATTTGGGAAAAACCATTTTATTCGAATTCTGTCAATTGTCACAACAATACAGTTTCAAGTTGATTAAATTTTAGTGGCAACGTCATTGGCGACATTCGAGTAAATTGCCAAATAGTAAACGTTGCTATTTAGTAAAATAAAGACCGTTTATCATAAGTTGCCATGACTCACATACTTTGACAATAAATTAAACATTAGCCTCACGTATGAGCGTTGTTACAATGGGTTCGGTGGAATGTTTTTCAGTGGAAGCAAGTTTGATCAGGTGCGCCATTAAATCTAATTAACATTTAAATGGTGATCACGCATAATAATCAGCTGGTTTTGTTAAGTTTACGAAGCTGCTTAATTATTAGACAATTGCAGGTAGGCGCTGTAGAAATATCAAAGGATGAGTAAGTAGGTTACACTGAGGTGTTATCGCCGCTGTACACTCTCGCGCAAGACAATCCTAGTAAGTAGTAAATCGCGTTTTGCAGTAGGTAGTATTTATATGGGTAGCTGGAAAAACGTAATGTACAAATTGTACAACAACCAGATTGTCTCGCGCGAGAGTGTACAGCGGCCATTATACAGGTTGTGTTAGCACTGGCACACTTGCATGAAAATGCGGAAAAAACAACCATCTTTTTAAAAGCTTTTATTTCACTTGCACTTATGTATGATGTATATATGTGTAGTATGTATGTTCGCGTCAAATTTGTCGGCTTGAATTTGACCCACTTGTCGTTATGCGATTGAGCTGAAATTTTGCATACGTATGTAAGTTAGATGACAATGCAATATTTTTCTAACTTGGAGCTGATTGGATGCAGGAGCCGGAAGGTGGCCAGAGGAACTCTGTAATAAAACGAGGCAACCCCATCATATTTGGGCTCGTTCGATTCGTCTTGATGAATACTTTGGTCTTTTAAAATATTGTTTTATGACATGGAGCTGATCTGATGCTGGAGCTGGAAGGTGGCCAGGGGAACTCTGTAATAAAACGACGAAACCCTATCATGTTTGGGCTCCTTTGATTCGTTTTGACAAGTACTTTGATACCGGATGATGTCTAAGGTCTGATAATGAAGCCGGAAGGTGACTATTGGAAATCTATTACCTACCAAACGACGCAACTCTATCAAATTTGGACTCGTTTGATTGGTCTTGACAAGTAGTCTAGATTAGATTTTTGTCATATCATGATGATGCTAAAAAGTGAAAAAGAAATTAAAAGCAAAATTACAACACGACCTAATAAAAGCGTATTAAAAATAATTTTAGACAAAGCTTTAAATGCGTTCATTTATTACATACACAATTTATACGATATAAAAGCATGCTGCAGGATTTATGCCTACCTATCTAAATAAATCTTAAGTAAAGTTAATCTAGCCCATTAATCGCCACCGAGGGGCACAAGCCTTTACCCGGACACGAGTATTAAGATTGAGTCATACTCCACCATGCTGTCTCTGTGCTCTACATAAGTAAATCTAGCAACAAGCTTTATGTCGTATAAATTGTGTATGTGATAAATTAACGCAATTGATTAAACGCATTTAAAGAAAAGCTTTGTCTAAAAATACTTGCTTTTAATTTTTACATTTTCAAAATTTTTGGAATTTTCTACCCACGTCTTCTATGTTGTCTTCTATCTTTTCTCTATTAATATCCGCCTATTTTCACATGTTTCCGCTGATAAAATTCTTCAGAAAATAGCATGAGCCTAAAATCACCTGTCAAATCAGGTCGTCGCGTCGTAAAGTGCGTTCGCCCAGGCTGTGTCGGGACACCCACAAGAAATTGTGTGACATTACACATAATAATATAAATGATACTATAAATTTGTTAACATGTTTTACAATTCACCAATTTTTCAAGGGACAAAAAAATAAAAGTTATGTTACGTGTTGTTATCTTTTTTACAAATTATGGGCGTTCTGTATGAAAATGTCCCTTAATAACATTAAAAATAGATTTTCCATATTCTATTTATACGAAAACGATATCAAACACGCTAAACAAACTTTAGCCCCCTTTTTGAAATGAATGGAGTTTTAGACTTTTCCCAGTATTGCACACATCAAATTTTTATTTCCCCATTTGCCATCAGATTCCGGTATACCTTACACTATAAATAAATCGTTTGACTAACAAAACAAGCACAACCAACAAAATCATAATTTCTATCAAATCAAGCTAATCTTACTTATTAGGTCAAAATGGTGGGTCAGGGTAGGTGAAGGCTAAAGGGGGTGAGCGAAGCGAAGGCCCCTTAATCCTTCGTGTTAGGTTAACATGTAAGAACTACAATCTAAAGCACCATTGAAACGAAAAACGACAAACAATTATGGCTTTTTAGTTGTTGTTTTTATTACTAGATATATTGATTGAAACTTTTAAATGCAGAGATTGTTCCTCTCCTGGCCGAAAATGAAAAATATTTAATATTAAAATTGGGGGAATTAAGTCTTTATCCCATTGCAAAAGACATTAATTGACGTCTTGGTTGGTATCCACTGTCAAAGTCTTGGACTTTTTTGTCCACGAGCCATAGTAAAGGTTAAATGGTGCTTTATTTAAAAACGTATAGGCCTCAAAGAATAATAGGTACTTGATTCAAGTTCCCCTGGTATAACTTTTACATAAGAAGGTAAACAGTTTGGAAAATTTATTTTGTTTGGAGGGCAAATTTGATGTGCAAGTTAGTATTTTTGATGCAATTTTGGGATATATTGATTAAAAAATTGGGGATTATTTATTTAGCGTTTAAATACAGTCCCTAAAAATTGGCCAGAAAACATGCATTATGTAGCGACAGTAAAAACCGTGTAATGTGAAACCATATGAACATAAATCAATAAAATATCAACAAAGGCAATGCAGTAAATGCATAATCGATGCGATATGTTGAGCAGCGAGCGAGCCTATTACCATGCTGTTGGAGCAAAAACCCATCCGCGGTAGGTAACTTGCTCATTTTGCTTTATGTATTGAAAGCTCACATCCGTTGTGGAGCTGAAAGTACGAGGGAGCTTGAATTAAATGCGACTACTACGTAGTCTAGCTAGTTTTATCTAAAAGATGGAAAACGAGTTTTATGTTAACTGGCAGTTCTCAAGAAAATTATATTCAAGTGGTGCTACAAGGAAACGACAAACCGGGGCGCCAACTTTACTATAATACATTATGGTAGTGCCACCAATTGGTGGCCACAAATAAAAAAAAATGTTGAGGAGATGTTCTATTTAGGCACAGGAATCAAAATAAGTTTAGCTTGTAGCTCCCGCACAAGGCACAGCCTGTATCGCGGGAACCTCTACTGTTTATAATGTTTGGTATACTTGATGGTAGCAGGTTAAAAACATTAGGTTTAATATAAAATAGCAAAGTAGATATTTTAAGAAGTAACAGGTGATTTAATTACGCTAACGGTCCATACTAAGTTACCCAAAACCCGTCTTAAAATTGTGTCGTGAAACTCAGGATTTATTGTACAAATGGCAGCCCTGCAGACCAGGGCGTCAGGTCTGCTAAACACATTATGAATCATTGATCTTTCAACGACCCGTTTTTGACATAATTGTTGGTCTACTGTCCACATAGTAATTCATTTATTTTTATTTATTTAACAAATGGAGGTAACCGTCTTAATTAAATACATTAACATCACATAAACCACGGAGGTTTGTGCGTGATGCTGGCATTCATACGAGCAGGGTACAGTAATTGTTAAATATACGTAGGTACACGTGGACATTTCGTGAAGTATCGTACAACAGGTTGTTTGTACTTGTGTGTAATAAAACAATGATAAAATCTATCTATTCATCTATCAACAGTCAGAGACGAGTAGGAAAGTAACTGGTAGGTAACTGGCTAGGGAGTCTGGCTATGCTAAGTTTATTCTCGTTTGTCTATTTTGTGTTGATTTAACTTGGGGACCAGATGGAATGGATGATGATGATAATATACTATTGTTCAGAAGCTGCGGTTTTTTTTAAGTTCGGTAGGTAGGCTGTTCATGAGACGTGGCATGATAAATTGAGTAGTTCGCTCGCCTTAGTAATGGCGTGCTCTAGCCGTCACTAGTTCACTATTTGTCACCTGTCCTTTGATCGAATATGGAATGTCATAGGACCACATGGGTATTCTGCTGCACATTGATAGCCATGCGGTAGTTGCGCTGTTGTCAAATCGGTAGTCCACTCTTTATTTTGATGTTGTTATGTGTGTGTTATGCTATGTTGTTATGTGTGTGTTATGCTATGAAAGTACTATGTTAATAAAGATGCAGCACAGATTTTGTATCTAATAGCGTAATTGTCTTACTCAAGTACCGGAATGCCCATTTTATGTTGTAACTAGCTAGCATTAACATAGCATTGTGATTATATGGACTTTTACCAGACTTGACACCCTGGGAGATATGGACGAAAAAAGTGGGAGGCTCTTGTCCAGCAATGGGATATCGTAATGGTGTTTTAAAAGTTACGTCATTGGGAAGGGGTAACATTACATGTGATTTAGTTATAATTCCTGAAAAGGCGATGCCTATACGATTCATTAGCTGAGTCTTGCTTGGGTCGGCAGTAACCATGTCTGACAGTGGGATCAGCTGACCCCCGCGCGACCAGTCGCCCGATCCGTCGACCGATCGCTCGCGGCACTTGGGTGGTTGTTTGGTTTGTTGGTTGGCAAGCTGATGAATACCTCCATAAGCATCAAAGTTCAAAGTTCAAAATTTTTATTGACCATAAAATCAACGTCAATATAATATTAATATTTTTGTATACTACCGCCCGCCCGTTCGGAAGTTGAGGGCTTAGAGATGGAGCAAAGAAGGGCAAGAAACTCCCCCGTACCTCTTTTAAAATATCAGCGCCTTAAAAATACAATGTTATGTATTTCTACTTAAGTCTAAGGAAAAACACCGAGGAGCGACGTATTGACTCAGTTCATCGTCCCTCTTTGGATTTCTGTGCACTGAGATGGTAAAGAAAATGCAGTTTTTTCATCTAAATATTCTTTTACACTGTAATAAGACTTCTTCAACAGGCCGTTTTTGACATAGTTTGTGAACCTCCTTTCTGGTAGGTCCGTTGCTTCATTAGGTATTTTATTATAAAAACTAACACATACTCCCATAAAAGATTGAGCAACCTTACTGAGTCTGAACGCGGGCATAGCAATCTTATTTCTATTTCTTGTGCTAATACTATGATTATGACCTAGTCTTAGATAAACCTATGTTTTTTCTGGTGTACATAATATTGTACAAACACCATCTGATTGTATATGCAACGTATCAAGGTGGTTCTATAAAGGGCTCTTAGAACCTTGAGGTACTCTACTCAGTCGCTGGCATAACAAGGCTTACTGCCAACCGACACCCCTCAAGGGGCGGGTATAAGGCCACCGGAAAAGCGATAAAATATTAAGTATTTAACAATAAGTTTAAGTATTCCAAGAACTACTTTGTTTTAATGCTTTCTAATCTTATGTTTATATTGGCCCTTACTCGTGAATTGACAAGACTAATTGTCTGAATTTCGATACCTAACACACATTTTTTTTGGACGATCCCTCACATGAACCTCAGGGAACATATGCGAGCAATTAATGAAATGAGATTTTGAGCATTCGAGATGGCTCCTGGTCCATTATTTTTTAGTCTTACAATTTTCCAAATTAAATGGTATAAAAGCGCCTCAATTTCCAGATTATACTCAATTTCATAGACAATTTAACACGAATTGTGGAAACGTAACCTGCGCTGCCATCCGCGTAAAACTCCATTCTTACTGCTTATCTCCATAATACATGCGAATTCCGCGAGCGCACGAACAGAAAAAATACAAATTTGTGTTGTTTTAATATAATTCCCGGTAATCACAAAAACTCATATGCGTTCACTTTCGATCGCATATCGAAATTTACACGAAAGGCAGTAATTTTCCGGCTGCGTGATGATGACATTAATAGCGGCAGAGCGCGCGGGCAAAGCAATATTTTTTTGCATAAAACTGCTTTATTTTAATTTTATATTTGTATCTTTTGCAGCGCAGTTGCACTGCGATCGTATTTAATATGAATTTCCTACAGCGCGGCTACGACCATTTTGTCCGTTGCAGTTCGTTGTAGTTCGAAGATATTGCTGTGTGATGGAATAAACCTGACGGAATAGTTTTGGATTTCTAAAATTGTGATTGCTAAAATTCTTTTTGCAATCACAATTTTAGAAATCCAGGCAGTAGCAGGTGAATTGGTGCGTGGTTTTGATTTTAAGGGTTATGATGAATATTTAACATGAGTTAATTATTATATTTATTTCGGAAATTTTAAGGGATATTTGCATGTTTACGTCAATTTTTTTAAGATCAAACTGGTATTTTTGTATTGCGTGGGTTCGGGAATACCTACCTGTATATTAGCAATGTAAACTGGCACTACTATCGACTGTTAAGTTTCTGTCGATCTTAATTAGTATCTCATTAAATATTCAATTACTGTTTACTTCTGTTGTGATAATTACCGACCAACTTAGAATGGTACTCGCACTTATCTTAACCATTATCTTAGTTAGGTAAAGCACTTATATAAATTATAGTTGGCGCGATTCGTTTTTGCATTAGTAATTGTTCAAGATCTGTAAAGTTACTATGTAAAACGTATAATTTACTTGGTACCTACTGTTAATATAATTGAAACCCATTTTATATTTGTATCGACTGAGAACTAAAATCCAACAACGTGTAAGTCATAAAATACGTTTAAACTAGAGGTCGATAAATAAAAGTGACGGTCACGGGTCCGAGTAAACGCCAGTCAATACATTCTAATCAGTGATTTATTGACCCTAATCCTCGGCTCGGCACAAATAAGCTATCTTGTCGACTTAATGTTGTATCAGTCCAGGCGTGAAACTCCCGCGCACTAAGTGGTCCTTCCAGTTTCCACTCGAAATATTTTAATAAGGCCTCTCTGCGCACGCACCCAAATACAAATACACACAAACATACACCCATACACGCTCAAGTAAGAACTCTTTTATAGCTCCTCTCTGGACGCAAGTCCACTTTATTTATAGTAGTAGCGACACTAAGAATCTACATTTTCGCTCTAAACGGTGTTAATTTATTGACCGTGGGCAGATAATATCACTTTTTTTCATCCATTATTAAAGCGATTACATGAGAAATTATACGTCGAAGTCCAGTCCTGAGTGCTTGATCAAACTGAATCGGCACATAGGAGTTTATACTCTCATGTTTAGGAATAAGAAACATTTTACCTATCAAGTTGGCAACGAGTTCATAATGCTTTTCCTGAGGAAACCATCATATGGACTCGCTAATAAAAAGTGTTAAGTTATGGACAAGTTACGCCACTTGCATTAATTTCGATGCTTAACCTGATAAACAAATTATGGCATATTAAGTTAATAGCTTAATTTATAATTGAATGTGTTAAGAATCTTAAGACCATAAGAATGCATTATTACGATCGACTTTTAGCATTCTGGCGAATGTTTACGACAAATTACTCTGATAATATTAGCGCTGGTAAGGTGAAACTTTTATGTATGAAAGGTATCTTAATTTGCCTTTGGACTCAATTTACGTAGCCGGTTATTTGTGTATTTTTATTGAGGTCTGTAATCTTGGTATAGTTATGTCAAGCTCTCTCTAATCCGTTGTTGTAGAGGGTGTTGCCATGTAGAGTTGATTTATCATGTAGAGTTCCTTTGATAGAACAATGATTATATAGTAGGAGTACTCTACGTTTTCCGAACTTAACTTTGTTTACGGTATACTAGCTAGTAATAAAAGTAAACTGCGCTATAAGTATTATATTATCGTATTATCTTGACTCTGACTAACGACGTAATGAGTGAGCACTGATTGAACAAGTCTGTAGTTAATGTCAAATAATGTTTCGCTGGAGGCACTCTCCTCTTGGAAACGAAGTAAAAATTTGATGCTATTTCTTGTAAATTGGTGTTACAATCATACATGTTATTATATGTAGTACTTTCATTTAAGTATATATCTAGTTAGGAATTAACAGAAAGCCAAGTATATATGATTCGATATTGTTAACTTTTAACAAACTTCTATATCTCTTCTATACCACCTTGTACCTAGATAAAACCTAAAAATTCATTATGCAGGAACAGCTTGATAGATTTATTGCCATGGGCAATGCCAAAGTTGACTCGAGATTAGGGCACTTTATATTCGATAAAGTGCCCTAATCTCGATTCATTTGGACAAAGCTGTCGCCCCGCGTGCCCAAGATCGGTTGAATAACATCATCGATTACTATACGTCACATTTGAGCCCGTGCGTCCAGGATTATGGTGCGTCTGAAGGGGTGGCGTGACGGTAGCGTCGAGTCGTTCTATGCTGCTGCCAGTATTTTTTATTGGCAAATACCATGGAACGACAAAATGCCTACCTGTCAAATTAGTTCCCGCCTCTCTCCGCGCGCAGTATGGGAGTGGACGCACATTAGCGCTTCGCCAGCCTTTTATCTTGAGAACCTACTAAATATTGTAACAAAATGAGTAACTAACTGTAACTGAAGATAAGTCCCTATTAATTTTTCATCAATTTCTTCCCCAGTCCCCGTATCCCCGTCGGCGTCGGGCGGCGGTGCGGGCGCCGGCTCCGGCACCCCCCTCTACCCGGGGGCTGCGTCTCACCCCCTCTCGTCCCTGCTGACTCAGCAGCGGCTTCTAGAACTTTCCCGGTTCGGACTGCGTCACTATGACATCGCGCACCATGTGCTGTCGCAGCAAGGAGCTGTCTCTAAACTTTTGGGTAAGTCAATATTAATTTAATAAAAAATGCAGCGTCAAATTTTTTCCATACGGGGTGGCATCGGCACAACTGTGCCGGTGAAATCGGTTGGCTACGCAAGTGATTTTAGGTAAGAACCGATCTTTCAGTCCTCATAGTACTTATATTACTCTTTCCCCTTCATCAGAATTCCAGATGGCTCCACTTCTTAAATCCATCCTTTGGACCTACAGATCAATCCTGCCAAAGGACATCTTTTGTTCACGAAACGCAGTTTATTGCGACTTCTAGGGCCGTAGCACACATAGAAGTGAACAGTACAATATACGTCTAAATATCAGTAATGGATGTAGTTATGCATGGTTGATCCAAGCGCCATTTTCACTGTTTTAGGAATAAAATGGAACGCGTTTTTGTTAATTGATAGATAGATGAAAAGAGGATATTTTAGAAAAAACTACACATAATAGGGTAGTTTGCACTTTTACTTCATTATTGTCATACGTGGTCATACAAAAAAAACTTCAAAGAAGTATTTATTTAGAAGATATAGCAGAAATTGCACTTGGACTCATGGTCAATTTGATTATTTTGAAATGCATAACTGGTCCAACTATGCATAACTACATCCAGTTATCAGTTTATCACCCAAGAGTGTGTGAAAGAAGATTAACCCTTTTTCTATGGGCTACGGACTGAAATTAAGTACCATGCTCATTGCCCATGTCATGGAAAAAGCTCGAAGTAAGATAATTGATAAAGTGAACTTCTGCCTACCGGGTATCGCATCCACTGCAATTAGTGTATGTATTATTTATAGAGAGCTCGTAGCTGGCACTCGCAGCGATGTATTGATTTATGTTGCCGCTTCTTGCAGAATTGCCTGCCGGCCGATATTGCTAGCGACTAAGTTATTGTGATAATTACTTCACTGCCACAGTAAGACTAGGGCATCGCTAGACTAGAGATCAATGAGTAACGTAACACGAATGACCAGTGAAGGTATTTTAACGATATTTCACTCAATTTTTTTCACTACTTTTTTCTACCGTTTGCTTCTCTCTGTGTAAAAGTATAACTGGGAATATCAAATAAAACGATTTGTGTTCAGAAATCATAAAATCACTATAATTATCAAGCAACAATGGTATCAAAACACTCATTGACAGTCGGCAATTTGTTAAGCGCGACGCGGCCTGCGTCTGTGTTTAACTCGGTACTAATAACACGGCTGAGGCGAAAATCTCAATCGCTATTAATCATCGATAAGGCATCGATGGAGGCTGCCGCGACGAAAGCTGCCATTGACGAAAGCTTAGATCCTAATCGATTCATAAAACCTGCAGCGTGTTAATTATAAGCCACCGTGCTGCGATCGATGCGCCCGCGCTCATACCCCACAGCGCCGCAAGCGCTCGCTATACCAATGTGAGAACTGATCACCGCATCGATACTTTATTTGGCTTAACCACATATTTGTCATTTCCTCTGCAACTTCCAGCTGCCTGGATACACAACTCAGATTGCAATCAAACCAACCCACTTCGTTGTAATCGCGACGATTCTCGTGTCTATGCGGAGCGCTGCGACGCCAGGACTACTAATTACCCATAATAAGCCTCAAAGACAAACCAATTAAAAATATGAAATACGAAACAAAAATAGCAATAGTTGAAGTAGTCACCCTGAAATTAAAAGCCGTCTTTGTGGACGGAAACTAGCAATTTGAAATACAACTTGTTATTGCGAAACAAAGCGATAGAGTCAATTAGTCGATTGTAATAGGACGTTTCATTACAACTGAAGCGTGAGTAGTCGTCAAACTGCGTCGCCCTTCACAAAGGGTTGTACAAAGATGATTTGAAGAATTACGTGTTTGAATTTGAATAGTGCTATGTTATTAGGACACATGCCTTTTTGTGTTTGCTCTAGAACGGAACGGATTTTAGAAGCAGTGATGCGTTATTGAAGGGCATGCAAGTTTGTTGTAAGGCTTCCAACAAGAATAAACCTAGTTGCGGTATTTCTACACACTGTTTTCTTAGCGAGCAGGATGGCGCATACACTTAGAAGATTTCTCAAGGCTTTATTATGTGTATTAACATGACAAAATACGTCGATTGAAGTTGAAAGGTAGATGACACCATTATTACCAAGAAACATGCATAAAATAATGAAATGAAAGAATATTAATGAAGAAGGTTGAATTGCAGAGTGAATTAATTGTCCCGTTGCTTAGAAAATTACCTACAACATAACAAAACATTACGAGTACACCCGCAAACTTCATACGAAATTGACACAGCCGTCAGCCCTTAATCACATACGGAACGCTGAACCCACACACCGCCGTGGTGTGGTGTCAATCAGTTTTGGCCCGCGGTACAGACCTTGGATAATGGTACGTGGACTAGGCGTCACATGTTCGGTTCCCACGGAAGCCAGCCTATACTACGCCCTGGGCCGTCATGTCCAACCACTTACGTATTTAACTTACATAGCCTTAGCTTCGTTAAAGCCTTATTATCTTGCCCGGATTATGAACAGTTTCGAACTTGACAGCAAGAAAATGGGCACGCATACATAACGTAGCGCAATCATATTTTAATATTAAATTGTGGTGTTAAATTGGTAAGGGGAGAAAAATATGGGCTGAAGACTTGTTGACATAAAAGGAAACCATCGGCTATGTTTTATTTTCATTATGGTTTAGTAAGACTGCGCCAAAGGTTTTTAGTTTTTCTGAAAATATGTGCTGCACAAAATTTTACTCCTAATCCAATAAAAGGTCAGAATGCTTTTCTACATTGGTTGCGTTTCAAAAGCAATCAAAACCACGCAAGTTTTACAATTACTAGGTACGTAGTAATTCTTTTGGTCATGTCATTACCATTGCCTAGCAAATTACCCGGACTCTGATCTTAATTCCATTTGTTGGGCAAGCAACTATACTTACAAAGTAGACAAAATCACGGAGCGAGTAATTTCATATTAAACCAGTCATTTTTGTTTTGATGTAAATTTGGTAGGAAGGTAATGATACCTACTCATGAAGATTGTCTGCGGATCGTCGGGGCTAGTAATGAAGCCGTATTTAGGAATTGGTCCTATAATCAAAATTGAATTACCGGGGTTGACATTCTTGCTTCACGATGCTCTTTCTTTTTTATGCTCCAATTCTTGTTGGCCAGTTTAATTCTTAATGCCTCATGCCGACGACAAATCTATTTTTAAATCCAAATAACAACTCTATTCTGCAGCGGTATTGCTCGACAGTAATAATATAGCGGAAGTCTAAAAGCATTATTGTGCTGACGTCGGTTTCCAGTTTCTTAGAAAGTTGAAAATCTGGCACAAACTTATTCAATATGGAATAACTTGGAAAAATCTGGTGGTCTTTCTATGTATATCTGTTGAGGTTCAGTAGTTTCATACAAGCTACCCAGTTACGCAGTTATTGTGTCGGGTAGTTCCAAAGAAGCGTGTTCACAGAGAGCGCATACGGATGCGTGTGCACTCTAGAGTCAGTTTTGCATCACAATAGGGGCGTTTGGTTCCACACGCTTCGCAGCCATCGGCGGCACTTTGTGTGAATGCGCCTCATGCTTTCCTAGTGTAGACGAGGTGTTTGCGGCATCTGTGAAAGAAATATTCATCTGGATTTCTGTTTGATTTGAATTTGGAACACGATTGCTTATAGGACTCCGTGAAAAATAAGGTTTCTTTTGTTTAATAGCCGCCGCCGTCAGCCTTTGCTAACTAAACTTTTCTAATATTTGCGAGTAGATAAGTATGTGTAATTATAATTAATATCCGAAGCTTTTATTCAGAGGGATTACGTTAGATAAGATATTTAATTTTCTAGATGTCACAGGTAGAGAATAATCTAAAATAAATAAATAAAATAAAATAAATCCGCCATTATTTCTCGTAATAATACGATAATACAATTGTTATTTTTTTTTAATAAACATAATTAAAAAAAACTATAAATTCATGCATTAATTTAATTTAAATTATATTATTATTTATTTATTTACGAGAATCCCTTTTAAAGTGTAGGCCTCCTCCAGAGAAAACCACTTTTCCCGATCTTGGGCTATGTGCATCCACTGTTGTCCTGCTGTTTCTTTTATTTCATCTTCCCATCTATTGTATGGTCTCCCTACTCTCTGTGTTCCTGGCGGTCCACTCCACTTTGTTGTCTCGAAGGTCCACCTCTGGTCTGTTAGTCTTGAGATATGTCCAGCCCATTTCCACTTCAACTTTAGAGCATGCTCTAGAGCGTCTGTTACCTTCGATCTCTCTCTGATGTTAGAGCTTCTGATTTAATAATCTACATAGTACTAATTACCGCTCCACTCAATCAATAATATTTTTAAATAACTTATTTTAAACTTGCTTTTGCGTATAATATACTTTCTCTTTTACGTACTCGACTAGCATTATCTCATAATATTTCACATAGCAAAATATAGGTTGTTTGTTATTCTTTCTCCTGTATAATTAATGATCCATCACTGACAGTAATTACACGCATTTAATTAGGTATAAAATTATATAAGAGAATATTTTTTCTGTTTATATTAATGGCTGCCTTCTGTGAGTTCTTCGACAGTTTAATTTTAACAATCTACTGGATTTTGACCTTTAAACCTACATCCAGAGAGAGAATACTTCCATATTTATTATGGACTAGGCAAATAATTTTATAATACATTTTATTTGGAAACCTTTATTTCCTAAGATAATTTCAGGTTTTCTTGTTCTGTGACTCAACACTATACCGAAATTACGCGATTTTTTCATTAACTTGCTGAAATGACGTCAGTCGGACGTAAAAAAATTCTGTCAATTCTGTCGCGTAAAGGACAGCGCATATTATGACTGGCCGCAGCGTGCCTGGGCGGGCCGCATCGCATCGCATATTGCGTGCATAGCATATTGTGACTAGCCGAGCCACAGCGCATTGACGGATTTTGAGTGCAATGCTGTACCTTAGAGGTTAACAATAGTACCTAAGTAAGTCCACTTTTTGAAAATTTCATTCCTGTACCCTAGAGTCTACCTCTAAAAGTGGACTTACTTTGTCTACCTCTAAGGTACAGTGTACTGCCGAGCGTTTGAGCGGATTTTTGCGCTGCGACCCGGCACGCTGCGGCTCGACAAATTGTGCGCGATCCTTAATACTGCGCGTTTAGTGTATCTTCGATGGAACGAAAAATCAGCCGCAGAACCCCTACGACGACGGTGTATAGTCTGTAGCGTGTGTTTTCTGGTTATTCAAATATATAAAATAGCAATAGCTGTGTATCGAAACAGAATAAATAGCTTTGAATTATTGTTTTGACATACTGCCCTAAATCGGCATCAGCGATAATAGTGATTTCAAAAGAGGATACCTCACCCGTTGCTTGATATGTGGCAACCACAAGATAATACAGCCTTAATTATACCTACTTAAAATATACTTTAGACCAAAAAGATCAATCAATCACCAAATCAGCTATTTATTAAACCACGACAAGCCCATATACACATCGGAACTACCCTGCTCCACTTGGCTTTCAGATTTTGATCTATTAGTTGCATGACGAGGCAATACCCAGTACGAGGTTAGCGCCAGCTAATAGAAAGAGCCACTTTTTAATACAAATTTAATTAACTAGACTCGGGCCCTTCCAGTGCGCTATTTAAAAACATCTTGTCCCTTTTTGTTAGGCCCCCGTGTAATGACTTTAAACGCCCATAAACGACTCGTATGAAAATTTATTAGCTCGCACTTTGGGTGTGCATTGTATTCTTTATAGGCTTCGTTTCCTTATCGGTATGAGGCGGTATCGTCGATGATTAATTGCTTATTTTCATTTTGCAACCGATCCCCGTTAAACAGTGAACAAAAAGCACAACAGCGCATTCAACACCTAGTTAATGTCATCTTGATGTGCCCACTCAATAGTCCCAAGTGCGTTTATGGTGAGGCGTTTTGTAAACCTACATACTTTGATATTTAACGAGGCAACGATGTTTTGTATTATGTCAATATATTGGGATATGGTGCGTAAATTCCGTTGTTTTTATTCAACGGCGTTAAATCTATGGGTCATATACTACTAAAAAGTTAGTTTTCCCAAAATAAAGACAACAATGGTTTTGCTGTTTTGAGATATAGTTGAGGGGAGTAGTACTATTCACGCAATGATACAACTAGTGCGCGCAGACCGCACGCGCGTGCGTTTGCAAATAACACACATTTAGCAGCAACTTGTATGGAACCTCACACGATCAGCCCGGTTGCCTAGGCAATAGCGCGTAATTGCCCCTGGTCATGCGATTACGTTTCTAGCCAATTTAATTATCGCGAAATGATCAGTGTGCCGCCCTACAGTAATTTAGCTATCAATCAAACGAGAGCGGCTTGTTTATTGGCGTTCAGACAGCATCGAGTTATGGATTTTCAATCGATGCAAAACGTAGTGAAAGGCGGACCCGGGTACTGCGAATGCACGGAACGCCATCGGCCCGCACCAGCAACCTCACAGGGTGACATACACAATTATAGTAATTTGAATACAAGTCTTCTGTAAGTGGGCACATTATACTCTTAACTTATGAACGCGTCTCACCTAGTTTATCAGCATCAAGCTAATTACGGGTAAGGTTTACATGAATAGCAACTTACATTATACCTACATTATTTAATTGTCATACTCGTATAATATGCACCGGGAGAAAACCTGCATCTTGGTTATTCCAGATATTGCAAAATTCTATAAATAGAAACAAAGGTTCTGCTGTTAGTAGTTTTAACCAAAATAAGCTATGCAAATAGTTTGAGATTCAGTCCGTTAACATCAAAATTCTTGGTTTTAAATAAATAAATATTAATAGTTTAATGTACTTATTCATAACGAGCTCAGCAACGGGTTTTAAATCAAATAATATGGCTCCAAATCAGGACGGTGTGAACTCAAATTTCTTGCAGCATGCATCCATATTCGGCCATAAGCTTTACTTTTATCAAGACATAAAGACCCGTATAAATTCATCGTGAATGGCGTTGACAAAAATGTGAATATAAATAAATAATGTGTTGAATAATTCAGCGTGGTATCGGTATGGACGGTGGCGTTTTGCGAAGCCTCGTCGGCGCAAGTGTAGAACAAAAACCTTTGCGTCTCCGCGACCGTCAGGAATGTCAGGACTTAGCCGTTTTTGTGTAATTGTCGCGAACCACGCACTTGTCCATTATCTAACTGAATTAGGAAGTGGAATTCATAATAACTTTTTGCCTATCGACGCCAGTTTCTGAGCATTGTGCGATGGACATGATTGTTGCATAAAGTGAACCCGTTTGTGGCATGATTAATTATTTCTGCGTATTTGGGATACTTAATTAACCCATTGCCGTTGGTGTCTTCTGACAAGATTCTTACAAAGCAGGCAAAAACTCTGACAAGTATCATACATAGCCATTCTGCAGCGCGCAAGCTGTGCAAAGTGAATGCAATTAATAAAATTAATAAATTCTAAGAAGCTAAAGAGGTCCTGCCAATACAGACTCAATCAGATATTCACGTCGCGGCCCATTCGATTCATTCGAAAGACATCAATGATTCCGTAATTGATACTAATTGAAGTTTTCATTAATATTCTTAATACCTTGTACTCGATAATCGATTCTTTGGACCTGTGCTGTGGTTTTTTTGTTTATCATGAGTTTTGTCAACTTTTTTGAGTAGGCAATAAAGGTAATGTTTGTGTAGTTATACCATACATTGTAATCGCAGTTTAGTATAAAATGTGGCATCGTTCTTTGGAACTGCTTCGATGGTTGACGTGTGGGTATTGCTGGTATGCTGTTGGGATGAGACTTGTCGATTGAATCCATAAATGTATTGTTTGAAATATCTTCAACGACCAACAGGTGCAAGTTACGTGTATTGATGCCACGATATAGTAAATTGCGTCATTGTTGATGCTAACTTGGTATTATGATTTGAGAAAAAACAGTGTTTGAGTTTGTTTTGTCAGGACTGCCTGTATCTCTTCCTGATAATTTATTTCAACGTCTTTCCTGACAACAGATAGCGTATAATTATTAAAATGTGGTGCAACCAAAAAGTTTTCATTCGTTACAGTTTCTGGCAGTTTTACAGGGATGTTTTTTATTGCCTCATCTGTAGAAATACAAACATAATATCTACTATGCAATGCAAAATAATTATTGAGCACCGACTTGCAACCACAGCACAGTACAGGCTTGATCTTGTGTAGGAGTCACAATGATTAGGGACTCTGTAATTTCTGTTTTTTTTTTATCACTTGTATAAATTTTGGCATCTCTATCCCTGAAATTAACTGTTACTGTATTGCCTACTTTGTGATATTAGTAGTATGTTTCTCACTTCGTTAATAGACTCGAGATAACTTAATGCGACAAAGTTGATTATAAAATTGAATTATGTTTTATAACGTAATCTATCACATCACATAAAATCTCAACTATAACTTTAACAAAATAAACATGGCATCACGCAGTTTCTTAAACGAAGAAGCAGAGGCACTGAAGCCGATGTTGGAGGCGACTGAACTAACTATAAAAACTAAAGTAATTGAAACAATTGAATCTATGGATACCACACAAGAGCTGTCGTATTTAAGGTGGTCACTTTAGTTGTTTAGTTGGTTTTGACCCTGAAGAATCGCACCGATTGTTTATAATATTTCTAACAATATGCCTTCTTCCAGGCACTCTTCGACCTCCAGGGTTGATCGGAGGTAGCAAGCCCAAAGTTGCCACCCCAGCTGTGGTCTCCAAGATCGAGCAGTACAAGAGAGAGAACCCCACTATCTTCGCCTGGGAGATCAGGGAGCGACTCATCTCAGAAGGTAAACAAAGTCATTCATATCATAACTCACAATTATTTATTGCTCACAATTATTTATACAATAACATTAAAAGAAAACATATGCACAAAGGCTAGTTTATCTCTAAAAAGTGATTTCTGAACATTTATTAGGATTGTAGTGAAACTTTTGAATTGACGAAACTGGACACAGAAACAAAAATTTACAAACTACTCGTACTCTGACGACTCTGGCTGTCTAGGATGTGTTTCACAAGTGGGAGCTCCTGGATTCGAATCGTTTTGGATGTTTAAATGTTTATGATGTTGCTGATTCTGGTTCCCAGGAGCAAAGTGGGCATGTGCCTGTATGTAATAATGTGATATGTTTGTATAACCAGTGATACAGTGAGGCGCACAAGAAATAAGCAATAAGTATACATGAATTTAGACTCGACAATATGTACACTAACATGGACATAAAGCAGATAAAAATACTATTACTACTGCTACTTTCCTAAGTTACATAACTTAAGGAATATTATAAATATTCCTAGAATAGTAATTTGAAGGGCAGGTAGTAATATTGCGTTTTCCCTAATTCGCATAATGGCGGTTGCTGTGGGCGGTCACGACTGACCACGGCGTATTGCGTTTCAACTGACTGTGATGGCACGCCGGTTGTGATCGTCTAGATGTAATGTTAAATAGTGTGTTGAGTGTAATACCTCAGTACAGGAACCTTGCAGTGTCAAAACATTGTCTGTGCATGATGTTAGATTTTTTTAATATTGCAATTTGCTCGTTTTACCGCCAGTGTATAGCCCGAATGGATCAAGAGTAATCACAAAGCCCATTACCCCCGAGCTTACTCATATCATGGTATCCTGAACTCCTTCAGGTAATCTACAAGACTTCGGTGGCAAAGAATAGCACAAATATGACATTTATCAGTTAAGTTCAGATATACCATAGTAAGTGATCGGTTCGCGTGAGAAAGTGAATTAAACCCGTGTGAGTTTTCTCACCAGATAACGACCGCCTCACTCTGACACGGGGAACCCTACGCCAGTATCTGGCCCTGCGTACAGGAGTGGGGGGCGTACAGACCATCTTTCGCTGAGAAGCGTTTATTATCATCACGTCTTAGGGACATGGAAATTTACAAGGCGCACGGAAGCTACCTTCCCCCATTGTACCATGGATTTATTATTTCAAAAATATTCAAATGTTTAGTTTGGCCAAACTAAGGTCGATGG
Organism: Argyresthia albistria; assembly: GCA_963457715.1. Classification (NCBI taxonomy): domain Eukaryota; kingdom Metazoa; phylum Arthropoda; class Insecta; order Lepidoptera; family Argyresthiidae; genus Argyresthia; species Argyresthia albistria. Next base: position 8,171,236 of record OY735253.1, on the reverse strand, counting down.
TCTGCCGCAGAAGACAGGACGTGATATATGGTGCCCAGAGACGCTGCCGCTCCGCCACGGGGATACACTGGATTGACCTTTCGGGTCACTCGGACCTCGCACTTTCTCCGGTCACTTCAAGCCATCGTTACAAAATAACAAATATGAATGTGGCTGTTTGCCCGCTCAATCAATCTCTTTAACACTGCAAGGCCTGTCTAGGTAACCTAGGTGATGCCTAGATATCGTACTCATGGATGCCCTGCGGTATCTCCCTTTATACTTGTCCAGGTCGTTAGATGTCCCGTCGTCCAAGCTCCACGTTGATTGCCGTCGTCTCTCAATCCAGGAAATAAGTATTCAGACTATGTCAATCAATCTAATCTAATGTTGAGTGTTTGCTAACTAGACTGAGACTCCTATATTCTCCTCAAATAATTCAGTGTATATATGTACTTTCAAATCTATCAACCTCCAGAAAACTCTAATCACAAACTGTAAAGTAACCTTGTGTTTTGAGTGAACCATGATGTATGACAGTGGTGGTTGTTTATTAGCACGATGACTTGGTCTATATGTAAAGTTATTTCACTAGAAATGTGGAACTATAATTGATTTTAGCACAACCCCCACTGTTCTACAGACTTTCTAAGAATCTTACGGGTAAGGAAATACTAGAACGCCAGATATATAGTAAATCACTTCATTTATTTTAGAAGACCAGAAATACTATAAAAAAAAACCAAAAAAGTATAGAAAAATAGATAATATTTAGATCGTCCTTGCCTAACTTTGCCAAGGACAATCGGACGTTCTGTTCCTAAGGCATTTCTACGGGGAAAACGAAACGTCCAAATAAAAAACCCTCATAGACCATTATCAATTGGTAACACAATTAAATAAACAAACTTAAACAAAGTCTATGCTAATCTTACACTTATTTACAACTAAAATGACGTGGTAAGGGGTTCCCTAGTTTTATTTTTATGCAGAATCAAATCACATCAACTTGACTTATTCATGGGTGGTTTTGACTGTCAAACCCGCCTTGTCTGTAATTTACTCATACAATAATCTGATATGATACAAATGTAGGTTATAGCCAATTGTTTAGTCTATAAATAATCAATTCACACCATTGAATCAAAACCCATTGCTTATCTCACTCTATTTAAATTGGTCAGAATCCAGGATTGGTACATTTACAATAATAGGCCAGTGTGATAAATTACACTTGATACTTCTGTAAAATTGAACATGATATAAAAGGAACCCCCTCCAACATTTAAAATTACACACAAACAATTACACGTTATATACAACACACAGGTAAATCATTTCCACAAATCTCTCGGGGCGCTAATGATAGGATAACTTTTCGATAATTTCTCATGAAGTCTCATTGTTTGTTGGTTACCGTTGTACCATAGGTAACAATCTCGCCCGGTGCAATTGCCGACCGACTACACATTCTTATGCACATATAGACCGTAATACCAGTCACAAAGGGGAGTAATTTACCATGAATAATACATCCATCATTATGTTTAATGGTACGGGGTCTTAGCAAAGGTTTCCCAAAGAAAATGATCCATTCTGCTCTAATCAATTTATCTCGAATATTATGATTTGGTAGCACACGGTAGAAATTGTGAAAATAATGTACCAAGCATATGAACAATGAAAGAATACTTTACCGAAATTTCCGGGTACGAAGATCACTTTTAAACTTGTACAATTCAAAGGAATACAATCAACTAACAAAATTTATAGGTTATTCAGTAAGGGTTCAGGAAATTTAGTTCTACATAGGTTTAGTATATTAATGATACACTTTGAGCTTCCACATAATTTGACCTGATCGTTCTCGTGTCAAGCCTCGAATGCCCCGAATCTGCCTTCCCGCAAATCATCACTGTCTCCGTCAAAATGATCCTTGAACAAAGAAAAAAACTGGCGAGCACTCTGTTTTAATTTATGACTATAGACCCGTCTTTGAATATTGAGTTTACTATGCGACGCTTTAGAGTTACTTATTAGTCTACTCCTTCTCATCATAAATTCCCTGTCGACAACCCATGGTGTCAAAGATATTGTTTTTTCTAAGACAAATTACAAAGAAATTTAATGCTTGTTCGAACGTTGTTTAGATTTTTTCTGACCTCTCTGAATACAAAACTGCCCAATACAAAACGAATACTAAGATATTTCCTGTCCCTTGCTAAAACTGTTAGCAGATGTGTTTATATGGTTTCTCGGAGACTAGAAGATAATATTGTTAACAAAAAAAATATAGTGCTTGCGTGGTCCATCTCACACTCCCCCAAATAGATTTGGAAACTTCAATACTCCCCCTATGTCCCTATTCCATAGTTTCGAAATATATTTCCCCAAATATGCACCAATCTCCTTCAGTCTCCACGCAATTTACTACTCTAAAGATTTACAGCAATTCTCTCCGATATCCCACGTTCATATAAATCTTCCCACAAAACTCTATTGTACTTATCGAGTGGTACTATAACCGACTCCATTGCTTGTGGCTCTTCTTTGTTATTCCTCTTTAAAAAATACCTTTTTTCCAACAACAACCCTACAATTATATTGCCCATCTGTTTCTGTTACTTGTTTACATAATACGAGTACCAAAACAAATAATGAATTGCATTGTAATTACCCCGTACTTTTACCAATCTAAGCATGAACTAAAGTATTGTTGTACGGTACAGCCTCTAACACAGTCACTAACAATATCGATATCTGTGCTATCATCCAAAGAATCATGTTCCTATTAATCTTATTTATATACACGCCCGGATTTGATCTGAAATATCCCTATGAGAGAGTATTTTTCCGTATTTTGAGTTTATTCACGTCGCTAAACTGAATTTTCAAATATTCGTAACATAAAAAAACATAAAATTCAGTAAAATAATTCACCACTGAACGCTTTCATAGTTAATACTGGCGACAGGAATCAATAACGTGATAAGTAATGAATTTGAATGCCGTAAACTAACCTCTTCAAACAATCGTTAAATTAAATTAAATTAAATCGTTTGTCTGTACCCAGAACTCTACCACAACACTCTGGATTATAACTAGCTAAATATATCGACAAACGGACGGACTTATAATCTTTACGAAAATCAATCGTAAGTAATAAAATTTATTTGACAAACAGACGGACTTATAATCTTTACGAAAACCAATCGTAAGTAATACAATTTATTTGACAAACAGACGGACTTATAATCTTTACGAAAACCAATCGTAAGTAATACATAAATTAATTTGACAAACGGACGGAAAACCATCGATATTAACCATTGATGTTTCCTTTACTCTTCCTCATCCTCAGTCCAATGCTTCTTTCCAAGTATGTTATTGAAACAACATCGAAGTTATTTCTTATTCTTAACCCTCTCGTCGACGCATCTTATGTACTTATCTATTGTTCTCCATTGTTCGTTCGCTCGACCCGCGTGCCTCTGATAGTGAACCAATAAAATTGATAAACCTATAGAGGAATAATCGAATCACTTAAACCTTTTACAGTTCTAAATAGTCCAACCTAGTAATTCCGTTCAGTTCAGTTCAAAATTTTTATTGACCATAAAATCATTCTGTGGCCAAACCAAGTCACTAATGTCATCATTACCATATCTGTACAAGCCAAACTCGCTCAGCTCCATTTACAATTTTTAGCTTACGTGTTCTTTATTTTACAATAAAATAGTGTCACTAACGCACTCGTTAGAATCCGTTCTTTCATTCATAAAGCGCCTTCTCGTTTAGTATCAATATCATCATAATATCAATAGCAGTAGTGTGCTACCACCGCACAATATCGTCACAAACATAATTTTAATACGGGCCCGATAAATCACATACATACATGCCTTTATTCAATAACTCATTTAACATAACCTATCCAGAGTTGTGGGAGCTCATAGGTCAAAGTAAGCCTTAAAGTTAGTAATTAAATATATGCTCGGAGGTGACTTAATTTCGGTAAACCACTCTCTCTCACCTAGGCTGCACTAATGCCATCCCGTAACGCGCTATCAATCAATCAAATTTACTCTCTAACTGCTGGGCCTAGGATTTACATTTCAAACAGATTCGTCAACGCCTCCATTAAATACAGGATGTTTCCATGCCGTCCGAACCAGGAATCGTTACTATTACGCCAATTATCCATTATCTAACTTGATATAACTTTAAGGTTTCAAAAACTGAAGCAAATGACATGAGTTGACTGTTTATAATATTTTATTATGTTATTTAATGACATCTATTACGTATACCTAAAATTTACCTTACCCTTGCCTTCACACTGTGAATATAATTTTGAAATAACCGTTCTAGATATCTTAGATTATACTACGGAGATTCTGTATTGTACCTACACATGAAGGTGTTATACCAACTTGGCAAGTTATATCCAACCGGTATCCAAATAGTAATAACAAAAACCCTTTACAGCTAGACTTGACTTCCCGCCACACTATTTATGCTTCGATTATTCTTCTTACGATTTGGACATTCATCCCGACATCAGCTGTTTCGAAAGTTAAGTTTATTTTTATTCTACATCCAAACGTTTGTTAAAATATTGCCACTAATTTAAACAAATTCCGACATCGCTCAATGCTAGTTCCGCAATAAATAAACAAAAGCAGGCAACGTCATAAACATCTTCAAATTTCTACGAACGAGATAATTTGAAAAAAAAAATAAACCCCAATTCCCTCCATGTGTTGGGTCAAAACAAAAGTTAACCCACAAAAACAGTCCCCAAGTGCAGCTATTGATGCCGACGAACACGATACTATTAGTTACTTTCCTAATTTATTGAACAAAAGTGTCAAGAAATGTTAAGTTTATGATCACTTTGGAGTCGTTCTGAAAACTATCCCTTTTTTGTGAACCACACCACTATGAGAGGCCTATCACATATCCCTAAAAGTGGTTTGCGAAACCATAATTTACAATCGATCGTTCGCAGAACTGAGTATTCAAATAATTAACAAATGATTGCGTATTTAACATTTAACATTTACATACAGGCACATACATTGCTTCTGGCCCCACACTAGGATACTCTGTGTCGTATGTTTCGCCTTTATACACCTCTACTATGTATTTTTGTCCCGTGTAATTTTCCTTTGCGCAATAATGAAATTATGATTACTATTTACAAATAAGCTCGCCTTTGCACATCCTTTTCTCTATCATAAGCTATCTGTATTATGCCATGTGAGTACAATAAAAAAATTACAAAATTAAGATTACGAAAGTAAGGTCCGTTACAATATTTCCTACAATATCTGCCTGTTCTTCAGACCTTCCTTCAGTTATATAATAATAATAATAATCTTTTTATTTCAGGCAATATATGTTTCTAATTGAGTCTACACCGTCCCGTTACACGACTGCCTCTACTTTTAGCCATCTTTCTTTGTAACTGATAGACATAGGTCCTTAATAGTAACTGTGTCTAATCATAAATGATTTACGTCTCAACCTATCGACTGACACCTATACTTATCTAACTGACCTCGCAGAACCCGAAATCGAACATAATCTCAAATTTAAAAGTACGCGACGGTTACCATACCGTACGACAGGACGCGCCTAATTTGCCACGTTTCTTTTCCGTTTATACCTGTATGACCCTTGACAACGTATCCAAAACAAGCATGAAACTTCGTTATTTTGCCTATTGCAAGAACTAATACGAACTGCTACTTTAAATTGATCGTATGTATCTGATGTCACTATAGTGAAAAAGAGTAATATCATAAGCGTCCTCAATATATTCTAATCTGCTCCCTGGCTCCCAAATATTATAATTTAGTTTCTACTCCCCCTAGACTTCAGTTAACACATTATAACACAAATCATACACAATAAATTTTAACAAGTCATGCACAATACATAAAGAAGTACTTCCTGTAAGATAAGACTCCTGAAAGAAAGATTCACTCAATACACGGTTTCTACGTTGTGTTTTAATTTGTTTTTGTTCTATCTGATCCAATCGTATCGTTATTTCGAATACGTAAAGAATCGCTGGTCACCGGCACCATTCTGTGATGGCACGCCGGTTGTGATCGTCTAGATGTAATGTTAAATAGTGTGTTGAGTGTAATACCTCAGTACAGGAACCTTGCAGTGTCAAAACATTGTCTGTGCATGATGTTAGATTTTTTTAATATTGCAATTTGCTCGTTTTACCGCCAGTGTATAGCCCGAATGGATCAAGAGTAATCACAAAGCCCATTACCCCCGAGCTTACTCATATCATGGTATCCTGAACTCCTTCAGGTAATCTACAAGACTTCGGTGGCAAAGAATAGCACAAATATGACATTTATCAGTTAAGTTCAGATATACCATAGTAAGTGATCGGTTCGCGTGAGAAAGTGAATTAAACCCGTGTGAGTTTTCTCACCAGATAACGACCGCCTCACTCTGACACGGGGAACCCTACGCCAGTATCTGGCCCTGCGTACAGGAGTGGGGGGCGTACAGACCATCTTTCGCTGAGAAGCGTTTATTATCATCACGTCTTAGGGACATGGAAATTTACAAGGCGCACGGAAGCTACCTTCCCCCATTGTACCATGGATTTATTATTTCAAAAATATTCAAATGTTTAGTTTGGCCAAACTAAGGTCGATGGTCTGCCGCAGAAGACAGGACGTGATATATGGTGCCCAGAGACGCTGCCGCTCCGCCACGGGGATACACTGGATTGACCTTTCGGGTCACTCGGACCTCGCACTTTCTCCGGTCACTTCAAGCCATCGTTACAAAATAACAAATATGAATGTGGCTGTTTGCCCGCTCAATCAATCTCTTTAACACTGCAAGGCCTGTCTAGGTAACCTAGGTGATGCCTAGATATCGTACTCATGGATGCCCTGCGGTATCTCCCTTTATACTTGTCCAGGTCGTTAGATGTCCCGTCGTCCAAGCTCCACGTTGATTGCCGTCGTCTCTCAATCCAGGAAATAAGTATTCAGACTATGTCAATCAATCTAATCTAATGTTGAGTGTTTGCTAACTAGACTGAGACTCCTATATTCTCCTCAAATAATTCAGTGTATATATGTACTTTCAAATCTATCAACCTCCAGAAAACTCTAATCACAAACTGTAAAGTAACCTTGTGTTTTGAGTGAACCATGATGTATGACAGTGGTGGTTGTTTATTAGCACGATGACTTGGTCTATATGTAAAGTTATTTCACTAGAAATGTGGAACTATAATTGATTTTAGCACAACCCCCACTGTTCTACAGACTTTCTAAGAATCTTACGGGTAAGGAAATACTAGAACGCCAGATATATAGTAAATCACTTCATTTATTTTAGAAGACCAGAAATACTATAAAAAAAAACCAAAAAAGTATAGAAAAATAGATAATATTTAGATCGTCCTTGCCTAACTTTGCCAAGGACAATCGGACGTTCTGTTCCTAAGGCATTTCTACGGGGAAAACGAAACGTCCAAATAAAAAACCCTCATAGACCATTATCAATTGGTAACACAATTAAATAAACAAACTTAAACAAAGTCTATGCTAATCTTACACTTATTTACAACTAAAATGACGTGGTAAGGGGTTCCCTAGTTTTATTTTTATGCAGAATCAAATCACATCAACTTGACTTATTCATGGGTGGTTTTGACTGTCAAACCCACCTTGTCTGTAATTTACTCATACAATAATCTGATATGATACAAATGTAGGTTATAGCCAATTGTTTAGTCTATAAATAATCAATTCACACCATTGAATCAAAACCCATTGCTTATCTCACTCTATTTAAATTGGTCAGAATCCAGGATTGGTACATTTACAATAATAGGCCAGTGTGATAAATTACACTTGATACTTCTGTAAAATTGAACATGATATAAAAGGAACCCCCTCCAACATTTAAAATTACACACAAACAATTACACGTTATATACAACACACAGGTAAATCATTTCCACAAATCTCTCGGGGCGCTAATGATAGGATAACTTTTCGATAATTTCTCATGAAGTCTCATTGTTTGTTGGTTACCGTTGTACCATAGGTAACAATCTCGCCCGGTGCAATTGCCGACCGACTACACATTCTTATGCACATATAGACCGTAATACCAGTCACAAAGGGGAGTAATTTACCATGAATAATACATCCATCATTATGTTTAATGGTACGGGGTCTTAGCAAAGGTTTCCCAAAGAAAATGATCCATTCTGCTCTAATCAATTTATCTCGAATATTATGATTTGGTAGCACACGGTAGAAATTGTGAAAATAATGTACCAAGCATATGAACAATGAAAGAATACTTTACCGAAATTTCCGGGTACGAAGATCACTTTTAAACTTGTACAATTCAAAGGAATACAATCAACTAACAAAATTTATAGGTTATTCAGTAAGGGTTCAGGAAATTTAGTTCTACATAGGTTTAGTATATTAATGATACACTTTGAGCTTCCACATAATTTGACCTGATCGTTCTCGTGTCAAGCCTCGAATGCCCCGAATCTGCCTTCCCGCAAATCATCACTGTCTCCGTCAAAATGATCCTTGAACAAAGAAAAAAACTGGCGAGCACTCTGTTTTAATTTATGACTATAGACCCGTCTTTGAATATTGAGTTTACTATGCGACGCTTTAGAGTTACTTATTAGTCTACTCCTTCTCATCATAAATTCCCTGTCGACAACCCATGGTGTCAAAGATATTGTTTTTTCTAAGACAAATTACAAAGAAATTTAATGCTTGTTCGAACGTTGTTTAGATTTTTTCTGACCTCTCTGAATACAAAACTGCCCAATACAAAACGAATACTAAGATATTTCCTGTCCCTTGCTAAAACTGTTAGCAGATGTGTTTATATGGTTTCTCGGAGACTAGAAGATAATATTGTTAACAAAAAAAATATAGTGCTTGCGTGGTCCATCTCATGACGAGAGGATTGTATCGTGACACGGACAACATTGTGTTATTGTCCTCTAACTGCACTATACAATGTGCATTATAGGTATTTGAGTCTAAACTCAGCGAAGATGACTTATTTGTTACAGTAGGTAGTAGTCGTGTCATGGTTATTACGGTTTCCGCATACTACGAGATGTGAATGGATCATAATTAGCGGCAGGTTTATAAACTATAAGTAGCACAGAATTCTGACCTTCTTTTGAACCGCAAATAAAGCCAAAACTCTTGTATCTTTGTGAAAGGATCACTTCACTTACAAAATACCGAGTTAGCATCCGAAACACTTCTCTTTATGAATCTTCCTTCACAATAGTATAATATTACTCGCCGCTGAATGTAACAATAATTTAACCGTCTCTCTCAGTACATGCAAGAAGGGAGCTGAACGCAATTATCCATGTTATACTCAAAATATATATAATATGTGAAAGCTGTGTTTAAACACGAGTGCACCGCGTAATACCGGTGCGTTGTGCGCATGCGCGCAGCTCGTAGGAGACGGTTGCGTGCGCGCTCCGGACTACGGGACTCTGATGACCGGCCGACGAAATAAAAAGCCTTTAAATATGGCCGCAATAACTTGTCAGTTGTCAGACGCCAAAAGGCGTTTTGTAAAGCTGTTTTTAAATATTACTCGCTAGGGAATAGCAAACCAAAACCAAAAAAACAACCAGTGCCTTGTCAAAAAAAATGCTAGCATAAAATCATCGCTTTGATGAACTATAAATACCGTTTTGAAAATTACTAATTCTAAAAATATCCCGAAATTAAGGATTACATTTTGATTTGAGGCTACAGTATTTTGCTTTCGAAAAATTGTAGTCGTTTCATAATATGTGACCTATTTATTGAACTAATCCTATACTTTGACAAATAGGAAGTTAGGTAAAACAACAACAAAGAAGGTCAATTCGGGTAATCTGAAAAGACCACTTAGGGGAGGCCGATCCAATTATTGGATTTGCTTATTTGAAGTAATGAACTTTAGGTATTTTGTGTCAAACCTTATTAAGAGGTCGTGGGGGAAAGCCCTTGAAGTGCACCCACGAAAATGCTCGTAGCATAATTTTGTAAATAGTCGTGTTAACGTCAGCGGATAAAGGTAACAGGAGCTGGTACGTGGTATTAGATTTTCGGGGCCTGAGTATTTAAGTATCAGTTGCTATTTATCCATTATGTAGGAACATGATACATACGTAAAGGACTCAAGCAGAGCAGGCTTAAAATACGGTGGAATAGTAGATTGTGTACCAAGGGAGTAAAGAACTATTTTTAGGGCGAGAATGTTTTTTGAATCCAGAGCGACCGAGGGTTTCTAGAGTTGAGTCCCGAGTGAGCGAGGGTTTCAAGGTACAACACTCGAGCCAAAAATAGTTTTTACTCCTGAGGTGGACACTCTAATTTTCATCACTATGAAAAAAGGAGTAATCAATACAATACCATACGTGTGTGGAATTCAAATTGTATACTATTTATAAACACAATTCTGATATATCCTCCGCACAGTTTTAAATTGACATTGAAATCTTTATTACAGGTTACTTATGACCCAAATACATATACCTTAAATGTAGTGTACACATAAAATGTCACATATATGAATGAAAACAAAAAAGCTTGTTTAGTATTGGCTAAATCTTGAAAATAGGCTCAAAATGCATTTTTAGAAAACCTCTTTGTTCCTCTTTATTTTTTCACAGGACTACAGTTTTTACATATATTCTTCTTGATTTTATTGTAACAGATCTTGTATTTGTCATTTGCCTTTGTTGTTATATCATCTGAAGTTAGACACTCACTATCACTCATATTTTTGACTAATATCCGCAAACTTAATTGAAATAATTACAGTGGCATTCAGATTTGGCACGGTTTGTTTACAATTTTTCCACAACTTTTTAATCATTTGGTCCGTGTTTCTATATCAATCTCTGTAAGTTTGTGACTCTGTTGTCAGCATTGTTTCAAAATCGATCTTTCTTGTAATTGGGTCCGTCAGCTAGAATAGTAGTGATAGTGAATAGTGACAGCAAATTATTTACTTTGTACTGGCAACAAAATTAAAAAGTTACTTTTAGTCCCTGATTAGCGGGACTTAAGTGGCTCTTTTCGAATCGATGTGATGAAAAATACAAATATAAATTTGTGAACCAGTACTGAACTTTAAAATTATGTAAAGCAGACTTAGGGCACTAAGAGCACTGCACTGGTAAATCTTTATCCCTTTGACAATGACAATTATGTTTTAAAAAGAAGAATATGTTTGCTACGTTATTTATTAAGATAAAAATGTAGAGTCAACCGTAAACAAATTATAACATTTTACTATCCTGTCCCATTTTCTTCAGTGTCTCAATCACATTGCTGGGATTGGATTTGCCTCGTTACCATTCCTCATTCATTCACGACGTAATTAAGCCGAGATCGTATGTTCTAAAAGCAGTAAAAACTCTACATCTACAAACACAGCGACCGATAGATACAGCACGGTCACATTATCTGTGCACCTCGCAGGAATGGAATAGCCTTAGCAAATCGTATTGACGTCACGAAACCAAATGCATAGATATTATGGCCGCATTGTACATCGGAACGTGCAATGGGCGTCTTGCTCGGAGGCCGACGAGCCAATTGCGATAATTGCACCAACGACACCTCTCATGCACATGCGTGACGATAACCACCAACTTTGCAAGCGAATAACAACCTAAACGCCATCTACACAAACCTATCTTAAAAGCTTCCGATAGATTTCAAATTCGAATGAACTCGAGGGCACAGAGCGTCCACTCAAAGGGTTCTTTGCCTTCGCCTTTTCTTCTATCAAGAGTAGGACTGCGTGCGATGGACTGTGGAACAGGTTTTGATACAAGACCACTTCTGGTTTACGATATCACTAGGACCGGATTAGACGGCGATAACGGATCGGAAACACTGTGCTAAATTAAGCTGTTAAATTGGTTCACAAACATTAAATCCACAGGGGCTTCATAACTTTAGAGCGCATGATACGAGTATACGGGTGAACGAACATAACAATAAACATTTGCTCGAGATTTTCATTAAAACTGTCTGTGGTTCAATATTCTTTGAGACAGGTTCATAAATATCGCGGTTCATAATAATTTGACAATTATTTGTGTTGCTAGATTTAGATGTTGAAATTAAAAATGAAAATCCACTTAAATGGAGGAGGTTTGTGCAATAAGATATCATGTATGCATTAATTGTTTTAGAAAAGGAAAAATTTAGAGAAGATTTTCTTTTTGTAATACCTACATCATAGGCTAGGCACAGGAGTCTGATGGCAAATGAGGAAATAAAAATTTGATGTGGGCAAACTGGGGAAATTCTAAAAATCCATTTATTTCGTTTGTGTCACCCATTTATCTCGCCGCGCCTTACCATCGGCCGCCTAATTTGAAAGAACGCCGACACTTGGTCAAAGAAAACCGCTGCGGAGTACACCCGCAATTGCTGGTCTGTGCGCAAGACAGTTTTTAGTTTGTATCGAAATGTCGTGCCGCAGTGAAAGGTGGGCTACACAGCCTGGGCTACTTTATGACGCGACGACCTGATTTGACAAGTGACAATAGACAATAATAGACATTGCCATATGAAAATCACAATTTTCATCTATGGTTTTATGCCCACAGATTCCGGTATAACTACCAATACATTATATTTCAAACACGCATGCACTAAGCCCTCCATCTTTTCCACGACAAAGACAAACCAACTCACACGAAATACAATTTTCAATCAAACTTAATGTTATTATGAAAATGTATTTCATTTTTAACTCAGTTTCTTGATAACTAAATTCAAATTGTTTCAATTTAATATTAATTAATGTCAACTACTTAAAGGATTGATTTGTAAACTTACGCCCAACTCGGGGTTGATAGTTTACGTATCGCTGATGACAACAAAAAAGTTTTAAATTTTCCCTCGCCTAATTTTCATTCATAAATTACCATCTGAAAATTTTCCTGAAATTACCTAAAAATGTGTAGGTATACCCCCGCCAGCCACCGCGCACAATTGCTAACAGACTCTCCCTCGTGCCCTGAGCCCCACCACACCCCGTGCGACTCTTTTCGGACCACATTTACATGTTTTTTAAATATTTTGAAAATATAAAATTTAGTAAAAAAAAATACTGAAAAAAATATTTATTTTTTTTAATATTTTTTTTTGGCTTCAGTGTTGTGTAAATAACAACCTGTGAGGAGCTCGGCGTAACTTTACAAATCAACACCCTGTATTTAGATAAACATACTGTAGTAGGAATTAGCAGCAACACAGGGTTCGCCCCTTTTTAAGAAGTAGCCATACATCCCTTGTTTTAACATGTAAAACAAGTTTTTATTGTAAAGTTTTTATGAAATAAACAATTATTATTATTATTCTTACTAGATGATGGTATTTCAGTTAAAATTTATGCTTTCTATAAAACCTACTACTTTTTGGAATTCCTGTACCAGCCCTTGAAAATGGCGCGTAGCAAGAGTTGAAATCTTCCTGAATTTGATCTTGAAGTTCATCCGTATTGCACAAATGTCAAGTTAGGCAACTTCAAATCTGCAAGTAGATTCTCTATCCCTGACATAATATGCAGATATTTAAAATATCAATTGTAAAACTTCCGATTCAGTTCATACAATATCAATATCATAAATATGCCCTACAGGCATTAAAATCTATTTTGAAGAATAGTAGACGCTTTCAGGTAATCAAACTACAGCACATAAAGTAATTCTTATAAATTACCCGCTGATGAGAAGTTAACCTACAAAAATCGTTTTCCCTGAAAGCCATTTCAACTGAAAAATTGTATAATGTTTTATTCCGCTGGAAATCTTCAGCTTCTAGGTTATCCAGTGTAAATTATTGTCATCGTTGTGATTAGGGTCATAAAAATGTAGAGTTTATTACCGCAATATAATAATAGAGTTTTCAGTCATCGTAAAACCATGTAACTTGATTTGAAACTCAGTTGAAAGAAATTAAAACTATTGATTTCTTTCGATATCAGCTTTAATCATAATATCTCGTATCTCTAGCAACATTCTTAGAAAACTTGCATGGAATTTGCGCTGGAGTTGGCGCTTATTGTTATGTTATTATGTCAGTCACAGTGGAACTGATCCTGGAAAATGTGATTGTCGTCACATACGAGGCAGAATGTATTTTTGTTCTTATCTCGTCGGCCAGCTGACATTATCGTCATTTGTTGGACTTGAAATGTGTTTATAATAATTGCTGCACAGGCGCGCGGTGTGCGCCCTTTCCCTGTTGCATTCAGAAATTGCACGCGATGCCCAAGTTTTGCGTAATTGCTCACATATTTGTCGTAAGTGCCACACATATTTTCGTGAGTACTGAAGGGGCTTCGGAAATAACGACTCGTAAACGGTTCGACACCTTCTGTGCTTCTGGAAAACTGGTCCTTTCAAATGAGCTTTTTCGTTACCTTTTTTAATTGCGTCTAACATTCTGACCGCCATTGAGGGTTGTTTCCAATTTTAGGTTTTGTGTCAAGAAAAGCTCCTCAAAAACTATAATTTATTCACAATTATCAATCAAGTTTAGTCAGAGGTTCCCTTGAAGCCCTAGGCAGGGTTGTCTCTCAATCAAAAGAGCTCATAAAGAATTTATTTCTTCTGTTTCGTCGAATAACAGTTGTATCGACCTTCACTGTTGTGTGTTACAGCCTTTTCATTAGATTGATTTGATTGCGCCTAACTACAGACAGTCGGATGGACGCAGTTGGTTGTAGTTATGATTGATTCCATTAGATCGGGCGATGGCTTCGGTGAATCAAAGCGTGTTGACCGTTGGACCACCTGCTGATGGGGAAGCCTCTCCGAAATGATTATGACGGAGAGTTTGATATTGTAGACATGACCTTCTTATTACCAATCCAATACCAAATTAACTTTTATGAGAAAACTGTCGCGTTCTAAGAAATCTGGATTTTAACTGACAACAAATCTATGTTTATATGATCGAAGGGAAAGATTTTCTTGAAGAAAAAAGAAGAAAACTTATTCCAAATCAGTCAACTTGCTACATTACGCATTACAGTAAATCTACTAACACGTATTTACATACAATACAAAAATTAGAAGACACATATTTCAAATCATATTTTTACTTGCAATTTTATTAAACCGGGAATGAAACCCGGCGCATCTGACTTTTTAAACTTGTATTTGTATAGCTCTGTGGCACGTCGGAAACGAATAGGTGATTGAATTTTAATCAAATTTACAACAAAATTATCGCGCGCTCATAGTCGGGCTTTATACCCGCGCGTGCTCGATTCGTGAATTCAATTGAATGCATTTAGTTTATTACAAAAATATAATAACTGTGAGCTTTATCCGTTATTTTTTACTAATTTAATATTTACCGTAGACACATTTGTAACACTCAATTTAATACGTCGTAAGTGATGGAATTTTGATAGAAAAGTTCTGTATGAATCTGTGTCAGATAAAATGGCAGCATATAGGGTCATTCATTGTTGCAAACCTATATTTTAAGACTCAAACAATTCACAGAAATAAATTTTACATAAATTAAAGGTGTATCTTCTCTGAGTTAAGTAAAGTTATGATATGATTTTAATTGATCTTTTGCCGTGCACTCTTGAGACGCAAAAAATATATACCATCGATTATCACAAACGACTTGAAACGACCCAATTTCATCAGGCCCAATATTTACAAAACGCGACCACAAAGGGAATCTGTCAAAAATGCGGCACCTGGTAAAGTATATCTATTGCGCTTGAGGGTTGGTTATCAAAACAGAGCGGTGGATCGTAAGCGTCCAAATTTTTAATAAGGTGCCCACTACTGCATTATGGGGCGATGATGCTGCAGTTCCGGACAATGGGTTGCGCAACTTATCGACAAAAATCGATATCGGTTTACGAGGCGTTAAGGCTTCAGCTACTGACCAAGTTTTGATTAATAACATTCCCGACAGATCCAACGTGGAAGCACATTTCGTTTCACCCGAAACTATTGACGACCGATTAATTAGCGAAACCGATGACTTTGAATTTTTGACGGTCAGCGATCGGTAAAATATGTAAATCGAGCAAAAGGAATTTTGTTTTAAATATAAATAACAATAATAAATCTTTATTTCATAACAATCCCATATCGATAGATAACTTAAACCATTTTGTTAAACGTATTAAGTGTTAAAGTATAGAAGTGTTAAAGTATTATTTACGTACTTGGGTTACTTGCTTTCCTAGTATAGGTATCTCATTGAGTGCGTCGCATATTAGTTTTTGTTTTCAGCTCCATAAACCTACAATTTATGACTCTACCTATCAAAACATCCCTCTCCCTCTCCCCCCCCCCCCAGACGTACACACACGCAAGGACATAATTTACTTCTTCAATTATTTATTTACAAGTATACAACACCAAATTACAAGCACACAACGTATGTAAGGCACTCATGCTGTTTTTTTTTGGCTATTTTTCTTTCTTTTTCTTCTTTTTGATTGCATAGGTTTTTTATATAATTGGCCTCATTTTGACTTTTTAAGATTACATGTAAGCACGGCTGTGGATTTTTGTTGATGTAATGAAATAAAAATAAAATAAAATAAAAAGTCGCAATAGAATTCAGTGAACGGTAATCTTAACATCAACAGCTTAAATGGTTAACCGAAACGTACTCTATTTAAAGACTTTTTTGACATTTACTAACAAGGTCTCGCCTCCTTTCGGCATTGTGCGCCGGAATAAATCAAATCGATCGCCACACAGCTTCCAATAAACCGATACATTTATTGATTTGTTACAGCATTAAATTGGTTCCCAGCAGAGCAACGCCGTAGTTTACAGAGTCGCTTGTTGTTGTCGGGGTCACGCTTGGGCGTTTTGGGGTTCCATGAGGGTGGTGTCGCTCTCGGGTTCCATGATGGTTGGCGCTCCGTCACGATCATGTGACGAGTCATTGCATACATTTTTGATTCTATTTTCCACTTGAACTCCGTATTTATAAGCAAAATCAAGCTAATCCACACATTTATAGTCAACATAATATTATAACAACATTATACCTGTAAAATGAAAAAGTTTAGATTTTTTACTAGAGTGCATTTATTTTGTAACTTTTGTACCCAACTAGCCTATAACTATAAATGTTGATACATACATGTAGTATTTACAGATTGTCATACATTGCGCTTTTTCTCATACAGGTGCCAGATTTACAATCGTGTCGACTTTTAGCCAGTTTTTCATTACTGCATATTGGGTGACAGGGGGCTAGCTCATCGCCAAATAGTACCACACTTAATAGTTAAGCTGGAGTCCTGGACTATGTGGTACAATGCATGCAGTAACTGTACAGAACATGCAGTCTCCTATCTGACTGGACAGCGCCTGCCGTCATCTATTCATTGCTAATTGAAAATGGTCAGAAAAACGGGTGCGTTCCACTGGGGCGTTTAGTGGCGCGGCTGCTGCCGGGGCCCCCCGCTGGCCCGGACACCTTTTACCAGCTTCTCTCCGCGGGTGACGGCTGATTGCCTTCGCTCTCATCGTTTTATGTTCCTCATAAAGCCAACAATAATTCATTTAGACGACGTGACGCCACTCATTCGTTAACTGGATCCACTTGTTTGGGAGACGTGATTTTAGGGAGACACGGTTTACGGGATATTTTGCAAATCATCATCACAAACAATATAGCTAATCCACATAAGTTATTGTATTTATTTATGTAAAGTGAATGTAGTATATCGGTAGTATTTAGCATTTCTTTTTCTATATTTATAGGTATTTAAATTATTCTTGTGTATTTTAATTAAATTAAGTAGTTATTGTGCACTGCCTACCCTTTCATTATACTTTTTCCTTTCACGCCTGGTTTGCTGGAAGAAATCTCTATTAAGAGATAAGTTTGCTTTTTTACATGTGCTTTCTATTAATGTAACTGTATAAATTATTGTGTGCCATAAAGAATTATGAATGAATTATGAATTATGAAGAAGTATCGCAAATGTTTGCGTCGTCCAAAAAGCTGATGCTTTAGTGAACTAATTCTTCGTATCTAGCGGAATTAATATAAGTACAGTAATTGTCACGCCTTTGATAATTTACGCCCGTTTCTAAAAAAAACTTAAGACTGTGAGATAAATGCAATAAAAAAGCAATTAAATATTTCCGCCAATTTGCACTCTAGTCTAGTCATGTTGAATTTATCGATCAGATCAACATATCACATATTTTAATCGAGAATGCTGATAACTTTTCTACTGATATTTATGCTAAATAGCTACCAGATTAGGAATTAAAAACAAGCTCCACCAGTATTCGAATCATAATAATCTGCTCGATTTTTATCTGTGGATGTTCTCAATATGGTATTTAACGAGTTTAATCTCCATAAAAATGCCAAAGCTCAAGCAGTTGGTTCTGCCCGTGAGTAGCCACGACTAATTAGTGAAAGATATTCCCATTCCGACACTGTTCTGAGCCAGCGAGTATCGAACTCCAAACCGGAATGAATAAAACAAATAACGAATTCATTCCAAACCATTAGGCACGAGATCGGACTGTTAATGTCTCAATTTAGAAACGGGCGTAAATTATCAAAGGCGTGACAATTACTGTTACTTCCCGGCAATACAAACAAGAAGATTTTCCGTCAATTATCGATAAATTAACCCGATTAACTGTCGGCTGGCTCGGGTGCTCTTATCTTAGGACACGCCACGCTTTTAGGCAGCTAACAAACTTGGCTTACACACTTGCAGCACCGCTGCTCTCCGGCCATAGATAATGTTATATGTGACTGTGTCTAACATTTGAATTACGAAGGCGATCGACATTAACTATGGTTTATAGGTTATCATCGTGGATCATTCTTGGACTTTCGGATAACAGTTTTCTAATAAAGTAATTCTATTTCTGATCTATTCCAAACTTAGAAATTCCAATAAAATGATACTCTACATCGCGATCAAAACTTCATCATAACTTATTCAAAATAAGCAGCAACCAAAAATTATCTTTCGTTTACAATATGAACAAAAACTTTAAGGCTCTTTTGTAACGAGCTTCTTATAGTAAAAGTATCCGAGACCATTAATAGAGGCGAGCCCTATTGTAGCTAATCATGATTAAACGACTTGAGACAAATTGCATGATCATGACTAGGCATGTAGGAGCCCGGCGCGGTCCGAAATCATTAAAAGAACAATTATAGATATCGAGTCGCTCAGCTCTTTACCTGCACCTGATCTGATGATGATGACGGATAATGATCTCTTTCTAAACAAACAGTGAAGTGTTTAATGTTCAACCTTTGTAAGTTGACGATTCATATGTTGCAATTATGGCGTGAGTCTTGTTTCATTTGGAGTTGATTTATGTAGTGTATCTTTTGAATTTAGTGGAATTACATTCATTATTCGAAGCGTGGGCGAAGTGTCATTCAAACAGTTTTTTGCTCCAACTAAACAATGTCAATCAACGCAAAAACTCCTGTAAATCCCAGTCGCCTTTGATATTAGTACGTGAGAGACAGGCACCTGCCAATTAATGATTCGACAAATTCTTGTTGCCCACCTTAACCAGAAACCAATTTCACCGTTTTGTAAAAGATCATAGATTTTTTATCCGACGCTAAACAAAACTAAGAGGCTGAACTAGATCGGTGTGATGCGTCAGTAAGCTCCCACAAAACGTTAACAAATTTTCAACGGTTCGTATTCTTTTTATGGTATACGCTGTGCTCCCAACGTAATTGAAGATCTCGGACGGGTAAGTGATGACTGGTCACCATTAGACTTATTCACTGCCATATCAGGCTCTGACAGGGCATCCGCCGGCCAACAGGAGGTGTGAGCGTGAGGCAGGCCGCGTACAAGCCAAACAAATCGTATGAAAGACTTCTTTTTGTAGTCATGACGTGCTAACAATGAGTGAACCCCGCAACTGTTCATTACCATTATACTGTATAAGGATTTGTGTTTTGAGTAAATTATAACAGACCGCTTTATTTGCCGCTCCGCCGCTGAACTCGAGTGTTGAACGTCGAAGTCTCCACAATGGAGCTTCATTATCAACGGTGACCAATATCAAATTCAATACAAATAATTCGATGGATTTTAAACTTCAACCCACCCATTATCTCACTAATTGTTGGTCAGAACTATCAAATTGTTGACATGGAGCTCTATTGTGTGTTATTTTCTGTAACAGACTGATGAAGTCTAAATAAAGGCTGAGACTGTTTATAAAGCAATCGTAAGAAATTATAGATCCGGACTATAATTGTTTCAATGGTAATGCAGAAACCGATGGCATTGAAGAATGGATCGATGATTTATGTTAATAGCGGCTAATTGTCGCTAGCTTGACCGCGAGTTGAGTATTACAAACTTTGCAAGTACCTATTCTCCTTAGTTGCTTATTGATACATAATTACGACCAGTTTAGCAATCACGCGAGAACTTAAATGTTGAAAATAATAATTCAATGAGTAGGTAATTGTGAGGGTATTTACCGGCGTTTACCCTTCGTTTTACTTCTGTACTATTTAGCCGCCCTGCAAGAGGTGCGTGAACGCTTCAAAAACGGAAAACGCCGTCTGCAATAGGTCATTAAACTGAAAATACCACAACTATGAGTTGAACACTGTTGGTCGCGCTTGCGCAGTAGCCGCGCAGCAAATTCTACGACGATTACACTTGGACAGGCTATGATTAAATTATGGCACTTACTCGGAGTGTTTCCTGCAAATTACACGGGATGGCTCTCGGCAGCAAGGTTGCCGTGACACGCGATGCTCTCTGCACGCATAAAACAATAATAATGGCGAGCGTTTTAAAAACGCGAGCAATGACGCATCGGTTTTATTTTAACGTTACCGCTCGTTTTTTTATGCCTGTGCTGATACGACATTTGTAATTATACGTTGCGTTGCTGTGTTGACGAGGTGGATGTTAAAAATGTATGGATGACTGCAAAAACACATCAACAAGCAGAACGAGACGATTACAGTATACTAAATTTCAAGAATATTTGAGTAAATCAGGGGAAACCAATAAGTACCTATAATATGCCTATGTCAGAATCGAACCGTTGCGGAACTGAGTTAGGACTCTCGCGCATTCAATTTATGAATATGGACACCTATATCGAGTGGTTTTGTATGTGAATCAATTGATCCGATTGTCGAAAGCGCGAGAATCATATCCCTGACCTGCGCCTCAGGCATGTTTGCGGAGGCAAGGATTGACGGTTTCCATCATTAGAAAACGCTGCGCCTCATTAAAGGCCCGCATTTGTGGTAGTCCCAAGTCCATTCTGTGCACGTTTGCTGACAGATGGGATTCACCGCTGCTGAGGCACTGGGAAGGTCTGCACACCTGTCTGTTCTAGTAGTGTGGAATCCCATTCCATATTCTTAATTTTTAGTTAATTATATAGTATTTTCTTTAAATTTAATTTGTTATTTTATTTTAATTTAATTTAATATTTTATTTTGTACCTAATTTAATTTATATTTTAATGTATAATGTACTCTATGGGCCTTGTAGCTCGATAATAAATTATTAATAACAATAATAATAAACCTCTGAAGTGTAGAATCTAAGATAACCCAGCAGGAAAAGCTAATAGCACAGTAGAAATAAGAGTATTATTAATTATCAAACATATGGAAAAACCATAAATTTTGGCAATTTTATTCACAGGAGTCTGCACCAACGCGACAGCCCCAAGCGTGTCGTCTATCAACAGAATCCTTCGAAATCGAGCGGCCGAGCGCGCGGCGGCTGAGTTCGCTAGGGCGGCGGGGTACGGGCTGTACGCCGCGCCGCCGCCCTACGGAGCCTTCCCGTGGGCGGGCGGCGGCGGCGTCTGGTCCGGCAACCTGCCTCTGCCGCCCGGCGTGCCGCCCCCGGGCGGAATGCCGCACCCTGATGCGATGCAGCAGGGGTTCTTGTCGTCGCAGGGGCGGGGGATTATTGGTAAGGGTATTTGTTGTTGTAGTAAAGTATGAGATTAATGTAATGTTAATGGAAGAATTAAGATCATTTTAATGTATCCAGAAATTATTATTTTCATTTATTCTTTAGTACTAAGCGACCCACTGGTGTCATCGCCCTAGAAAATTCATAGACTTGTGAAATAACAGTCATGATCTCAAACCAACTAAGTATTTATCAGTAATCAACCAATCAGCCATCATAACTCGATAAATGTTCTTAGCTTAACAAGTGTATCTTTCAACAGACGTGGATGGCGATGACTCCGGGTCACTAGATGGGGAACAGCCAAAGTTTAGAAGGAATAGAACCACTTTCAGCCCCGACCAGCTGGAAGAATTAGAGAAGGAATTCGAAAAATCTCATTATCCTTGTGTGTCTACGCGGGAAAGAC
The DNA here is from genome assembly GCA_963457715.1 of Argyresthia albistria. Taxonomy (NCBI): domain Eukaryota; kingdom Metazoa; phylum Arthropoda; class Insecta; order Lepidoptera; family Argyresthiidae; genus Argyresthia; species Argyresthia albistria. The sequence goes on along the minus strand of OY735253.1, from coordinate 8,148,807 downwards.
TCGCCTCTAAAACGTCGCTTTCCGAAGCCCGAGTGCAGGTAAATAACCTTAATTTTTATAATGAGATATTTACAAAAAGTATATTTGATATAAATATCAATACAAACAGAAGTTCGATTAAGACGTACTTAATCGAATCAAGATCATCATTATAAATATCTTATTTGAATAAATGAATACGAAGCATACTAATCGTTTACCGTTACTGACAGGTTTGGTTTTCCAACAGACGTGCGAAGTGGCGGCGCCACCAGCGCATGAACCTTCTGAAGCGAGGTGGCGGCTCCCCGCCCCCGCACCGCCTCCATTCCCCCTCTCGCTCCCGATCTCCTTCTTCGTCCCCCGCGCGCGCGCATTACCCCTCCACCCCGCAGATGGGCGGCGAGAATAGCGCCTTCAAGTCTCTTGCGCAACCAGACTCGCACGCCCTGAAGGCATTGCACCACAACTTCGACAGTGGGGCGCTGAAAGCGCTGTCTCAATCTCAATTTGAAAGCGGCGTGTTCAAGCCACATCCGGCGTTAGAAAACAGCGCATTTAAAGCGCTTGTGCCTCATTCGGCGGCTGCAGCGCTTTTGGCTGCTCAATCGATTCAGTTAGCCCGAGGATACGAGTCCCATTCGGATTCTGATGAGGAAATTAATGTTCACGACGAGAGTGACGATGAGGGCAGACGCAGGAGTAAGGGAGGCTCCAGGTCGGCGAGCCCGCTACCGACTCGACCGCCAGCTTCCAATGATTTGCCTTTACAACTCACGAAGCATGATCGCTAGTAAGTACATGTGGCATTCGCGAAATGTGCTGTACCTACGAAAATATTTATTACAAGTGATATAAAACACTCATAGATGATCACGGGTGCGGGTGCGTCCGGTCTCAGTGAAATGAAACGTGTAATGAATACTATAGCATGAAATGTATGGTTACATAAAAATATTGTATATTTTTGGAAATATCGAAAAATATCTAAAATAATGTAAAGCACAAAGCATGTTGCCTCCAATGTAATAAATAAAAAAAATAAGGTACCTACTGTACGTTCATATCTGTGCACCAAAATAGTGAGTAGTTACTTGAAAATGTGTACTGTATTCATATTGATTAAGATAGAGCTATTTGTGTTAATAAGAACCAAAGGTATATAACATCAGTGGTAGATATAAAGGCTAAAGTTGATGAATGAACAGTACGGTCTCGCGTTATAAAAAGTTCCTATAATCCTATCTTAGCTTACTATACGAGTACAAAGGCACAATTTCATAAAACTTTAGTTTTACATCAACAAAAATCAATAAAAAACTTATATGAACCTTTTTACTATCTACCTATAGTAAGCTTACACAAACCAACTTCTATTTGTACCTAAATAACTTATAATGATAAGCACTCAACCTACATGTTTAAGCTTATGTAATGCCTAATTATGGCTCATCCTATGATTTGAATTACTCTGTATGTAAAATAATTTGACACCGTTCTCCGAAAAGCGTGGCCATTAAATATTGGATACACTCTGCAGGTTATAAACTAATTATACTTTTTAAATTTGTTGTTACTGTTGGATACAGAACCGTTTAAAAATAACAGGATACACTGTTTCATTATGCAATAGTACCCTTGCCAATAAAAGTTGGGCAGGGTGTATGTATACGGGTGGTACCACCGTGCCGTGGTAGAACAAGACAGAGCTACGTAGCTGTTTATGCTGTTTATGCCCTTCTATGAGTGGCCAATTCATTGCTTTGCCTTTGTCGCCGTTTTTGACACGCACAGTTGGATTCATAGCCTAATAAAACCTAAACGGGCCAGGTTTATCCGCAATAATATTACGTAGCCGGCAACTATTGGTTTTCCTCTCTTACTCACATGTTAGAGAAAGACACCAATAGTTGCCGGCCACATATTGCAGTGAAAATATGGCCCGTTTAGGAGCACCATAAACGAAACTTGATTTGTCCAAGAGGCCATTAACTTTACCTAACTGGTACACATGGTATGATTACAACTCACTTTGTTTTAAATAAATGGTGTTTGCTATATGTACCATAGTAAATTATTTATTGTGTATGTAAAGTAATTTGTATAAATTGTTGTTAAAATAAAATTAAAGAGTATTGAAGCTTGTAAATAAGTAGACAATTTAATTAATGAGTATTAAAGTATATAAAATAGAAATTGTTACAGTAATTTCAGATTTTCATTTATTTTCCTAGGATTAAGAAAACGGGACGTATATCAGGAGACGGGCTGGAAAGGTTTCTATATATTGGCTACAACTATTTTGCTAAATGTGGCAGCAGCTTGGATACTCCCACTTCAATACTAGGATTGCAATAGAAATATCTAAAATGATACTTACCAAGCTTACCAACTTACAAAGCTCCGTGGTCTACTAGTGGTATAATGGTTCTCTTCGCACGCAAGATATGCTGACTTGTATGCTGACCATGTACCAATGAGATGAGCAAATCATAAAACATTTAAGGAACGTGTAGGTACTGACGGTGATAGAAAACATCGTGAGGAAACTCCCATAAATCTATCATATCTGCACAGATTTACCATTCCGTGTATGAAAAAGCGTGACCTATGTTATGTTTCTTACCTTGAAAATTCTGCATCGATGTAGGAATTGAATAAAGCACATTTACGTAAGTATTTGACTTGAGTGTCTGGAGTGGATTGGGCTAAGTAATTTATTTAATCAAACAATGTGGTTACTCAAAAGCCATAGATAGTCAACTAAACTTCGGTTTAAAACCATTTAGGGCCCGTCCACACATTATTTTTTTCCGCTCGAATAAAATTCGCGCGCAAAAAAATCGCTAAGTTGTATGCAGTAAACTGCGGAAAAAAAATCCCTAGTGCGGGAAAAAAATCGCTGTGCGGACGGGCCCTTAAATAACCCTGAGTTGCACGAAACTGAAATTTTACGAGTAGCATATCCTTAGCATCAGCACATTAGAAACAAATTACAGTTACAGATTCCAGCCCTTAAATTAGTAAGGTGACAACCTTAAATTTCATAATCGTTTTGTGCAACTCAGGGTGGGTCTGAAAAACTGACGTAAAATAAGACGAACAAACTTCCATGCCACAATAGTAGTTTGTTACACAGGGGGTGAAACAGAGCTATTTCGAACGAAGGTCCAATTTGGAGCCCGTGCAAGCGCAGCTTGCAAAGGGCGCTAAGGATCGAGTCTACCCGAGATATTTAGACGCCAGAGCGAGCGAAGCGAGCGAGGGTGAAATAGCTACTTACACTGAAATAGCTACTTACACCCCGAGGTAAGCATAATACTTTACATCATTCGAGCGAGGTAAATTAAACGGAAAGACTGAGTACGGAACGATGCAGTGCAGGACACTGCAGGACCGCAGAACCATAAACATATACATAACCCAAAAACTCACAACACTTAGTCGAATTTACGTATATACTTATCAGATTTGAATACATAATCGTCAATTATAGTTGTAATTTTTAGGACTACAGGAAAGTTTAGGGTGCCAAAACACGCGTATTGAATTAATTCTATTTGTATAATTAAAAAAAAATGATAGATTAAATACTTTTGGAGAAAATTAAAAAAAAGAACATTTTTTTTATTTATTTTTTTGCGATTTTTATTTTTTTATTTTATAGCATACATAAAATGTACGAACATATATTTATTTAATTTTTTATAAAAATTGTAAAATAAATAAGTCATGAATTTTTTTGAACTCCCGGATATGGTCGGAATATGGAACGATCGTCGGAGTATGGAACGATCGCCGGAGTATGAAAAGATCCCGGACAGGATTTGCGCACGTCTAGTTTAAGTTTATATACTCTTTGGTCTAGTTAAAAAACGACTAAACGCGGTTTCCCTAACAATTTATGAAAAAAACTAAGTCGTACGTATCGCCACACTGTCAAGCATTGTGAGTGGTAGTCTGTGGTAGGTTCTTCGTCATGACATGAACCATTTAAACCTATGGGTGCGTAATATGTTTGAAAATTGAACGATTTCTAGTTTTCATTGCCCGCCTTCGGAAACGCGAACTTTCAAGGACTGTTTTGACAGCTGCAAAACCTCTTTTCTGAGCTCGGATGATGTAAACACATAAAACTAGAAATCATTCTGAAGGAAGTTGAAATACACCTGCACAGCCATTAAGCTACTCAGGTAATAAGTCACAAAAGCAGACCACGCAGGAAGCCAACCCTTTCACTTGCAACATAGAGAAGCGATCTCATATTTCTCAACATTTTAAAAGTCATATCATGCACGACAATTATCCTTTTTTACTCATTGTTATTAAATGGAGTCCCGATTCAGTTGCATCCCGGATATCGGCAATCACACCGGTGAAAGCCGACGCAGGGCGACTGAGCGCAAAAACGGCCGGACACACTCATTAGTGGAATAAGTTTTTTATCCGTGTGATTCTTTTATTCACACTCGTTTACGTATCGATCTCTGATCTGAGATACGGGCGTTTGGTATGAATCAGGCGAAGAAGAGGCGAACGAAGATGTGGAAAACAGACGTTTCTAATTGCGATGGTTGTGTAGCTCGGAATAAGCATGGAGCACATTAATCATGATGGAAACCCCGTGAAGGCAATGGAAGTTCCTAATCTAACTCTATCTAAAGTGATCTTTCACTTCCTTCAAAGCATGTTTAATAAATGTCATGAATCGCTTAACAAAAGTTCGTGAGAAAAAAAGCACTCAAAGGTTGTTATGACAAACTACGCAGCTACATTCACTGCATTCTGAGTTGACTCTATACACCAAGCTTTGATTTTCAAATTCAACGCTAACTGTAAATCCACTGTAAACATAATTTGATTTGCATATAAATATTACAAGACTTCAGCCAGTACAAGTTACAAAATGCGTCGACAATGACCGTACTTAGCGCAAATCAAGATTGGCTGTCTATAAGCTGGCTGGGATCCTGTATAGTATATGTTTTTATACTATTGGGAGATACTACATTGATATGTAGACATTATTGGTGTAGTTTCGTTCCTATCATTAACAAATTGCCGATGGAACTGCTTGTTTATGGGCTCTGTGGACGGGCCTATTCTGAATCTCGATACGTATACACGTTTTCAATTCGATTAAGTAATGCTGATTTACGTATGAAGCTGAGAGTAACTACGGTAGCTTTAATAGATTTGAGGTATACTCAACCACAAAATAGCGTCACGCCTTTTCCCATACGGGGTGGCAGAGGCACAACTGTGCCCACTTGAGGTACTCAATTGAATTAGAATTGAAAGGAATTAAGTTTTTTAATTTTCTTAAATTGAATGCATATCTAATTATAACACTCAAGTAATTTTGTGTATTGTTTGTGCCGCCTTGGTTCACTGTAATGGCACAAATACTTAACGGTACCAATAAACAAATAAATAAAGCGGCGCATTAAAATATAATACTGGTTTTAAAATAAGTAATGGAGGATAGGTTGATCCTCAATAACTAATAACCTGCTGTTCGACTCGACGACTGCCCGACTAGACGTATTTTGCTATACTATTCCCAATTAGTAAAGACAATATTTAAAAAGTGGCTAAGTGCGAGTCAGACTCGCCCATGAAGGGTTCCGTAGTAGCAAGTAATGATAAGACTGCATGTTTGTGTTGTAACTTTGTTTTTCATAGTGTTTGTATGGATGACAAAGTTATCTTTCCGGTTTTTGATAAATGTTTTATCTTAAAAACTACTTATTATATTTTGTACAAAACAATTTTTGTTGAAATTTTATATCGTGATACACAGCATATAAAATATTTTTTTTAGATTTTTCACTCTCTTACTTTAAAAGTTAGGGGTGGCGGGACACAATTTTTTCCACTTTGAAAGGGTCTGTCTCTATAAAGATTGACTTTGAAGAAAAAAGGCTTTTAAAACCTCAACCTCATATATTTTAAAGACCTATCTATAGACACCCCACACATATTATAGGTAAGTTGAAGAAAAAAATATTTTGGTGTCAGTTCCATGTATGGGGAGCCCCCCCTTTATATTTTATTTCTTCAATTTTTGTATAAAAATCGTAAAACGGTTTACAGAGTACATATCATACCATACTACATACCAAGTTTCAACTGTGTTGTCCTAAAAGTTTTGAAATAAAGTTGCTGTGACATACGGACGGACAGACAGACAGACAGCCAGCCAGACAGAGAGACAGACAGTCTTGACGAAACTATAAGGGTTCCTTGTTTCTCTAACGGAATCCTAAAAACATACTGAACGAAATCAATTGCAATTAGCTTACCTTCCCAAACTTAAATTAGTTAGTATTATTATGTCAAAAATGTTAAATGCAGCTTTTCGTTCGCGTAAACGTTCGCTCATATCAATAATGTAAATATTATATTTTTCACCAGATATTTTATTAAGGTATCGTTCGTTTATTATTTTGTTCGGCCCAAAACACACAAAAAGCACACAGGTTCGGAATAGGGCCGTGCTCCGATAAACTTGTAATGTCGTGATAGCCGTGGAGTGTGGATGCGTGTATGCGAGCCCGACCAATAACAATAAATTTTGTGTGTCGTTTGAGATGCGCCGAGTGGACCGGGCTGCGGAACCACAAACTCGACTGCATTTCGTGAGTATAATTTTTTTTTTTGTTAAAAGTGGACACATTGTACCTCTGCCACCACATATATGGTTGAAAAGTGTCTGTTCAACTGTATCAAGACTTTGTTCTCATTACAGATGACAGTACGCGCGAACTAAGTATTTTGCTTTCTTATAATTTCTAGACTTCATCAGTTTGTACGTCTATAGATGTGAAGGCGGTTGTTATCATAGTAAGCCAGCCAATAACCAGCCGTTTTATTCGCTGACTACGGTGATCACCCATAAACAGCGGCTGTCTACGGTTGAAAACATGTCAAGATTTATTGATTCCGTTTCATGTCCTGCCTGAGTGATTATTTTTGTATATCTACGTACCTTGTTTATTTCGGTATACCTAACCTACCCTGTCTTTTATAAACAATGTATACAGTATGTACTCAAATAAGTTCCAAAAGTTTATCTATACAAATCCCACCCCATCCCAACCTGCCGCCATGCCCGAAACCAACCGTGTTTCGCAAACCCGCGCCGGCGCTTAACCCGGCTCCTGTCACCGGCGGTCACAGATACGCGAGATTGAGACATCTTCGTACGGTGGGAACCAGCAACGACCCTGACTTGTACAGCCTTTACAATGCGCTCATTGAACTGGGGTATGGTTTCCAATTCACCTTTGGTTGGGATTTAAATGTAGATAGGTAGACTTTATTTTATCTGGCTAGACGTGGCAAATGTGATTCTGCCACCCCGTGTGTGAAAATCAGTGTAACTTTTTTTTGTAGGTTAACTTCGTACATACTTTCAACTCCACATACTTTGATGAATTAGTTAGGGTATATTCAGGAAAAATTATCAGTTTTAATATAACTATTCGGCAGGTCCAGGGGTATGATTCTCGTGCATTCGATTTATGGATATCGACACCGCGACAATAATACCCCTGATTACTCCTGACAAAGGTAAAAGAAGAACGTAGGTTCTCCATAAAAATACTTGTCAAAATATTGAATAAAAATGCTGTAAAGTCTGTTTCCGTAACGAAAATTAATAATAATTTCCGCGAAAATTACCATTATACTCTGGTCGCTGAGAAAATGCGATCCTGATACATCTATATGTCCCTGTCTGTCCCGCGCTACTTTTCACTCACTTGTTGGAGTGAGATAGAGTGAAAACTAGGTATCGCGGGACAGACAGGGACACAGGTGTCTGGATCAGTAGCATAATTCTCGCGCCTTCGATATATAGATATCGAGACCTATTTTGACGGATTCCCGTACAAAATCACTCGATATAGGTGTAGATATCGTATATCGAATGCGCGAGAATCATGCTCCGTATTCTCTCAGCGAAATACCATTTTTACTTTCATGGTACCAAAAATAGCGCTACGAGTAAAAGACACCAACGGGGGTGCATATCAGCAGTGCGAATGCAAAGTGATGTTTACTGAAAAATCTAAACAATATTGTAAATAAGACAGACGACACTATTATTGACAATATTATTATTTGATGAATTAGAACTACAGTAAATTCAGAGAATGAATTAACTTTTGACAACTCAAACTCATACATTTTTGACATCTCCAATGAAATTGTTGCATTTATAACTGTAAGTAATATGATTACAATATTATATTATCAATACGGTATTTTAAAATAAATAACTTCAAAGTTGCAAACAACGTCAATGACTAAATCTGACATCAGCGGAGCATAAAATTCACGTTCATTTAACATGCAAATCGATTGAGCAATAATACCGAGCATCCTCTAAAAAGGATCCAAAACAACTTTCGTTGGATACTAATAAAATAATAATGTGGTTGTACAGTCGCAAGGAAATCCCGTAAGTTAGCACTTCTGGACCTTGCACCGTTCGTATTTCGTGTGTCATATGAATGAATGCTCAGACTGATTCTCAAATTAAGTGACACCTATACTACTACTATACGTAGTAGTATATCTACGCATAATTATGTAGTACCGTACCGGGAAGTTGTGAAACCCTTCCATCAAGCCACAATGGGAGCTATTTGGAAGGAAAATGCACTAAACTAAAAAGGCAACTAAAGCCTTTAAACGTCATAATGAGGTAATTTTAGTTGATATCATCAACTAATTATATTGATATCATCAACTAAAATGACCTTTAGAGGGCTTAGTGGCCTTTTTAGTTTAGTGCTTTTTCCTTCCAAATCGCCCCCAATGGGTCAGCGTAGGTGAGTATGGCTCAAATTTGGTTAACTCGATTCTGGGTAAAGACCTGTGCCCCTTGGAAGGGACATTGACAGACTACATATATTATTTTAAAATTATTAGATATCATATTAGTGCCGTCATTTCCTGAGATTTGAGTTCACTGTGCTTTCTTTAGATACCACATTTTGTGCTCTAGGTATTGGAGTAACTTTACCAAATTATGATTAAACGAAGGTAGACCGAAAATTTGAATGCAGTTTGTATCTTTTTTTTATGTGCTTGCTTTTCCTTACATACTGCAAGGTAATGTACTTTATAAACAGTATAGTATAGATAATTAACCTTAAGTGAAGCTAACACGATTTTTTTTAAACTGTATCTTGTTTACATGTTGATAAAATAGTGTTATTTTTTTAAATTAAATGGTGGATTAAATACATTTGCATATTTCTTCCTTTTCCATATTTGAGGTGCGCGGTCTATTGGTTTAGTACGTTGATTTTTAGGGTTCCGTACCCAAAGGGTGCCAAACGGGACCCTATTACTGAGACTTCGCTGTCCGTCCGTCTGTCCGTCCGTCCGTCCGCCCATTCGTCCGTCCGTCCGTCAGTCTGTCACCAGGCTGTATCTCATGAACCGTGGTAGCTAGACAGTTGAAATTTTGACAGATGATGTATTTCTGTTGCCGCTATAACAAAAAATACTAAAAATCAAAAGAAATTTAATATTAAGGGGGGCTCCGATACAACAAACGTGATTTTTTTGCTCATTTTTGCTCGATATTGATAATGGTAGCAGATAGACGCTTAAAATGTTCACAATATATTGAGTATATTATTTACTTCAAAAAAAAAAAAAATTAAAATTAAATTAATATTTAGGGGGGGCTCCCATACAATTTTTTTTTGCCGTTTTTTATAGATAATGGTACGGAACCCTTCGTGCGCGAGTCCGACTCGCACTTGGCCGGTTATTTTTATTGGTACCTATTTATTTTATTTATTGTTCATATTGAATTGTACAACCTATAAGTTACATACACATGCGCAATATTGTGTAGTATTTAATAATGATCCATTGCCTGATTATTTGCTATAAGTAACTAACATTTACATTTACATACAGGCACATACAACGCTTCTGGCCCCACACTAGGATAACCTGTGTCATGGGAACCAGAAACAGCGACATCACAAACATGTAAACATCCAAGACCTGGGAGTTTTTTTTATTATTATTTATTTCCAGCCGGGGATCAACTAACAGACCGTAACTGTACAGAATAATATTATGTCATGGATATTATATTACTTAAAATTATTATATAGCCGAACATTCGGTTTTTCTATCTCTACAAAGAATAGATTTTAGATGTCTCGAAATAATTTTAGTTAAATTAATTGAATAAATTAATATAGGTATCAAATAACTTTATCTAAATTAGTCGCCGCAGAGATTGTAAACCTTTTCAAAGAGACTTGTCTAACACCTTTCCTTCCTAAACCAATTTATTGGAAAAAGGATTGAGTCCATAAAATCATGAGCAGATTCGAAATGTAAGCACATTACGTTATCTCGGGAATTATCTCAGTGTGTGTTACAATATTTATTTGTTTCCCGCTCAAGCACCGGTCTCGACTCCACTCTCCGAGATTGTGTGTAGAATTCTCGCCCAATTAGGTGGTTATTGACGTTTTACTTTTATCGGGATTATCTCAGGATTGGGAACCGTATTCTTAGTGTACATCTGCATGGCTTTTAGTCGGCTGCAGCATATCGATAATGACGTCAGCGACACCGTTTTGTGCAGCATCAGAACTCATTAGCTAATGCTGTGTAAATGTGTTTGATGATGATATAATACGAGTATGTGATTGAAACGTCAATCATTCAAAAGGGAGTGAGAGATAGATATTAATAATGATTTTAATAGAATTCTTTAACCATTGGTTGATACAAGATGTAACTACACAAAAATATTCAGCTTAATTTAGTTGCTGCAAAAAGTTTACTTTTATTAAATAAAACTGATCTATAACTATGACTCCACCTATAAATGTGGCACAAATTGGGCAGCGCCTAAACTTAACATTTATTCCGAAAAGGGAAGCTGTTAATAGAGCCATTCAACGCGACCGGCTGAATTATCTACAAAGAGGCTGACTCAGTCGGAAAAATAAATATATTGTGTCTCTCGCGAGGACCCAGAGACACGGGCGCCCGCGACTATCTTGACGACCAATCTCAAACATTGGCGTTAAAGAACTTAAATTATTGCCCGATACAAACGAACGAGCTGCACCGACTCACTAATGGCTCTAATCCAATTTATATCGACTAGTTATTTAGATTTGATACTATTGTCACATGATTGGGCTGTTTATGAAAGCTGCTATGAAGTGCTCACGTATTTGTCAAGTTTATCAGCATTTTTATTGGGTCTTGTAGACTATAAGTCTAAGATAGGACCATGTTTAGTGGTGGCGATTTAGATAATGTTGCATATTATGCATAATTGAGTGTTATGAATGTATGAAATAAATCAGAATACTTACCGTGCAAAAGTACGTGGATGAAGCGTAAGTGCTTTCGTTTCTAATATTATCTTACTTGCTTACCCACGACCACTCCACTAGTTCATCTGCGCCAACGATATTTTATAAAAAATAATAATATCAATAGTAAACCTCATGTGAGCCAGATAACATCTAGATCCACCTTATTTGCGTGATTGTGTAAAACATCCAAACATTCACATTTATAATATCAGTGAAGTTTGCAGCGGCAATGAAGTCATCGAACCACCACCTACATCAAGCGAGGTGTCAATACACTGCTATAAATTCCAATTACTAATATTTCAATACTCTTTGCTGCGCACTAATTAAGTGTAGCAACCAATTCGCGCATGCGCAGAGCGGGTCCTGCGCCTCAAGACACCATTACTCTTCCTACTTCCATCTCTACATGAGAACGCGTTTGCTTCAATATGATGAGAGTAGATAGGCTTCTTGCAGATAGCGTCATCGCGATAAAAGGTGATTGTGATAACAATTTCTCTGACCATTCCTATAAGGTTCGCTTATAAGCGCAATGTTTCGAGTAATAATTGCCCAGTAACTTTAATTCCAACAAATTTTGGCGATTGTTTCCGCGATATTGCTTCTAATTGCTTCACATGGTATCGGTTTATCTACAGCTATAGCTACAATAGCTATTGTTGCCATTGCCGTAAATGATTTGATTGGCGTGACGTCAAAATTGCCCGTACGGAGTCCGCTTAGCTCGCAATGGCAAACTGCATAACAGTGCTTCCACTGAGAAAGAGTTTTTTTGTATGCATTCTGGTCCGCTCAGCTCGCTGGTTCCCCTTCCGCTGATTTCTCTTTTTTAGTGGCATTAGCGTACCTGAAGTCTCTGAAGGTAACAATATAAAACAGTAGTTTGATTTTGAAATTTTAGTAGACGTTACACCAAATTTATTCGCTTTTGATGACAACTCGTGTAAAATAATCGCGTTCTAATTGCGTGGAAAACTGTCAATTTCTCACGTTAGGTGGCGCATTCGCGACTGTACCTTAGTATGACACGGGAACTGTCAAATTGTATGTAGTTTTTTATAAACAAAGTTTTGAAATCTCCAACCTGTATGCAGTACTTTCATATGTTTTTTTTTTTATTTAGCCATTAAAGTGTCCCACTGCTGGGCAAAGGCCTCCCCCTCTTTCGTCCACACTTCCCTGGTCTGTGCCACCTCCGGCCACCCCGGCAAAAACTTGTCAAGTTTTTCAAATGTTTATTTGTTTATTTATTTGTTTATTTGGGAACTAAGTCCACAGCACGATGTACATTATTATAACTTAAAAATATGATTGAACATATCATGAAAATGGGTAAAGATAATTATTAAAAATAGGCAGTAAGTTATGAAATTAGTAGGTACAACAAAATGGGAAATACGAGGGGAGGATGTCCTTTGACTGTAAAGTGTGTATTTTGTGTGTGTGAGGGTGTGTGTGTGTGTGTGAGGGTGTGTGTGTGTGAGGGTGTGTGTGTGGGAGGGTGTGTGTGTGTGAGGGTGTGTGTGTGTGTTATGGTGTTATGTAATTGTGAGAAAATAGAGAGAAAAGTCCCTATCTGTCTAATACACTGTTAAAATTATAAGTTGTTTCTGTAAACATTTTTTTCATGAGCCTTTTAAACGGACCCGGTGATTGATGGAAGATGTCCAACTTAGAAAACAATTTGTTTTAAGTGCGTGGCAGGCGGTGGCTGATGGAGTTAGCAGCATAGTTTGTACGAGCCAAAGGTATGTTGAAGAGTGTGGTGTGACGAGTACGGATAGACGGAGCATTTAACCTGAGCAGAGAATCGACTAGATTTGGGCAATCAACAACACTATGACATACTTTATACAAGAGTTGCATATCCAACATGACTCGACGGGATTCGAGGTTGAGGATGTTATGATGACGGCATTACTCTCCATAATCGTCGGAGTGAAATCCGTCACGGAAAATTAGATGTTTTAGAAACATTTTCTGTAATCTTTCGACCATGTTTATGTACGACTGTATACTGAGGGTTCCAGACTGTACAGCAATATTCGAGGATACTTCTGACGTATGTAAAATACAGAACACGAACACAATTAATATCGGTGAATGGTCTACTGACTCTTAAAATAAAACCAAGGTTTCTAAAAGCCTTATTATTTGTTATATGTAAGGGGAATCATTTTTTACTATTATAAACCGCTAGCGAAACATAACGTCGAATTCTTTGCATGTTTATCTTTCCACCAGATGAGTTTTTTTCCAGCTACTGTCCCTTTCTCCTTCGAATCTCAGTTTGAGGCTCACGCACGGTCATCAGAGAATATATTTTATTGTTCTATATCGCAATAAAAAGCACAAAAATCGAATCCCTGTACTTGACAATGACGTAAACAAGGTACAGTCACCGAAACGCCATCTGGATTTTAGCTTTCAGTTTTCCTCTTAATTGGTCGGATCAATTTGATGTTGGCGAAAATCCATCAAACAGATAGGGATTCATATGCTAAAGTTAAAAATACAGCGAATAACATTTAATTTACCTATGGTGAATTTATTTATTCTTCCTACAGATTTCAGTTTGAACACAAATCAATTTGAGAATAAATCCGAAGTAAAGAAATATTGAGAAACCCTATGTTGTATAGTGTATCTGCAGCGCAATAACTCTATGGGTAAGACATTGATATTTATTGCAGGACATCTCCATCTTAAAGCTTACTAATGCGAATGGTGTAGCCAGGCTTAATAAAAACAGATGGCCGGAGGGTAGGATTCATAAAGATATGAGTACGAACAATGTTCACTCTAGAGTTATGTAGGATACCTATGTGTGTAATTGTGTATATCCTTTTATATGATACAAACAAATGCAGAAGAAACGAATGTCCTACACATATCTAGCTGCTGAATCAGTTTAAAATTCTATGAAAACCTGTTTTGCAAAAACTTAATGGAATCTTACAGGGCTTGAGTACGTTCAAAAAATTTATTTCCGTCAACAAAGCCAAAGTAGAGCAAAGTAAAGTGAAAATGTTAACACTACACTACAGATTAATCGATTAATAAATCGATTAATTAATCGAATACTACGATAAAATACTAACAAAAACATAAGAATTAAGTACAAGGTTCAACTAAGTATCCAGGAACCTTTGCCTGCGTTTTTGCTCCAATTTTTTCTTCATCTCAATAATTTCAATGTGTTCATTCACACTTTGTCTTTCATCTTCACGAAAAGTCAGCAAGTTCTTTTTAGTATTTTCTCTGAGTTTAGATTTTTCTGTGTTGTAGTTTTTGATTGAGATCATACTTTCCTCAATTTCGCGTTTAGTAGCTTTTTTTTTCTCCTGAATAGATTTTCTTTTAGAGTCTAGTTCTTCTTGCATGTTCATTTTCAGGACGGTTAGTCTTTCCTGAAGTTCAGCTACCGACATTTCACATAATAACCCTAGTCCAGATGTTTCTGTCAAATCAACTATTTTCGGCATCCTAGAGGCTTTTGCAATCATAGAAAGAACTTTTATTTCTTTGATCATTTTTACTCGACGCTCTAGTTCTTCGATTTTAGCTTGCATAGCATCCGCACTAAGTTTTTCAGTCTCTTGTTTTATTTTTTCTGCTGCATCTTTCTTTTTTTTTGTGAGTTCATTTTTTGCCTGCAAAATATTCAATTCAATAAAACTCATATTTTCAACCTGTTTTCGATTTTTCTCAATTTGTTCTTTTTTCCAATTCTCAATTTTTAAATTCCAAACTTCTTTTTCTTTTAAATAATCTTCGTATTTCTTTTTGTTTTCATTCTGAACACGTTTTTTAGCAAGTATGGCTTCTTCGTATGCGATTTGACCCATTATATGTTTTTTTTCTATACTTAGCAGCCTGTCACGTTCTCTGATTTGGCGTTCATTTTCTTCTAATTCTTCGTACTCTGCCGAATTGGGAAAATTGTTGATTAATTTTGTGAACCATTGTAATTCTTTCTCTTCTTCTTGGTTTATCAGCTTTCCCATTCTTTTCATGGACGCTATTGTTGCTTTAATTGGCTCTTCTCTACTTTTAAGAGGTACTTTATGTATTAACTTTGGTAAGGGTTTCATATCATTATCGAGTTTTTCTTTAATAGATGAAATCTTTTTATGGTAATTCTCAGATTTGGCCGCTGCAAAGTGATATTTGATATTCTTTACATCATTAAGTAAATTTGATGCCTTTGTTTTATTTTTAATTTGTTCAGTTTTGAGTTTTTCATCTATTGCAGATTTAGTTAGTATAATTTTACGAGCCTGCAAGGAATTGGGCGGCTGCATAGGTGGTACCGGAAGTGAGAAATGTTTTAAATGCGACGATTTTTTATTCTCTCTGTCCAAAAATGTTGGTGCTATTGGTATAGTCGGTAGTTTTATTTTGAAAAATTCCTTCTTCTTCCGAAACATATCATAATTGTGTGTCATTTCCCTGATATAAGGTTGCCATATATACAAGGGTGTAATGATTTTTTCTGTTACGTATCGAGCATCATAACTTTCTTTTGCGATTTGTGAGATGTTTGATAGATGGTCAACATTACCAAGAAAACTTGTGAATTTCTCTAGCAGCAACTGGCTAAGTTTAAATAGACATTTGTAGAAAAGTTCCATATGTCTTGGTTCTATCTGAAATGTTACTGCATGCAACAATATAATAAAATATACCTGTTCATCTTCAGAAAGGTCTTTGGCATAGTTTGAAGTAACTTCTTGTAAAAACTGTATGTGCTTATTTATACCCAGAAAGGTTTCCGTTATCCAAGCGAGCTTAGTATCATTTGTCGAAGCTGGACTGTTCTTGATATACTTCTTTATGTATTCGAGTGGAGTAAGATCTGTTGTTGATCGAAATTTGCCAAGGAAATCCCGCATGATTTTTACGTTCTCTGAAGTGTAATAGTAAACCATGGTTTACTATTTCCTCCAAGAATCCTAGACAAATCAACACATTTCTTAGTAACGAAACATTATTGTGGTTATAATAAGTCAACACACAGTCCGTAGACCATATCACAGAATTGATTTTGTGTTATTTGTTGACGATGTTGACGTTCAATTCCTCAATTTTCGGACAGCTTTGTTTGACACTTTTACAAAAAGTTTTATATCAAAGGAGAAAACCTCTTGTTTTGAAACCTGACTACAGCTGTCCGGGAGACACGTACGGGCCGCCCGTATATACGGGATCCCGGAACGGAGAAACATGTGAGGCGCTAAAACAAAATTTCGCGGTGCATATTGGTCCGTACGCGACCCGTTTTGGCTAGAGCCCGTACAACGCATACGAACGAACGAACGAACTCCCTCGTTTCAGAGCACTGCGCCGATACTTGTATGGGCGGCCCTTATTCGGGTCTCCCGGAAAGCTGTGAAACCAGCCTTATTTTTTCAGGGAAATCATTTCATATGACGGCAATATAAACATATAAAAAAACTAGCATTTCTTGACAAAGTAAAAAACCTGAGTAAAAAACACATTGATCCATGGAGGTATGATGAGGAGTGTGCTCGGTGAACGAAAAAACATGCCGAGTGCCGACAAAAGACAATAGCACATACAAGGCCCCTGGCTAAGGCTCTATGGTTGAATACAAATTCGGTCCCTTTCCTTGAATTTTGCAACCATTTTAAATGACTAAATATGAAAGTCAGCATTTTGGTTGCAATGACAATGCACGAGCCGTTATGTGACTCCAGGAACCGTGTACTACTGAATTTGTTCACATAATGGAATGAATGAATAAAACGCTCTGGTTTTGCAACCTTTTAATTCAACCAAATAAAAAGTTCACTATTTGCTCGTAAGTGACGTATCGTAATATAATTTTTAATTTTATTGGACTTTCTAAGCTATCAGCTGTCACTGTCAGTATTATTTGGTAAACATAACCACGAATTATTTTGAAATCATCTATCAGTTAATGGAAAAGTTTATTTTATTGTGTTTCTTGGCTAAATTATCGTTCATCTATCTCCACCCAATTGTTGTAGACACTGAAGTGTTCCGGAAAACACAACGAGACATTGAGAAGAGGCAGCTGAGTGTGGATTAAATTAAATAAGCTTTACGTATACGAAATTAATCATACTTTTAATTTCAACACAACTTAAAGTTTGGCAGAAAATAAAGATTTTTGGCAATATTTGCTGACTACTAAGATTTCATTACTAAGATTTCATCAAATAATGATACTTCCTTGTTAATTTTTCGGCAATATTTTC
Source organism: Argyresthia albistria (assembly GCA_963457715.1). NCBI lineage: Eukaryota > Metazoa > Arthropoda > Insecta > Lepidoptera > Argyresthiidae > Argyresthia > Argyresthia albistria. The sequence goes on along the minus strand of OY735253.1, from coordinate 8,131,202 downwards.
ATAATCTTAAATACGCTGATGATAAATAAAGTACCTATTATAAACTGGATAATTTTAATGTTAAGGATGATACATTTTCAGGACAAGCAAGGGATTATTATACTATTATAGCATTATTATTTTAAGCCGCGGCCACTCCCTTCCCGATACCGCACCCCACCCCTGGCGTCAAAGGATTGGTTAAAGGATCAATAGACAAGGCTGAACGCCTGACGACTGACGACGCGTATACTAAAAACTGTAGATAGGCAGGCCGGTCTTTGTATCCCACAACAAGAACATCATTTCGAACAACTCTTTCAAGTTTCAAGCAAAGTTGTTATGCAGGTAGCATAACAACTTTGATGCGAATCGTCAGTATCACCACCAAGATGCTCATTACCATCACCGTTGTTGATGTCTGTCCTAAGCATATTAGTTACTAATTAATTAGACACTGCGTCTGTTTTCGCCGAGCCGCCGAGCTGTCATTAATCAATCACTTCGGTGTGAAGCTATTATTCACAAAGCACCTCGAGGCGAGTCTCAACTCCGATACACTTGAAATGCAAGTCATACGAAGCCTCTTAAAATATAATAATCGTGTTAAACGCAACCATAAAAGCCATATTCGATTATAAGAAGTTTTAAATGAGTTCCCGTCTTGTTATCTTGAAGGCATTGTGGTCTAGTAACTAGCTGTCATGCCGATGAATGCCTGAGTTTTGTTCCAATGCCGCCGCTTTATCATTTATAATTACTTCAGTGATGGGTGTTGTTCGGTAGCTGGTGAGTTTGATATGAATGTACCAGATTATACGAATTTCTAATCAAATGGTGTTTTATAAATAAACCTTAATCTTTGTATTCCTGTCAAACCACACAACGAAAGTAAAAAACAAATCAAACTAATTCTAAAGATTGTACATAATTTTTACAAATAATTAACCCTCTCGCTCCCACACATATTCGCTATTAATGTTAGTTTGGCCCGCGTGTATCTTAACGCGACCGAGACGATCATAATTTAGAAATACGATCTTCATCGATTGTTACGATCATTCATTTGGCTGCAGCAAATAAAATATTTTTAATATCAGGGTTCCGTACCCGAAGGGTGCCAAACGATACAGCCTGGTGACAGACAGACAGACAGACAGACAGACGGACAGCGAAGTCTCAGTAATAGGGTCCATTACTGAGACTTCGCTGTCCGTCTGTCTGTCTGTCTGTCTGTCACCAGGCTGTATCTCATGAACCGTGGTAGCTAGACAGTTGAAATTTTCACAGATGATGTATTTCTGTTGCCGCTATAACAAAAAATACTAAAACAAAATAAATTTAATATCAAGGGGGGCTCCCATACAACTAATGTGTTTTTTTTTTTGCGGTTTTTTATAAATAATGGTACGGAACCCTTCGTGTGCGAGTCCGACTCGCACTTGGCCGGTTACTATAATTACTTTGATCTAGACCACGGCGATATTCTGATTTGAGTCAGTGAAATCGCAAATACTTAAAAATTAAGTTTTACCATGACCTACGAAATAATTCAAAATTATATTTTTAGTAAATTCTCAGCTGATTTGACAAGTCATCATCGTCTTGTCCATGAGAGCTCGGTGGCTTATTACCTCTGTCACAATGGACTCAACTTTGAACACAAATCAATTCAGATTGTAATATCATATCTGTCGAAATACGTCAAATTACCGGCCTCAGTGTAGGGCACGGCATGTTCTCACCTCTAATTAGATGCCTAGTTAATGTTAGAGAATATATTGTTGTTTCAATTGTTGGAAATGCTTTATATTCTTTGTAGTATTCTCAGCTCGTATAATATTTTTAAACCGATTGATCCGCCGCTTTTTACCTTATTTGCATAATATGCCCTACAACAGCGTTTACTTAAATGTATTACCAATAGTATGACTCGTATATGAGAAGAAATACTTGACGGTACATCTGTAAATATATATTTAGCAGGGCGCACTTATCCAGTGGAGAGCGCATAGATGCATTTTCCTTTGAAACGCAACTTACCAATTTACGGCGGCAGGGGACGAGGTAAAGAGAGCTGTGATTGGTCAGCCGCTGTGAAACTGTCTGGCGGCCCGTCGTCGTACATAGGTTGCGTATGCGAACGTTTGTTGAATACAACAAACGTTTGGTGAGCCGCAATGCCCCGCAGGCGCAGTCAATTGGATATATAGTAGATATTGGATATATTGAGACAAAATAAATATTACAAAGTTTACCAAATGTAACTTAACCAGAACCAATTAAAATATCATTATCTCCGTAAAACTTTTGGGAGGATGTCAGTAATATATTGGAGTATAATTTACCTGCAGTGTAACTCACGCCCCACATTTCGGTAAGCGTCGGAAACAATTAGCAAGCTGAGATGTAAATAGCTGCGATTTTTCTTGGAATACACCTTGACTGCTGAAGGTGGGGTTAAGGATAACATTCCTATCGAAACATAATGATAAGCTTTACGCTTTTAATGTACAGCATACGTATGTACTTATGTTATGCCTAATGTTAAGAGCGGCTTTTAGAACTGTTTTTAGCCCAAACCTAATTTTAGCAGTTCTTCTAAACTAACCGTAGCATAATTAAAAGATAAGATGAATCAATGTAGATAGGTCAGAGACTATATATCTTCTGCGGGGGAATGTGGCTCGCCAAACGTTTGTTGTTCAACAAACGTTCGCATACGCAACCTATGTACGATGACGGGCCGCCAGACAGTTTCGCAGCAGCTGACCAATCACAGCTCTCTTACCTCGTCCCCCGCCGCCCTTAAATTTGTGAGTTGTGTTTCAAAGGAAAATGTATCTATGCGCTCTCCACTGGATAAGTGCTCCCTGAGATAGGTAGATGGATAATTATATTTTTGAGGTTTTTTCTATCGTAAGTACCTATAAAGTAAGTAAATTTTGCCCATTAATGTCTCCACCGAGGGGCACAGGCCTTTACCCGAATACGAGCAAGATTGAACCTTATTGCACCACGCTAGCTCAGCGACGGATTTTTTATCGAACAAAGAGTTTTTAGGGTTCCGTACCCTATTACTGAAACTTCCAAACCAGGCTGTATCTTATGAACCGTGGTAGCTAGACAGTTGAAATTTTCATAGATGGATTTCTGTGGCCGCTATAACAAGACATACTAAAAAACAAAATAAATTTAATATTAAGGAGGGCCCCCATACAACAAACGTGTTTTTTTTTGCTCATTTTTGCTCGGTATTGATAATGGTAGCAGGTAGACGCTTAAAATCTTCACAATATATTAAGTATATTACTTACTTAAAAGTAAATAATTAAAATAAAATTAAATAAATATTTAAGGGGGGCTCCCATACAACAAAACTTTATTTATAGATAATGGTACGGAACCCTTCGTGCGCGAGTCCGATTCACACTTGGCCGGTTATTTTCTGTCACGGGGTTTTTTTTACGCAGCCATAATTGAGTCCTACTGCTGGGCAAAGGCCTCCCCCTCTTTAATCCACACGTCCCTGGACTGAGCCACTTCCGGCCACCCCGGCAGGAACTTGTCGAAGTCTCGGTCAAGGTCGTCCCGCCATCTCCGTTTAGGCCTGTCCCTACGCCGGTAGCCATCATGTGGCACCCATTCAGTGGCAATTTCCGCCCATCTGTCTGGGTGCGTACGGCTGACGTGGCCGGCCCATCTCCACTTTAGCATGGTGGTGTGTGCACCCACATCAACGATGCCAGTTAAGGAGCGCATTGTGGAACATTTCGACCCTACGTCTCTCACTGTTAGTCATGGCCTGGGTTTTCGAACGATTCACTTTGAGTCCAACCTCAAGGCTTGCACTGCTGAGTTCCTGTAACATACGCTAGAGCTCGAATGGGGCATGGAGCAGGACAATATCGTCGGTGAAGCGAAGGTTCGTGATTCTTCTACCACCAACGCTAATGCCTCGGTCTGCCCTCGGGACCGCCAGCTTCTTGAAGACTTCCTCGAGGATGCAGGTAAAAACATTTGGAGATAGCGGGTCTCCCTGTTTGACTCCACTCTCTATTGGAAAAAGTTGCCCTGCTGCATGTAATTTAATGTCTGCTGTGCTATTTCGGTATTATGGATTCTAGAGATTCACGGGGTTAACAAAAAATATTGTGCATTATCAAAATATCTTTATAGAATCATACTGGAACACGCTTTTGCTTGTTTTTTGTGTTTGTGTGCTGACATAGCGTGTAAACGATTGTAGTCTAAAATACTTATTATATTTAATTGTTGAGCGACAACAGCCAAGCGGCTACTGCAATACATTTTTAACACAGAAAACACAAAATTGATTTGGAAGTACTGAAAGTTTAATAAGAAAGCCCACCTGAGGAGAAGCATCATCAATCTTGAGGTCCGACGGGGGGACCTCAACAAAGAGTTATGGGCCTTTATACATGCTCGCTACTATGTAGGCGAGTTATTACTTCAATTTAATGACTACACCGTGATTAGACATTGCCTTCTCTTATACCCATATAGCTTTATTATTTTACATAACTTATTAAATCTTCGCGAGATAGTAGAAGAGGCATGCAGAATGGCATGGGGGGCCACAAACGTGTTAAGCCTGCAGTGTCAAAATCTGGGAGAGTATCACTATAATGAGAATCAAATACATGGTAAATGACTGAATGTAAAATATTATACGCACGATCTAAGTTATGAGAATTAATTTACAGAAATGTCGCTTGAAAATCTGCATGACACAGAATCCGGAAAAAATATCCTTAAAACTTTTCACGATATTCTATAAGTTTCCCATAGGACGCTCAAAAATGTATCCATAAAAACAAAGTAGCATAAAAGTTCAAGACGAGACCACATTTCTGTTTTCGTGATAAAGTTTGATGACCATGAATGTTATTTATTTGTTTAGTAATTTATATAAGGTTAGTTACTGTTTTATTGGTCGTATTAAATCAAGCCCCAATAAGGCAGCCATTCGTGTTTATTTTTACGAAGTTTCTGCTTGGAATGCCCAATAAATTATTGACTCGGTCACTTTTATCACGGCAACATTTATCATGTTATCATGGTGAGGATAGTGCGCGGCAATCGGGATATCTTCATTATTGCCGCTCAGTATAAATCAGATATATACCTACGTACGTGGAATAATCATAGACTGCGATTCAGTACCTACGAGTTATCAGATTTTTAAGAGAATATATTTAGTGCACTCGTTGTAAAGTCGGTTGCAAAAACTGTGGTGGTGGTGAGTGGCTGTGACTACATGCACATGTAAGGACCCTATGTACCTGTAGAGTGGATTTGAATATAATAATGAAGATGAACATAAGAGGTAAGGAGAAAATCTATATTCATATTCATATTGCACAGAAACTTAAAAAATGCATTTACAAGAGAGAGAGATACATATAGTCATATATAGGACTAAATATATATATATATATATATATATGTATATAGTCTACAGAGTTTGATAAATGCCGTACCAAGTGAACTCTCTTAATAATGGCTGTAGCAATTTTACTGATTAGGGCAACAATTACATCAATTAAGACGAGATTTACTTATCTATAAGAATATCACAATATAGTGGATTATAAAAAATACAGTATCCATACTATCCTATCAAAAAGTACAAAGTGAGTCGAGCAGTTATATTGATTGACAAGCGCAGCCTTCGATTAAATCCTCGCGACTCGCCACAAGCATTAGCTGTACAAGAGATCTAAAAGAGTCTTCGTTTATGTGCCTTTTTGCATCATTATCGGGATCGCTTATCAATAGGAATAAATAAAATTATGCAAATGCACAATACCTCGTTACGACGAGACCTGCAAATACTCAACGCATATTTTAATCACCGCCGCGCGCCGTCGTCTGAATGAAACTAGTAACAATTGGTTAAACATACTTGAGAGGCTGTTTTTTCTGATCCCTTTATTTGTGTCAAATTAATTAAGGTCTTCGTAAAAAAGGTGGCTTCACAAAAAGGAGTAAGGTTGTAAGCCGCTGACTCCTAGCGAGGAAAGCATAAATCTCCCCGTGTTTTTATTGTACCTCGAAATTTCTGATCGTGATGGACCTTCCATGTGTAATTGGGTTCACCGGCTTCCCATAAAATATGAGTTGTGCGTTGAGGATTTTATAGAGAACATAAACACTTTATTATGTTTTTGTCCGCTTCCCTTTATGTCTAAATACACTGTGTTACATGAGTCGCGATCACATTATTATCAGTGGAGTGGAGTTAAGTTCAATATGTATCACATAGTGATTTCTATTTCTTCTATCATTTCTTGATATTCCTTTTTCCAGTATGAGTGTTCTAGAAGTCATCGTGTTTTTACCGAGGGTCAGGTATATTCATAAAGCCTCTTGTCTTACTAAACATAACCCTCTCCAGCGGCATTGCTTATTTATCCGCGAAATATTATCATAATTTGCAGTTTGTCTGTTTAATAGTTTTCGCGCCTCCAACATAAGGGCTACCATAAAGTTTACGGTTCGTCTTACCCACTCGGCTGCACCAACGACTTGTTTTATTCACTTGTTTCTAAATACGTGAAAATGATCGAATATCAGACTGGTACTAGGATGTAAAAAACCCATTATGAGGTGTTAGAATGAAGTTCGATCTCAGCGCAGTCAACGATCTGAGGAAATCACCAAAATGCGTTAGTTTGACCGTTTTATCTGCCTACATTATGAATGTGCTGTGAAGAAATTATGTTTATATTATTTAAGAATATTATGTTCACCAAGACTTCCCAAAAAAATCCTCAAAAAATCTTTGTCACAAGTAGAAAGTGTCGTGTTTCAGTCACGCTTCTGTAGCAGTATAAGCTGCAATTGATGTCAGAAACAAAGAAGAATGCTTCAGCGCCACCAAAACTACTATTCAAATTTTTCTGTTCACGTTCCAGTCGAGAAGAGCTTCATTAAAGCATAAAATTACATTGTCTACCCGACATTGTCGGGTGGCAATGAACTACACTTAGACATCAAAATCGCTTTGGACGTTATAAATCCGTTTCATTACCTTAATAAACGATGACTAAGACATTACGTACGACGGCCATCTTTCTCATGCATCAGACTTTAATTATACACCTTATCTATGCTTTTATAAAAGACATATCAAGTCGAATGTGATTTATTGATTTTAATGACCTGAACAATGACTCGGTGCTTCAAAAGATGATTATCAAAAAAATCACGGCCTGAGATAAAATCTCCCAATACTGAGCATTTCATCTAACAAAGGGAATCGATGTGCAAATTAGGTAATTACCGATATAAGGGAACATGCTAACAAATGCTAACGAGGTGAAAATAATTATGGGAGAGTTTTGCTTTTTACTTATTCCGAACAACAATACTAAACGTTTCTTCTCTTGGTATAATGCTGTACCTTTGTCAATCAGAAACGGTTAAGGCCACATTTTGTGGTTGAAATAATAAGGCTCGTTAAGCTCAACAAAGAGTTGGGAGATATGTAAATTCGTGAAAGCATTGGGAGCAAAAAATCGGGTTCAAGCGTAGGGTATAACAGGTGCTCCTGATCCCTAATAGTGGGATTCGATTGTACGTAATTGCTGGTTTGATTTGGCATTAAAAAATAAAAATACGATACTTTTTCCTTTGGTGGTTAAAACTTTCGGTTTCTTTGATATTTATTGTGCAAGTAAAGAAATACTCTGTCATACCTACTTACTTAAAAAATACTGCATTGGTTAGGAAGGACACAACAGCTGAAACAAAATATTATTCGTGTCATTTATTTAGGAAATAGAACGCCGCGCGCCGACTCAATTTGGCTCAGACAAACATTCCTCAAACTATTCTTTAAGTAAACAAAAAATAGACTGAAGATCTTGGCGGAAACCTATTAACACTGAGTAGTTGCTTTGAAGACATATTACAGAAGCTAGCAATGTTGGTTTGTAATGTAACGTATGGTTGGTTTATCAGCAGCTTCTGAGGTAGGTGCGAAGAGCGTGGGCGCTGAATCCCGCCGATTTATGGGCTTAGGCACTTTCAATGTTGATAGCGCAGTATTGAGCTGTGGAATGGATGATACCGTTTATAGTTTATTAAAAGCATAGATGGATTAGTAAGAGCCAGTGCCCTTCGTCAGGCAGAGGGCTTAATCTGCTATTGCGGCGGTTGGTTTACAAGATGTGATCTGAAAAGTGAATAGTACATCTTATTTTCGTGTCCAATTGCAAAAAGTATATTACAGCGGGATAAATATTCCCATAAAAATTTAGCAGTTATTTTCATTGATTAATTATTTTCATGTAAACTTTATGGTAGTCCACATTTTTGAACTGAAATATAAACCTATTAAAATTAGCACCCATTTTAAAACAGTTGAAATCGAAATTATAAATATACGAGCAATATTATCTCTTCGCCTTAACTCGAGGAATTCTCAATATCTATCAGAATCTTGTAATTTACAGTCTACTATTTCGCAATACAATATTATATTGTCGCAGGAGTGCGCGGCTGATTGCTTGCCATTGTGCGCGGGAGTGCGTACAGCGGTAGCTGTGCCTCATTCACTAGGAGGAGAGACGACAACGAACACATACAACGATATTTGAACGTGGCATTTGAAGTATAGTTAGACAATCTTGAATTTGTACTTTCACGCGTTATGTGGACTAAAGATCTTTTCCTATTTGATCAGTTTCGTTTCGTCTTCCACGGTGTAACACCCTGTACGCGAAAACAAATACGGCAGCACGTTTTATTTCATACTGGGCAGCAGAGGCACAGTACTACAATATTTTGTATTTGCAATGTTTAGTCAGTTATTCAGGTACTTTAATATTTTTAAAGTCAAATCATTCAAGATGCACCTTTAAACAAAAGCGATAATCGTGACCGAAGTTACTTGATTATTTATTTCAATCTCTCTCTTGTACAATTAGGTCCCTGCAAATCCTGCTACCAGTCGGACATTCACACCACAAGTTTTAAACTCTCCGCGACTCAGCACCCGTATATTATAGTGTCTTGATAGGCCTACTGATTTATATGACCCAGGGCAATTATGATGGTGGTTTGTGTCCGTGAAAATGATAGTGCCTTTGTGCAGTTTGCAGTTGGCCTTTGATTCGTTTTATGGCATTGATAAGGAAATTTGAAGTGGGATGGCTGTTATTGCGTGGTGTAATAAGTGGTACCAACTCAAGTTCTAACAAATAGCGTGCATAGAGTAAGTTACTAGATGTCCTTTATTATTCCCGTAACCACAACTAACGTAATGTTATTGACTATCATGACATCTAAATATAACCCTATGTTGTTGTAACATACGTTGTAACTATCAAGTTGTTTAATTATAATGTGCAGTTATTACTACCAAAACACTATCTATGGCGGGCCCTATTCCGGGAGACAATGACGGTTTATAAAGATGTCGAGACGACGACGAAGGCCCACTGACCGAATTACCAGCTGCTCTGTCCTTGTCATTGACATTTAATCAGCTGACAATATTTTGGGGAATGTTAGTAGGTACCTGAGTATCATTATGAACAACTTTAACTAAGAAACATATCGCAAATGAAGTAAATTTCTGGGTCTCCCTTTTTTAACTTGTAAGCATTTAATCACCTAGTTCAATGTACTATACTGAGCGTTAAAATTAGATTTTTTCATATATTTCTTGGGGAAACTTGTTCATAATGATGGGCAGGTCTATCTGTCTCCAAAACATGGTAAGCTAATCAAATGTCTTCCTATATGTAAAATATCTTATCACATGAGGATACACTTAACATGAATCCTGGCGCTTTTCTGTACTCGCATACATTGTTGTATGTGCCTGTGCTGTCTGTAGTCTCGAGCCTGCAGTGACAGTCCCACGGAGCCCCGCGACGCAGGAGGCATGTCGGCGATCAACGCGGTCCGGATTGATGGATGATTACGTCTTTATTCCGATCCGCGACCCCACTAACCGCTACCTGCTGAAGGCGCAGGCAGTCTTGATACTTTAGACTTGGGTTATAGTGCTCACATACCCGCAATGTGCGAGGATCTTCACTAGGATGTTTGGGTACAATAAGCCACATGCAATGCCCAGGAGGCTTATTTCCGTAGTATACAAGGCCATTACGCTCTTTTCGCGTGTACATTCCGGAATGCTGATACTCACATCTGCAACTACGAAATATACAAGAATTTTGCGAACTAATCGTGTATACTTCGTAGTGAATGCGTGCGAAAGTTTAGTTCCAAACTATACATCACTTACGCACGCTATAATTTTTTTTTGGAAATTTCTAAATTACACGTGAAATATTAATAGGGTGAAGTGGTGAGTAAGGGTAGGTGAAGGTTAAAGGGGGTGAGCGAAGCGAAATTGTGAGTAGGTAAAGGTGGTAAAGTTCCACTTTGTCTAGGTTTAGGTAGGTTAGGTTAGACTATTAAAGTGCAACCAGCGTAGTCATTTTTGATATTGACAGGGCGACGTGATTACTACTGCAGTTTTATTCACATTGCCCAATTGACGCGGGCAGTATGAATATGGGCCGGGCAGTATGAATAATTATCGGATTTATCAAATTGTCCGTAACATATACACGAGTACCTATTTACATTGGGTAATCAAACTCAAACTCAAATGTTTATGCGTTCTAAGTGATGTACAGATGTTACATTATATGTAGGAACATGACTTAGAACCCTTTTCGGGTATTGCACAGGTGAATATCGGGTGATCGGGTATCTCACATACATGTGAATCTTATATAATAGGCTATCCTATCTATATAAACGCACTATTGACGTAGACGTTCCAAAATATACACAATTGCGGCGTAATGCTGATGTATTATTCGGAAGACGTTAGTGAAAACATGGCATTCCAAAGTATACGCGATCATTTACAAACCCCTGCGTAATGGCCTTGTATATTACGGAAACACGCGCCCACGAGCGGCGGCGTCTAAAGACTAGTAGAAGCGGTCGCCCTGACCAAAATCGGTAGGATAACATCAGTACATCATCAGCATCACACTACATCCACTGTCAGCTAGAACTGTTACTGCATGAAGAACTGTTTGCATTCTTGATACTTGAAACATCACATTCACTATGAACCAAATATAAAATTAACCCTCTCGCCCCTACGACTATTGTTCTCCAATGTAAGTTTATTTATTTTATTTTACCATTGCCTAACCCTTATGTTAGCAAATAAAAATCTTTATATTTATCTTTATTTTATTTTGTAAGCGAAACAACAGAATACAGATAAAGTTATTTGATAGGATTTCTCATGAAATAGGTTCTAATTACAGGTTCGCATTAAATTCTCAAGTTTGTTCGGCCTATGTCTATAAGAGAGTATACCGATTACTGCATTTTATTTCTTGGCTGAAATCCCTCTCGCCCCGACGTCTATTTGTTCTCCATTGTAAGTTTGTTCGGCCTATGTTCTTATGAGAGAATACCGATTAAATACTTACAAGTAGCTAGTTTTTTTACTTAAAAACAAATTGTAGATTTAAGTCACTGAACTTACTTTTACGCCTGAATCAGGCAAAATATCAAAATTATTCCTTCCACATACAACAATTCCTTCCTACCAATGTCGTTCACTGTGAATCAACACAGGTTGCTCTTCTTTGAGCATAAAAAGCCTCTTTTCAAATGTAAATCGGCCACGAACCGACAAAGCAAATTGTCACAAATAAACACTGATGCTTTTTTAAAGGTCGACAAAAAAGGGCTCTATCGCCAAGGGTCAGGAGTAACCAATCAATCTCAGATAAAAAATACCTTCAATTGTTTTTTTCTTCGGAAACGTTAGCTCCACATTGTGACATGAAGCTGATGTATGCCCATAAAATCGTGACTTTCGATCAAACACGATGATCTTAATCTTGTATTAAAATTTAAATTTCGAGAAACATCGTGTCCTTATTGAAATTGATCTAACCTTTACTAAACTAATACCAATTTTTTTATGGAATTCGCGATAATTTAGCGTTGCACCGTTTGTTTTTTTTTTAATATAAAACTGCGTACTTTTATACCACAAGTCGCCATTAAATGAAAGAGAACAAAAAATAAACATTTCATCCTTGCATCATAATAATACAAATATTATACTAATGGAATCGATCCACCGATTCGATCTTTTAAGAAGTAAAAAGACAAAAGATTTGAATATGTTAGTCCAAATATTGATTTAACCCTATCACGGACGGAAGCAGGTGTAGAGCCGCACGCGCCTTGACGTCAGAATCAATAAGGGTTACTTAACTATGAAATTAAATGATAATCAGAGACTTTTTCTTGTTTATACTACGATTAATAAGTACATTTCGTGAGATCCGAGGCCAGGGGTAAGGAATCTTTTTTTAAATAATAAACATAAAGTTCTCAGAGTATAGCTAGTCCAAAATAGGTGAGCTGAATCTATTGTTAAATTTGTAAGTAATAATGATGAGATTGTTTTTAGGGTTCCGTACCCGAAGGGTACCAAACGGGACCCTATTACTGAGACTTCGCTGTACGTCCGTCTGTCTGTCTGTCTGTCTGTTACCAGGCTGTATCTCATGAACCGTGGTAGCTAGACAGTTGAAATTTTCATAGATGATGTATTTTTGTTGCCGCTATAACAAAAAATACGAAAAAACAAAAGAACTTTAATATTAAGGGGGGCTCCCATACAAGAAACGTTATTTTTTTGCTCATTTTTGCTCGATATTGATAATGGTAGCAGGTAGACGCTAAAAATGTTATTTACAAATGTAACTATATTATTTAGTTAAAAAATAAATAATTAAATTAATATTTAGGGGGGGCTCCCATACAACATGTTTTTTTTTTGCGGTTTTTTATAGATAATGGTACAGAACCCTTAGTGCGCGAGTCCGACTCGCACTTGGCCGGTTATTAAATAAGTACAACATATCGATTTGATTTAGTTGGCAAAGTTGAGAACAACAAAGTTACGGTAGCATTTTTTGGCGTCTCTACATTAACAGTCTGTTCCTAAAGAAATTAAGTTAGTAAAGGAAAAAATCAAAACTTAGCAACTTAAATAATAATCGCGCATCATAAGTAAACATAGCTAAATAGTCGCGCGTTCCGTGACATCGCCGTCAGCACCATAATTGATTACAGCGTCTACGATGCCATCGTTTTGTATCGCCAAAACTGACTCGGAACGGCTTCGTAGATGCTGTAATCGATTTTAGCTTGACTCGGAACAGGGGGTAGATGATAAGGTGGGACGCCCACTGACCACAATATGCGGATGATTGGTCCTCTATTGTGATTGTGACTATTTCCAACTGTTTGGACGCTGGTTGCCGTTGGTTATGCCGGTTTCCCTCCCCAAATCATAATAGGTACACAGGCATAGCTGTAAAACTCGCTCTACTGGTAATTACACATAGTTTGGGCTCTATGTACACATAGTTTGGGCTACAGTCCAACACAAAGTCCTTAATGAAGTATCTTTGTTTCAAATGACTGTATTCTGTTTTGTGTACTTATTGTAAATAAATAAAAATAAATAAATAAATTAGCTTAGGAATGGCCACACTATTCGATGATCGCCTCTCGCTCACACACCTTATCTATCAATTATTCTCCATTGTTAGTTTGTTCGACCGGTGTGCTTCTGAGAGTGAAATGGCATCAGCAGTTCAAATTTGAGTCTCATCGCCTGGACCATAAGTGTAGCACCCCTGATACTGCGGTGTCATTATTCATATTAACGGTCTGCCAGCACCGAGCGGGTTGCGCTCCCGTCACGCTGCCCGATGTTCCACCTAGATACGTGGCTAAGTACCTTTTTTTTTCACCAGGCAGATGCGAACCGAATAATTGGGCCGTATCAAAATATTAGACAAGAGTCCGTGGTAGGACTTGATTGGCGTTGAGTGGTCACGGTACGCATTAGTCCGGTGAAAGGGGTGGTCAGGTGTAAAAGGTGCATTAGATGTAACGCAAAGTATAGTTGATAATGTGGGTTGATGGAACTATAGAGCAGCGATGTTAATCCAAAAGATCCAAAAGGTCGAAAACTCTAAAGTGCGTGCGATTAGGTTATAATTTATAATTTATTCAGATAAAAAGTTAGGCACATAGTTGTGTGGATCCCAGTCTCCTAAACTAGGTTTATCACCTGTATTTCAGGAGGCAGGGCTCTTCCATTATTTGGTCATTGAATTTTGTAACAAATTTAATAAAACACCATCTAAAAAGTAGTTTATGAAATTGGTAATGAGATATGTGTAGTGTAAGTGTGGGTGTGTGAGGAAGAGGTTATGTGCCTCTGCCACCTGTTTTGGAAGAGGGGTGATGTTTTGAAATGCAGTTTTGCTAAATTGCATTCTTTCATCCATAGCTATGTCAATAGTAACTGATTCCAAAACATGTGACACGCATGTAATACTGATTCAACCCCTAACAGCATTATGTGTCCTATCGCTCACTGCAAAGCTTAGAATGATGCGAGTAATTTATCGCAGAGTTGCAAGTTTGCATACCTATATGATGAGGAGAGTGAGCACAAGATCGCATATACAATTAAATTTAAGAATAATAAATAAATAAATAACTCATGAGCAAATATGATTCAGTACGTTAATATAGTATCTATAAACTCAAATGGACGCGAGTTATTTTAACTGAACTTGACTCAAAGTTTTCAGGCATGCTTCGACTCAGCACTGGAGGCTCGTGAGCGGGGTGGTGATGGGGGTTGTCAGCTGTTGTTAATTGTATGGTCGAATGGCCGTTTCCGAAACACCACCCGCTTGGTATGACTGCTTCCTAGAGTTCCTTGTGATACCCACCCCACTGCTGCCCGGCTACCGAACCCGCTGTGGTGTGCCATATCCATGCATTCTAACAGGTTAAAAAAGTATCTGCTTTGACGCATAAGAAAAGTATTGTACCTATTTATATTATACAACGATATTTATTTATTTAATATATTGAAATAAATATTTGAAAGGTATGTTTAAAGGGTTAAATTACACTTGCATTCATCACACACAACATCAGACACTCATTATACTTCTCATCTTCTCTCTACACATACACAACTCATCCACACGACTTCTGTGCAGTGTATCATATTTTCTTAGTCTTAGATTTAAATTTCTACTCATTTAAGTTAAGCTAAATACATATTTGTTCACATTAGTTTACTATAACCAAACCATGTCATCTATTTGTGGGAAGTGCTACTACTCATCCTATAACACAGGGTTTGCCCCTTTTTTAGGGAGTCAAGAACATCCCTTTTTCTTTACTATGTGTAAAACAAGTAATCATTCTAACACTTTAATGAATAAAGCTTAATAAGTATATACAAGGTGTAAATGAAATAACGCAAAATGAGAAACTACTTTGGACATTGGACATCATTCTGATCAACTTTCATTATGAAACCGATTTGATCCGAGCAACTTAATTTTTCACTTCCCAGTACATTTTGGCCTGAGTGAGTCAGCTGATTTGAATGGAGAAGTGAAAAATAAAGTTGCTCTGATCAAATCGGTTTCATAATGAAAGTTGCTCAGAATGATGTCCCTAGCAAAGTGGTTTCTCATTTTGCGTTAATTCATTTATACCTTGTATATATTTGCAAAATAATGCTAAAGGTACAAACTGCCGCGAGCTAAGTCGCGAGATATGGATGCCAGCGATTGATGGGGACACACACGTGGAGGACGAGACACCTTGTCAATAATGATGAGCACTTGATCGGCTAATGTACGTACAGTTCTCCCAAAGCAAGAATGCACATGGAACGTTCGGGAGACGAAAGGTATATTTATATAGGGGTGGGATATAGTAAAACTGTTTCTCAATAAGATCTATAAGATCTATAAGATCTCGATCCTCGATCTTATATCGGCTACTGAACAGTCGGAATACGACCTCTGCAGACCTTAATGATGATGATGATGATGGTGCCTCTCCAGCCAGGGCTTTAAACCTGTTCCGGTCTTACGGCCGGCATACCAGAGGACACAAATTTTTGACAGGAGGGGGAAAGACCCTGCTCGTTAGGATGGAAAGGAGGATGATTTCAATCGACCGACTGTGCAGTCTTAAGCCAATATAGGAAAAGTGGAATAGGGAGGAAATGGGATTGGAGAGCAGCAGATATTCTCTTCGTGTTCTTGGTGTTCTCCAGGTTCAGGCGTCGTTGCTTGCGTTTGTTGATTCCTGTTCTGTTAGAATACGACCTCTGCAGTACTGTACGATTTTGATGTGGCTCAAAAGCATGATGTGGGTGACAAAGGGCGTGTAATCTTTTTGCCTATATGTCTTACTTTGGCATGCGTCTCGGCTGAAACGGTTCTGAATGGCCTTTATTATCATAAACTACCTTCGCTTGATGGCTTTGCATATTACAACACAACACTTGACCAAATACTATTAAAGTTTATTTATGAGTTTATCCTTCATTAAAATGGGGGTTGATTTTAAGGTTGTATGTGTTTGCTTGGGATAGAAATGCCTTATTCAATATGTACAGCAGAAACGGTTTAAAATGTAATGGGAAGTTTTCAAAGACTATTAAAAAGTAAAAAATAGTACCAAACGTCTCGACGGGTGGCTCACCCCTCGCTCACCCTGCGCAAGCGGTGTCAAAAATTACTCAGATTAATTTATTTGTTGTTCTGTGCCAAAGAGCGTCACGGCCTCTTCTGGGCGTACCTAATAGGTTCTGATCAATTATCAATTAAACTCTGGTAAGCCAATCAAGCCACCTATCGAGTCGTTTACTATTTTTTATTTTTTTAAAAGGCCTATATAGACCGACTACAGTAGACTTCAATCAGTTATTATTACAGTACCTGTACTGAAATTATTATATTCTTCTCCCTTTGTAAAAAATAATTCGTTACAATGAGATTCTTTCCGGACGGTTTCCTTAGAAATCCAACAGAGGACTCTAAAAATGAAAAGTTTTTTTGCAGTACCTACCTATATGGAATATCATAGATACCTTTTTATTTGTGATGATTGAAAGTAGCGATGCGCGATAGTGAATGATTTTGTAAGTCGAATGATTCGATGGCAATATTATTATTCGAGTACAAAAGTAGCGATCGATAATGGGCGCTATTTGACTAGCCGGCTTGGCACCAGCACCAGCACCGGCGCGGCGCCCGGTATCGTCAAGAATAATGTATGGAGCCGGATGTATATTTTTTATACATTTCCGCTTCCCCGGTACCGGCGCCAGTGCCGCCGCCGTTGCCAGTGCCGGTGCCGAGCCGGCTAGTCGAAAACTGTCCAATCCAATGATGACAACTTATTTCAAGTCGAGACCAGCGTAGTGTAGGTCGTAATCGTAATCAAGATAGAGCCGTTAACATTGGTGTCCTAAAATCAAAAACCAGGTAAGGTTTTCTTCAGTTTGATGTCAAAGCAGATAATTGAGGCAGTATGGAACAAACACATCTCAGAACAATAAACAAAACAAACAAGAACCATAGGGCAGAGCAACAAGACAGCTTTCGATCATCACAGATTTATTATCTATGATATTCTATGTGTACTGCAAAAAAAATATAATAGAGCCCTATGTCGGATTTTGAAAGAAGCCGTTCTGGAAATAATCTGATTACATTACAATAAATGCCCTCTGTCCTATAAAACCAAAACGATATCGTACTTTGATGTCGTTATGATCACAAACGCCATCTGTTCACGCTTTTGAGTACTAAATGATGCTACAATTTTCCTCCTACTAACACCGTGAAGAGAAACCTCTTGAGCTAGAGTTTCGCACTTCACGCTACAGATGGCATCGTAACTGTTGGGGTAGTACAGTGTCACGTAAAGTCGATGCTACAATTTTCCTCCTACTAACACCGTGAAGAGAAACCTCTTGATGCTAGAGTTTCGCACTTCACGCAACAGATGGCATCGTAACTGTTGGGGTGGGGGTGGTACAGTGTCACGTAGATCGTTCGATGGTGTGAATAGATAGGGTTGACGATTATTATAAGTATAATAAATAATTAATAATAATAATAATATCTAAAACTTAATTTTTCTGTTCATTGTAATAGTTATGTATGTAGACTGCATGAAACTTTATTTTTCTAGTCATGTTATGATATCATAAACTTGATTGTTTTGTTACAAATAAAGTTGATTGTATTGATAGACTGTATGAAACTTTATTTTTCAATATAGTCGTAGAATAATCAACCTTAGACTTGAAAAATCTACTCATAAATCTCATTCTTAAATGATCATACCTTTGTATTTGTAGCCACCACCAGCTGACTGCTCCTACTAACATTACACCTATTTAATATTTATCAAAACGACCCTAAAACCCTCAAAGGTTCTACTGGTGTAATTATTTTTTAACCAAATTAGGTACCTACCGACTACCTGTAACTTCTTTGAGCAATTTATTATTTTTAAACCAATAGTTACCAACAGCTACATCTTATATATAAAATTCTCGTGTCACAATGTTCGTTCCCGTACTCCTCCGAAACGGCTTGACCGATTCTCATGAAATTTTGTGAGCATATTGAGTAGGTCTGACAATCGGCCAACATCTATTTTTCATACCTATACATAAAAATTATTTATATGGCAAAACAACGTTTGCCGGGTCAGCTAGTAATGTATAAAAAAATGCTTACAATTTTTACGTACCTAAGATAGATCGTCGGTGGCAGAAAATGAGTTCAAGAATTTACAATTTCAAGCGACTGCCGACTGCTGCAATTCCCAAGTGGTTTGTTTCCAATAACTCGCGGAAAGGCGCGCTTTTTGCATTTCTCTTTTGAACCCTGATCCCAGTGTGCCCTGACTGGTTCCGTCGATTAAACGATGTCTTGAATATCTAATGGAAGTGGAAACGAGGACTGGGGTTTGCTCTTTAAAGGGCCAGTCCCGCTTGCTTAAACAATTATAAGTAGCACCCATGTAATAAGGACACTTCATGCTTGTTGTTATGCCTGCCACCCTGCAAGCCATATTGGGAGAGCCGTTGAATGGCGGATGTCTACGCACCTGACACAGTGGAACTTAGAATTTCACTTTCAGCTAACTTTTATAGGAAAAGGAATTCAAATGTTAAACTTTGATCGCATTCTATCAGTTCTTCTTCTATTTTTAGTGTATGTTGTGTTCACCTATAATTGGGTCTACATATAGCAGGATGTACTGTTTTTATTTCTATTTGTGTGTAGTGTGTAAGATCTGTTGGTAAACCATAACAAATAAATAAATAAATAAATATATATTACTATCTGATTAAAAAAAAATCAAGAATTTCTTTTCAGCGTATTCTATTCTCGCCCTTCATCGTGCGAGGATCTTCACTAGGAAAATTTGCTAAATATGCCACAGGCGAGCCCAGGAGCCGCGTGAACAGATGTCAAGTTGAAGCGGTCGCCGTGACTAAAATCGCTCGAACTGTATCATACCCGGCCTCCGAAGATTACCAACTGCTGCAACGTCAAAGCGGGACTCAGTTCCCTGTGAACTCACTTCGCTGCGCATAAATTAGCGTCCCGTCACACAGTGCGGGACTCCGCCGAATACCGCAAAAACTCCAACAGTACGTATACTGGTAGGTACGCCAAAGTTCGACGATTAAGCCACTAGGCGTGGCCGCCTGGGCTGCCCCTGACAGTTAGTGCCACCACTTGTTATAATACTTCCAACCATCGTCAAGGTAAGCCGGGAATTAATGCGATTGCTTTCTTTACTGAATTTATGGGGTGAGGGAATTTTTTATTGTTTTCCGAAGAGGGAGGTTCGCGCTTGCAAGTAGGATTATTTAGGTTTATATACATTTTTCGGTCTGTCTGAAGTCACTTTGAGGATCGATTTTAAGTAAATATCTATTCCCCAGTCATCTTGAGTCAGTCGTCAATGATTAACATTTAGCAACTTACTTAGCACCAAGCTATTCATTAGGGTTCCTTACTCGAAGGGTTTTGAACTCGACGTCGCATTACTAAGTTTCCACTGTTCATCTATCCATGATCCATCCGTAGTAGTGTACCTTATGGTTCGAGAGTTGCTTTTACAATTTGTATGAAATTGCTATAAATTAGAAATCATAAGTACCTATCAGGGGTAACTCTCTGTTGATGATATTTCTTGTTGTAATTATTTATTTAGACCTTGTTGTAAGATGGGACGGAACCCTTTGTGTGCGAGTCAATAGCTTACTTTTAGTTAGACTTGGGTATATGCTGTTCCTTCTTCCACCTTGTAGACTTTAGGAATTTATAGGATCCATAGGACTTCATCATAACCTCGCGTGATAGATTATGCTATAGGAATTTATAGGATCCATACGACGAGACTTCATCATAACCTCGCGTGGCAAGGTAATTATGTGAGCAGAGCACATGCATTTTGTGGCGGCAGTCTTAATAGAATTAATTTGCATCCTCGCCTATGCAAAACCCTCTTAACGTGTTTGCATAAATTTTTCATTAGTGTCATTTAAAATCGGTACAAGCGTGGTGGCTGTGATAAAATATTTATGAGCCAACCCTAACTTGACTTTAGTGCTAGTTTTGACTTCTTGTAAGTTTTACCACAGATTTAATCCCAATTTCAAAAATAGGGACAAACAATCTGAGAAGCATAGGAAAGAAAACTCTCGGAGAGCGGAGCCCAGCGAAATAGAATCAGATCGTGTAGAAGATAAAGAAACATAGGGTTGTATTATTAAGACGACGCCGGAAGTAGATAAGTATTTTCTGAAAGAGTAGTCAAATCTCATGCTCAAATGTAACAGATCGAAGCTTTCAAAATAGCGGCCCTTGATTGGCTGAAATGAGTTTGACATGAGATTAAATAGACCGTTAAACATTTGATCGCTCTTTCACGTTTGGAAGCTAGTGGTGATGATTCCAAGTAGCTGTAAATAAAATAGGTTTTTTGTAAATAATGGTTTTAAACGTAATAATAATTAGATGATTTATGAAAAAAAAATATGTAGACACACATTTCTGACTTTTTAGGGTTCCGTACCTGAAGGGTGCCAAACGGGACCCTATTACTGAGACTTCGCTGTCCGTCTGTCAGTCTGTCTGTCTGTCTGTCTATCTGTCTGTCACCAGGCTGTATCTCATGAACCGTGATAGCTAGACAGTTGAAATTTTCACAGATGATGTATTTCTATTGCCGCTATAAAAAACAAAAGAAATTTAATATTAGGGGGGGCTCCCATACAACTAACGTGTTTTTTTTTTTGCGGTTTTTTATAGATAATAGTACGGAACCCTTCGTGCGCGATTTCGACTCGCACTTGGCCGGTTTTTTTTCTTCATTCAGTAACTCGAATATTTATCCTTGTGAATAATTTAGTTTTTACCAGTATCCACAAGCCTGTCACCTCATTAGCTACCGACTTTCCATAAAGTAAGCTCCAATCTACATATTTTAATGTGTTCGCCGAATTGTTGCCTGCAGACTTTCCTACAGTGAAGTTAAGCTAACTTAAGCTGAGATAGTAAAAGGTTTCTAAGAGGAAGTCTACGAAGAAAATAAATAACTATTGCAGCCCACGGGGCTAAAAGCCTGCCAAGTCTAAATAACTGTTTCTACGCTACATTCAAGCGTAGGGCGAGAGAAAAGGTGTTTACAGATCAATAAACCTGATTTTCAAAGACAAAGTCTTGCAAGCCTATTGTAGTGTTGTTCCGAGACTTTAAAATAAACATATTTTTCTTGGATAAGGATTTGTCAAAGTAGATGCTGCTTCATAGATGAATGAAATGCCGATTAACCGAGGATTTACCTTTTAAATGCAGAGATTGTTTCTCTACTGGCCGAAAAAAAATGACATGAAAATCAGGGGGAATTAAGTTTCATCCCCTTGTAGAATAGGATAGAATAGACGTTTATTGCATTAAAATCTTATAGGCTACACATACATCCCACAAAACCAAATGTTAGACAATAAAATAATAGACATTAATTAATACCCACTATCAAAGTCTTGGTCTTTTTTGTCCAGAAGTCACTAGGTGAATGTTACTTAAATGTTTATTGCAAAATCGCCATTACATTGTATAACGAAAATTGAAAATTTTCCTTCTCAGACAATTTCACAATTTGTATTCTATTTTCTTTACTATCTACAAGTTTTACAACATATCACAATCGCTCTCTCTTGGAATATTAACACACTCAACGAACGAGAGACGTTCCGAGGCATACATTCCATTATTTTTCCTCGCTCGCAGACATCAACTTGATTTCACCTCGCGCGAATCTGTGGATAACTTCTCCCCGAAGCGTCATATAAATAAATTGTAGTCTGCCTTTATTGTTCGCGGCTCGTGAATTGGTGCATTCACATATTTGGCGAGCCTTCGCCGAGCCACTCATTGCGTTGAAATATTTTCTTGGGTCGCCTTCACTGACGACCTCTGTGGCGCAGCGGTTGTCGCACTGCCATGCGAGAGGTCCCCGGTTGATTCCTGGATGGGGATAAAGAAAACAAAAAATATTAATCCAGGTCTTAGATCTTTACATGTTTGTGATGTCGCTGTTTCTGCTTCCCACGACACAGGGTATTCTAGCGTGGAGCCCAGAAGCAATGCCAGTATTGTTTAAATGTTTATGTATTTGTTTTATAATTATAGGTTATGGGCATATAGGTTTATGTTTTTTTTTACTGGTTAGAGTTGACAAGTTGCTTATTCGTTGTATGTACCAAATAGCATGGTGTTATTACTTGTGACTTGTATTTTAAGATTTAAGTTTAGATGCAAATATTCCTGTCAAAAAAACACTCATCGAAATATAAACCAACCATAATACAAACTAACTTACTTCTATAAAAAATCAATCTATAAAGACCTGAACAGTATGAGAGTATATAATATATGC
The DNA here is from genome assembly GCA_963457715.1 of Argyresthia albistria. NCBI lineage: Eukaryota > Metazoa > Arthropoda > Insecta > Lepidoptera > Argyresthiidae > Argyresthia > Argyresthia albistria. Next base: position 8,108,318 of record OY735253.1, on the reverse strand, counting down.
TTACCATGGTCAATAAAGCTACGCAATACTTAAGGATAGAGACGAACGTATGAAGACTCCTCAGACTATCTTCCAACATGTTGTCTTTGGGAGTTCTTTCTTCACAGGATCCAATTTGTAATCAAGCCCTAAAATATACTATATAAGTAGGATGTTCAAGTTAACTCCTTCGCTCCTCGCCGTTTAGTGTAGGCGTATGCTGGGACGCAGGCCACGCAGGCCACGTAAACCAGGGCGTGTGCATAGACCTAATTGAGCCACCTAGGCCACAAAGTCACGAAGAAAAAAAAAGACGTCATTGCCTGCCCTGCCTTGCAAAATTGCTTCATCGTGGCCTGCGCGCGCAGCATACTCCTTGATCTTACCTTACATTTATTGGCATTAGGAGGGACGTGTGTGCGCGAGCTTCCATACAAAAGGCGGTATCGACTTCCACTCCTTAAACCTTGTCCGATTTTCATTTTTTTACATATTTGATTATAAAAAACTATGCTCGTCGTAGGACTTGATTTTTATGAAATATTGTATATTTTAGGAAATATAGGAAATAAACCTAGTGCATACAAAAATATTAGCATCCGAAAATGTTGGTTGGTTGTGAATTCTCATTAATCAGAGATTGTTTACCAAGTGGTTCTGATAGTAACAGCCATGCTAATTTCCCCGGGAATGAGATATACTTTCAAAACTTGGTGCGAAGTTACACAGTTTATTACGCGTAGGTACAAGCTGAGCGTGAACAAGCTAATTAGAGCCATCGTTGGATATCGTTTTATAACTGTTAGATTGCGTTTTAAGTAACTTCAAGTCGCAGATTGTGTCAAACTGTAACTAAAGTGCATGGAAAAATGTAATATTAACTTTTGCCCATTTCTATACCAAATTACGGGGGTCCGACTAAATAAGGATTCTCGTAATGGTATATACTCGAATAGCAAAAAGCTCGATTGCTTCCAAAGGGCACAAAATACGCTATTTGGCAGTCAGTCGCCAAATGAAATAGGTGATGCTGCCGAAAAACCACATAGGAATTTTTGCGCCCCGAGGAGCAATCGTTATAACACAATTGCTATTCGATTAACATACACGACCCTGGCTCGAGATAACTCACGGATTTCAGGGAATTGCTCGCTGAGTGAGCAGATCTGCCGCCAATTATCAATTCGATGCGTAATCGTACTTTGTTTGCACAAATCCCTTTCATAGCTTTATTCCAGCATTATGATATAATCCCGTGGTGGGTAACTGTGATGTACAGAGCTTGGTTGGCCAGGCTGCTCTTCCTGATAGTGTGGATGACGTTATGTGTAGAGTGATACGCAATAGTTGTAGAGATATCCCATGGACACAACGAAACCACTAGAAAGATATAACCTTTGCAGACGATCTTTGTAAATAGGGTGTAACAGAAAGGTGTAGTCATATTTTAGGGGGTTGTTAGGGACATCATTCTGAGCAACTTTCTCAATGAAACCGATTTGATCAGAGCTGAACTTTAATTTTCACTTCTCTATACAAATCAGCTGACCGTCCGCCTGTATCAGAACGTATGGAGCAATGAAAAATAAAGTATCTCTGATCAAATCGGTTTCATAGTAAAAGTTGCTCAGAATAGTCTTCCTAACAACCCCCTCCCATATGACTACACCCTTCTGTTACACCCTGTATTAGCCACGAATCGTGAAGACCTCCAATCCAAAGTAGACGACTTACTAATTAACGCTTGAAGCTGCAGTAGAAGTAGGATTACCCATAAACTGTTTGAAGACAAAAGATATGCATTTAAATACTGCCGATGTAGCTCTAATCTACGTAAATAGATAGATAGATAGATAATCCATTTCTTCACTGTAAGAATACACACAAATACAATAAAGATTCTTACAAAAATTAAAAAATATAGAAAGAAACTATACATGTGCATATTCCACAGTGAATGGGCCCTGGCTCAGCATGTGTTGCAGATAACTGCAACGCTGGTAAATGGGGAGACAGTGGAGAAAGTGTAGAGCTTTATGTACCTTTATAGCACGGTAGACACTCAAGGGGACCGAGGCCAATGTGGAAGCTGGCATCAACAAAGCTCTAGCAGTATTTGATCAACTCAGACTAATATGGAACTCCTCTGCCATTACACGCCGCCGCGCCGCACCAAGTTGACAACATCGAATCAAATATTGATATGATTTAGATTTTTTATAATAACATAGACATAAAAATTTACATACAGGCACTCACATTGCCCTGGCCCCACACTAGGATACCCTGTGTCGTGGGAACAAAAAACAGCGACGTCACAAACATGTTAACATCCAAGACTGTTTTTTTGTCGCAAAACACGTCTCTTGTATGGGGACTGGGGTATTTGTTCCTGTAGCGGCAATAGAAATACACATTCTGAGAAAATTTCAACTCTCTGCCTATTACGGTTCGCCCCAAGAACCAGTTGACGGACAGACAGCGGAGGCTTAGTAATAAGGTTCCGTTTGGCAACCGTACCCGAATGGAACCCTAAAAACGAATGAAACAAAATGCTCAAATTCAGGTAAAACTCTTGAAAAGTTAAAATATATTTTGATTTTGCACCCATTATTGTTTAGAGGGCCTCAATTATATTGAACCAGACCCTGGAATAACATACAACCACACAATACGGTGCACCGCAAAAATCTACTGCAGTCCAAAAAGACGACCCAAAACTCAGGAATCCAGACACGTGGGTGGGATACGAAGTAAACGGCCCATGAAATTAAGAATCTGTTACAATGGGCCGGGCCGCCCGTAACCGCGACAGACAGTTGGCAAATAGGAACTACATATTTGTATCCAAACGTAACAGTTAGCATGCACTATGGGACCCGATTCTGTCAGCAATATTGAAGCGAGACGACGCTTAACTATAAAATATCTGTTGGTACAAACACAATAAAATATTATGACTCATATTCATCAGACTGCATTATCATCAATCAATATGCTGCTGTTCTTAGGGTACCGTACCCAAAGGGTGCCAAACGGGACACTATTACTAAGCCCACGCCGCCGTCCGTCTGTCTGTCTGTCCGTCAGCGGGTCCTAGAGCACGAACCGTAAATTTTCACAGAATTTGTACTTATATCTGTTGCCGCAACAACAAAAAATACTGAATATTGCAAATTAAGGGGGTCCCCATGCAAGACACGTGTTTTTAATTTTCTTTTTTTTTTCTTTTATTTTTTGAGTGCCGTAGTTTGTCCAAGTGAGTGGCTAATTTATGTTGTACGAGGTACGGTACCATGATGATGATTATTAAATAAACAGCCTATGCAAACGAGGCATAGGCATTTCGTTTTGGCATAACTCACGAGAAAAACAAAGTGTCTGTTTGCTTACTGTAGCAAGCAAGGAGGTTGAATAGCAGATGATGAATTTAGATTCGACCTTATTTAAACAAAACTTTTTTGTTTGTATTCTCCAACGACATGCGCCAAAAAGTGTCAAATGATGTGAGAACGCAATGTGGCCGATTCTCTAGGTTACACTCACTAAAATTAGTTGACAATATTAAGTCCGACAGCTCTTATGCGGTTGCCATAGATTCCATTTTCGAACTCAGTTTTGAATTAGTTCATCAGTACATTAAAATAATTCAAAAGTCAGTTCGAAAATGGAATCTATGGCGTCCGCATAAGAGCTGTCAAACTTAATATTGTCAAGTAATTTTAGTCAGTGTAACCTAGAGAGTCGACCACAATGAGTAACTAATTTTTTGATTTTCATTGTACTTTAGTGAAATTTCCGATCCTATTGCACGGGAATGAGAAAAGCATGAAAACTCTGAAATTCGCGATTTTTCAGTTAAGAGACTGTAATGAATGTAATTTATTACGTTTGTATGGGAAATTCACGCGGTCGCCGGTCTCCCCAAAAACTCCTATATTGCCAATTTCATCGAAAACCTTTTTCCAGAACTCAAAATATTATATCGTTACTTACACCGTTACATACATACATAAGTACCAAATATTCCTCATATTATAGTATGGCAGCGCCCGGGCCATTCGGCGGGTCCCTCGCACACCAATTAGGGATACCATCGGCTTTTAGGGGTATCGTTTTTAGAAAATTATAGGAAAATAATAAGTTAATTAGCAATCAATAAATTTGTACTAAAAAGATACTCCAACAGCCAGATAATGGATGTTTAAAGTTTTGCGTCATCTCCGCATTGAATGTTACTGAGCGGTCATGTTTTGCTTACAGAATTGGGCCCCTGCAGGGCAGGCATGGCTGCAACGAGAGGCTGAAGGAGATTGACACTGGTTTAGAAAATTGGAGAACGTTTGTGAATTGCAAGCCTCATTGGTGGATCCAGTTGGTATTGTTGGTTGATGATTGATTGATTTTTATTCCGCTGCATGCTTGCAACCATTTGTCATGTAATATTGAATGTGCCGAAACATCCGAACCGAAGTTTACATTATGCATGTGACGAGTGCAGTTTCTCCATTCAATTCAATTGGATTAAATGTAATGTAATGTATTCCAGTTACTGTAACTGATGGTTCTTTGTATAGCTCAATTCCCATATTTTCCTATAGTGACTTTATATTTGAATGGATCGTAGCTAGGGTGATATTTTAACATTGACTACGGGGTAAACATTTTGCGTTTAAATACATATAAGTTAGAAATAGGTAACAACTTTCTTTTAATGGCTTGTTTCTCTTGTAGATGGATATTTCAAGATCGCGTGTTAATAATCCTGAGGCTACCTAGGATATACTCGCTACATAAACCCCTTTTCTCGCAGAAGCACACCGCTCGAACGACCGAGCTATTGTTATATAAAATTTATCGGCGAACCATTAACATACAAGCTCACACTTTGCTTGTGCCCTCACACTAAGATACCCTGTGTCGTGGGAATCAGAAAAAAATACGATATTATGTGAACGAAATGTCTGAGGATTTTTTCTTCCTTCCTTCCGGGATGTTAACCCGGGACTTCTCTCTTAGAAAGCACATACTTGACCGCAACACCGCAGATCCTGTCACTGAGTGTGTATGCTCGTATGTTATTCAATCCCACGTAACACGCGACATGCCCCATTTGCTACGACGACTGTCACGAGTATTCGCGCGACATCCCACGGGGACACGCGAGCACGAACACTTCAAGTGTACATAGACTATCCCAATAACCATTAGTAGACAGTGGTATGGTTTTACACTTTAAGAAGTGTGAAATTTATCAAAAGTAGATATTTACTTGCTCTGGGTACAACTGTACCTTTGCCACCCCGTTTGGGAAAAGGCGTGACGCTATGTGTGTTTATACCCATGCATTGTATATTAAGATTTAAAACTATGTCGCATAGTCCAAAAAGTTACAATAAGTAAGTAATAGAAGATATTATTTTGGTGACCGAAAATTGCGACTTGTGCAGATTTAGGTGTTCGGGCCCCACATGGACTCGTCTGCTTTTTAACCTACTTCAAGGAGGGGATTATCAATTCGGTTGTAGGTATGTTGTATTTTATTTACGTGTGTTACCTCGAAATTGGTATTATTTATGAACCGATTTCAACATTTCTTTTTTTGTTTGAAAGGTTGACCCTTCAGGTAGGTCATAATTTTTAAAATCTGGAATCAGTTCAGTACTTAGGTTTCTACATAGAAAAAGGTCACCAAAATTACGTATTTTTGCCTTTTTGTGCCTTTGTGGCATTTGTGTGTGTGCGTACATTGACATTGAGATGAATTCTGAGAATTCATAGACGAAATTAGCTTCCCGCGCGGACAGTATTAAGTGATAGGTCATGAAGTAGTTTTTTTTTATAGTTTTTAACTTAGTGAATTATTGTATGCTTTGCATAAATACAATTAAATATTATTGGTTGAACGATTGTGTAGGCATTTCAGAAAACTGAGAAAGCTCTCTTATTTCAAAAAGCAATACATAAAGTTTCCTGTAATTCCTACTTCCCAGTATCTCCGTTCGATTTCCATAGCTCTAAGAAAGTCCCGTGTTGTTTATTAGCCAGTGTCGATTTCCCATGCGGCTATATAAACTTCCTTTTTCCCGGAGCGAGAAAACCTCATTAACTCCTTGACGTTTTACGTATCGACGGCGCCGTTGTCGGGACTGATAATTACCACGCTCGTCAGTTACCGTAACGATATAGTAATTGCACCCGAAATAAACAAGTGGATGCTATTTTCGGATTAGTTACTTAGTTACCAAATTCTTAGTGATAGAAATGAACATGATCTTTAGGCACGATTTCTGCTCGCCCGAATAATCATAAATCCTGTGATATAGAAAAAAGAAGTTTGCATTAGAGTCCTTTAGCATTAATACTTACCTAAGTTAAGTTATGTGTGTGTGTGTGTATGTCGCCTTACGAGATTTTTTAAACGTTAAGTAAAGGAGATACGCTTTGCAAGTGCAGAATAAATAGAATTGCAATTTTAATCATACACGAGCCTTAATTTGAAATAAATATTTTCCACCAGCGTCTTAAAAAAAATATTTATCCCCTTCGTTAGTGTAATGGTCGAATCGGGCAGATAACAATAGAAAACTGATGTGAAGTTAAGCTTGACTATTTTACTAAAAACCCTTATCGGGTAACCAGTTGACCACCACCACCACATATGTCCTCCTAGCTAAACAAAGCAGTAAGTCACAAAACAAATAAAGGCAAATATAAAAACTGTCCAAGTTACTTGAATCCAGTGGCTGGGTCCGGACACGCAACTCCTACCGAATGGTCCCAGAACTGCCCCTGAGACCACCGGGACCACCGGGACTCACAGTCACGTATAAATTACACTGTGAAACGTTTTCCTTTTGTTGTCTGGGCGAAGTTCCCTTCCTCTAAAGCTTAAATCCTGACTTGAATTACGTGGGCCGCAGTTTAAAAACACCTTCCTCTGGCCTGCCTGAAGTTTTGTGGAGGGATGAGAGTAGAAACGTTTACTAGGAAAGGTAATTTGATAAGTGGGTTTACTCTGTGGGCTAGATTTAGAAGAGTAGGTTTTTGGTAAACTTTCTTTGCTGTTTTCTACGATAATTAGGAATTTATAAACCGGAATCAATACATACCTACCTAAAATTACAATTCTGGCAACAAAAGTTCATTAAGGTAAGTTCATTGGTTTATTTTTCCGTAAACAATACTTTTAGGTCCAGGCCAAACTCATCTCTCATCCGCCCAAATAAGTGTCAGCGGGGGCTTGAAAAAACATTATCTCTGTAACTTGAGACTAATTAACCACGGACGTTATGAAAACGATACATCAAGAGTGTGTTCGCACCGCGCCTACCGCTCTGGCGTTGTTATTCCGGGACCAGGTTAATCTGATCTCTCTGTTGTCCCTACTGCTGTGAATGTAAAAGGGGTTTTACGTGGCTCGATGTCGAAAAGGAGATCTTCGTGTAATGGTCTTGTCTAGTAGCGTATTCATCAGAGCAGTTAATTTGCGAGCTGATGAGTGACGAGACTATCGCTCATCTCACTCTGGTTTCCACATGTCGACTACACTTGATGCCGTTTTCAAATATGTTTGGAAGTTAGTTGATGGTAATTTCAATACTTAGCTTTGTTGTCTTCCATATTGTGATGGTGGGAAAGTTTCATTGTTGCAAATATTTGCATCAGTATTGCGTATACAATAATAGCATGAAATAAACATGTGTAACAAAAATCAGAAAAGTGACTCATCTCAAGAAAACTTTTTATTGAGATCTCCTTGCCAGCTAGCGTGGTGGAGTTTGCTCAATCTTAATCGTATCCGGTGTGTGTCTGTATGCCCCTCGGTGAGGACAATAATTTAGATACTTACTTTACTACTTATTGAGATCACTATTAGGCTTCAGAATCAGTTATATACCTTCCCCAGAAAACCTCTTAAATGTCGACTAATATGTGTTGTATAAAAAAATTAAGGGGATTAAAACGCCGAAGCGACTGGCATCGTAAACATTTCATAGTGTTTTTACGACATTACCTACCGGCCGCCATTGTCCGGGCCTAAAAGGAATTTTGTAATGCCTACAAGAGCATCAAACAACAATGTGGGAAAATATTTCTCGAAAAACTTAAAAATAAACGTTGATTGTACAATGGCTTTCTATACATTTTAGTATCTTTGCTCCCCTCCACCAACCCGCCCGTTGAGCCAGCCTGGAGTATGGCTCAACGGGTAAAGGCCAGTTCCCCTCGGTGGGGACATTCATGGGCTACATTTACTTTACTTACTCATAAGCTGCAGCGATGGGCTGGCCCCCTGTCGCGCAAAATAGAGTAGGTAACCTAATGATAAACTGACTAAGAGTGGGCACATTTGAGCCACTGCCACGCCGTATGGGAAATGACGTAACGTATATTAGGTTATGCTTATAATTTTGCTGAAGTAAAGTTTGCATTTAATGTACATACCTAAGCGTTATGTATTACTAACTATGTTGGTAACCAGTAAACTGTTTATTTAACCTAAACAACGAACTTTTGGAGGTTCATGAAAACCTGCGGGCGATTTAGAATAACTTATTTATGAGTAGAGTTTTGTGTTTACTGTTGAGTTTGTACACCAAACCGAGGTCAGCGGCATGCTTTTAGATCTTAGAATTTCGCCATAAGTTACACATGATTCAGAAGGCCTAATTTAGTCCATATCACTGCAGTTTCACGAAAAAAAATATTACCTACAATCTTTTTACGGTATCAAAATAACCTTTCATTGTATTGAAACCACAAATTATTCTGAGGTTCGTGGTGTCTTACGGTGCATTTACATGAGTTTGGTTAGAGATCTCATTAATTTTCACTAGCGGTCCCTGGTGGCACGGTGGCTTTTCGTGCGACCCTAACATAAATTCCAAGATAACTTTGGCCAAGCAAACAAGTTGAAGTCCAAATAAGTACAGGCCTTCAAATGCGGGGACGCTGTGACAGTGCTGTGTTATTAAAAGAAGCATATACACCTTGTATAGAATTTTACCGCAAGACCTATTTTGATAAATGATTAGAAAACTATGGATTTGTTACATTCACTGGTGCTTCAAAACTGTGCCGCCGCCTTTCCTTACAGGAAAAAGCATCACGCTGTATATTTTATTGACAGCTGTCTAGCTCTGTCTCGTAGTAACTCCTGGATTAACTTTTGTGCCGGAGTAAAACTTTTATGAATTAGGGGTAAAAGTTTACCTTGAATGAAAACAATTAATATAATCTATCATTGCACATTCACTGTAGATTTCATAATTTCATAATTTCATAATTTCTTTATTGCACACAAAAAGTTACATAGGACAGTAAAAAACATAGAAAACGTGTACAAAGGCGAGCTTATCTCTAATAAGAGATCTCTTCCAGCAAACCAAATAGGGATGAGACAGGTGGATTGCTGAGCAGGAGTAGACCCATGTGTACAATACATATAATTATTACTTACAAATCAATAGACTACATAAACTAGTGCATACTTATATATAGATATTACCATTCAGTCTATAAGTACAGAATTACAGTCGCTCTTACTACACCTACCTCTTCCTCTTTGGTAGGAATCTTGTTTAGATCCAAACTTCGTAGCTATTTACTTGATAATTCGAACACGAATGTTACCTGTTCGAGAGGCGCAAGGCGGGCGGCGCGGCGCGGCGGGCGGCTGAGGGCGAGCGGGGCTCCTCTAGTCTAGTGCTTTGCCACTATTTCCGTACATAAACTCATTTCGCAAGGCGGTCTACATCGGAGCGTTCGTTTAAACTTTTAATCGCTTTCGAGCCGTGATAAACAAATTTTAATTAAGTTTTAATATCACCACGTAATTGCTGAGGCGGGCCGCTATCACAATATCGCTGTTTATGAATATTTAGCCTCCTTTACGTTTGAACTCGACGGTATAATCGAGATCGTTTGTTTGGGATTTTGATAAGTATCTCGATTAACTTTACTTGATTTGGGAGCGGTCAGTGATTTTATTGAAACGAATTTAATTGTTTTGAAGGCCATTCAGAGTACAAAGTGGTTTGTGATGCTGACAATAAAGGATTTCGATTTAAGGACTTTTAATCACACTAGATTTTTTAAATGCTAGATGTAAATAATTTACTTAAATAAAAATAAGACATAATGAAGGTATCCACTTTAAAACAAAAACTAAATCCTTACTTAATCTAATCTGTAAATAAAACTCCAGACTTCAGGATATTTCACCAAGTCTCATGGGATTATTTTACAAACCAGCACAAAGTTTAAGGTAGCCATTACGTACGGCTTTTCTTTCAAAGTTGTAAAAACATTTCTAACCGCAATCCTAAGACCGCAATATCCGCATTTCATATTTTAAACGAGAACTTTCCCCTCCAATTCAAGTTTTCCAGTACCATTCAACTCTATTTGTCCCTTGGTATAATTTTTATTAATCAACTTTTCTTTTTCCACCGCCTTTATTGTTAATTCCATGGTTGCACCGTGTCCTTTTGCCGCAAAAACTTTCTTGCGACCAACTTTCCCGTTATGTTCTTGGAACCTTTAAAAAGGGACACAGAAAGCTTATTATACCACTGTTTATGAACCACAGCGTATCTCAAGTGAAAAAATATTCATATTAATTGAAGTCTCGGCATGAAAGAAGTTTTCACGAGGTTTTTTTCCTCGTGACAAGTGAAATCGAGATAATGCTCCCATTTTTCATCTCGGCTGCAGTGTGCTCGATTGCGACGCTTTTCTCCGCGATTGTACCTCAGGGCATGAATTTAATCTCAGAATTCAGCTGTCAGATTCATAAGAACCATCACTTTTGTGCTCCCTAGAGATGTTGTTTGTTTGTACAAATCTCTGGGAATGCTGCAAATGTCATCCGATCCCGTGCGTGGGGCAATCGATCATGTGTGCGTTGCTTTTCCGTCGGCAGTAAGACGTGTTATAAAGTTACCTACGTTTAAAAGTACTAAAAAATATCTTAAATTATTATTTGAGGTGATGTAAGCGGCTATCTTATGACCAGTGGTCGGATATTCGGATGCATATTTACCTAAAGTTCAGGTGTTGGCTAATATGGAGTGCACTTTGCTATCGAAAAAATTGAATTGACCAAATCATAGTGATAGACAGTGATTAAAATGGTAGTAACTGTATAAACACAAGTTCAAGTTCAAGTTCAAATTTTTTATTGACCATAAAATCATACATATTACTTAGTCAACGTCAATAATAATATAAATAATTTTGTATACTACCGCCCGTTCGGAAGTTGTGGGCTTAGGGATGGAGCAAAGATATCCCTCTTGTATCCTTACAACCACTTGTTTGCATCAGGGATCAAATATTAACACTAAATAAATATGCATACGATAAGTTACACAATATCGGGATTTCTTTTACCCGGTTTTTTAAATAAATTATATTAAGAAGCCGCTTCCATACTTTTACTGCAAAAACAAACTTTAGGTAAATTTAATATGCATCCGAATATCCAATCACTGCGTATGACACAGCAAAACTAAATATTATAACTTTTTCAAACCATCTTATGGAGATTTAGTTGTTATTGAGCATTGCGAACTGAGGCAGGTGAAGTAAAGTTTCAGATTTTGCAGCTCGGATTTCTGCATTTTGGATTTTCTGAATCTTGCAGCGATGGGCTAACCCCTTGTTATGCCAAAAGAATAAACTGTAGGTGTGGTTTTTGATCTGACAAATAATTTTTTACCTTTACTTATTTTTTCCCTTTTCCCCAACGCTGGTTCTACATAAAAAGATCTATACCCCCGAACCTAGCGTTGTTGTCAGAAAAAAAAAGTATACGGAAATGGAAATACGTTTGGAAAACCCTAATTAATTCCTGCTCCTGAAACTTTTAAATGACGATGTTCACAAGCAAGGAACCCGCGTGAACTACGCCACCAGAGATTATAAGTTGCCACTGAAATGAGGTTTAAATAGCCGGTTGAAGCAGCCCCGCGGGTCTAGCCTAATGAATGCGAGGGGATTACCGCATCGCGACTTGAGGGACAATCCTTCCGGTACGAGTATGATATTATAAACGCGAAAGTTTGACGGGATGGATGTATTGTTGTAAAGTTGTTGTAGAGTTATGTATCGCCAAAAGTAGGAGTACATAGTAACCGATCCGAATGTTTGGAGCCTACTACGAAGTCGAGTCAAAACTATTCTTTGAATGCCTTTTACAACTCTCTTAATAAGTATTTCGTGCAATGGGACCAATTCGGGAGGAGTACGCTCTAAACTAAAAAGGGAACTAAGCCCTCTAAACATGATAATGAAATCATTAAAGTTATTTAGTTGTGTTCAAATTTCTTAGTCCCAAAATATTAAAAAAATGCGCTTATCACTGAAAGATATCTTAAGCGCGTAAATATTACTTTGATATAGCGAAATCGTTAATAGTTGATATCTGTCAGAGCTAACAGCGGATTATTGCGATTGTATACTCGTAGATGCAATTCACCTTTACTCTTTGTAAAAATTCTGACACAATTGAATCACGGTCATATTTTTAACCGACTTCAAAAAAAGGGAGGGGTTATCATTTCGGTTGTATGTTTTTTTATATATATTTTTAAGTTTGTTTTATCGAAACTGGTACTATTTATGAACCGATTTCAAAAATGATTTATTTGTTCGAAAGGGAAGCCCAATAGTTTGGTCTCATTTTTGAAAGTCAGGAATCGGTCTAGTAGTTAGGTTTCTACATGAAAAAACTGTGAAGTTGTTTGTTTTTACCTGGATGACTTATACATCCAGTCTTTTTGGTGTTTGTAGTCATTGTAGCGAGATAAATTCTGGTTGTTAGGATCGTATAATCGTTTATATTATGTAAAATGTATGGACTTCACTGTCAGGAGACAGATTTCGTAGGCTCGTTTTCGGATCTGTCTATAGACGACATTTGTGTAGGTAGGTACCAAGCGGGAAGGACTAAGTGATGATAGGTCATGAAGTCGGTTTTTTTTAATTTTTTTAACTTGGTGAATTATTTTGAAAGCTAAGTAATCGCTGTTCCTTACTCTTCATACGGGCCTCTCCATTCTCCGTCGGTAAGATCTCCATAGTCCTCCTCGTTCATAATCGCTATCAACAAAATAAAGTAAATTAACCAAACGATCGTTATAACATAAATAGAGAATACAAAATGGTCTAGAGCAATGTTTTTCTAAATATTTTGTTAGTACATCTACAGCAACGCATGCAGCGTATTTTCCTACAGATTATGTTGTAATTGTTTGTTTGCTCATATCATATCGTTATATTTAAAATGTTATGTCGATAAATACTTTGTAATAAACACTCCGAATGTACACGATTTAAGGAATGCTTAGTGCATTAATTGTTGGTATATTGGCTTTGATGTAGTTCCATTTCACATCATCTCTTATATCTTCAAATCAAATCAAAATCGAAATGTTTATTGTTTAACCATGAGTTAACATTATGTAAGCTGAAAAGATACCTGTGCCAGACGATTACATGAAGTACCTACTTCTAAGCTATCTGCGAGATTTTAACCCCTTTTCTCGCAGAAGCACACCGCTGGAACGACCGAACAATGGCGAACTATTGTTATATAAGAGGTGTCGGCGAACCAGTTAACACAAAACGGTTTCGTCTTAAAGTCGCGACTGGTCGTTGAAGTCGCATAATCGGGAGGCCCCGGCTGCGATGGCTGGCAGTAAAAGCTTTTTCGTGGACATTTTTATATTGCACGTATCCGGGGCCCAGCACCGGCGGTGTCGTATACAACAGACATATTGGCATTAAAATACTGTCCGCTTTGAAATTTAATTTTAAAAATAAACTTTGCAGGCTTCAGTGGCTTTAAATGTGACGTGGTGATAGCATAGTAGCGGACAGTAGAATAGATAGAGTGAAAAGTGGCGCGGCACAGACAGGGACATATGCTGGGTCTGGATCGCATTCTCTCAGCGGCCAGAATATACCCTTAGTAAGTTTTATACATATCCATGGCTACCTATAGGCTAGTTCCCGGCCTTCCAAAATGAATTATAGAAAAACAGAATAAGCATGAGTGTGTACCTGTGCAAACCAGTATGGTAAATAGCACGACAGTATATGTTTTTTATGTTATTTAACCATTTTTAGGGTTCCGTACTCGAAGGATGCCAAACGGGACCCTATTACTGAGACTTCGCTGTCCGTTCGTCTGTTCGTTCGTCTGTCTGTCTGTGACCGAGCCCTATTTTTGAAATCGCTCGTGTGATATAATCGCTCGTATGACTTGCGCAACGAGTGGTTCTGACCAATCGTTGCAGAGCGAATGAATATAACGAACGAAAATCATTCGTTATGATGGCTCGTTTTAAAATTATATCACACGAGCAATTTCAAAAATAGGGCTCTTGGCTGTATCTTATGAACCGTGGTAGCTAGGCAGTAGAAATTTTCACAGATTTCTATTGCCGCTATAACAACAAATACTAAAAAACAAAAGAAATTTAATACGTGTTTTTTTTTGCGGTTATTTATAGATAATGGTACGGAACCCTTCGTGTGCGAGTCTGACTCGCACTTGGCCAGTTATTAACTACGTACTCAAGACAATCTCAACGTATCTTCAACATAAACGTATCAAAGTAAATATCTATCTATTCTGCAGTTTTCCATTGCTTCCCCTTCACGTATTATGTTCGAACAACCGCCGTGAGCCCATTATATCAGAACATCTATTTCTCCATCGAATGCTCTTATATCCTTGTAATAGAGACACGTTTTCTTTGTTTAAGGTGTAAACAGAGGTTGGTGGGGTGTATAGGTTTCGGTAGAAGGAAATTGGCACGTTACGTCTCAATGGGATCATAGTGGCGACATCATCTGTTGCTCTTATATCGGTTCCTCATGTCTTTCGGTTTCCCTCTGTAGCTGAAATTGTATCGGATTTCTGTACGTTCACACAATTATTGATGCAATCTTGTGAGCTTCCGATTTCGTCGGCGGAAAATTTAGGTGCGCTCAAAGTTTCAATAGAATGCCAAATTTTGGTGTTGGTGGTGTGTTTTTTGTATCTTAAGTCTGACAAATGTTATTCAACCATTTTGAATAAAAGATCAAGTTTTTCCTTTGCATCAATGACCACTCAGTATTATATTCTTAGTATATAAATCAACATTAAATTGAATTTTGTGTTATTTAGGTTTCCGATCCTTACACAAAAAAAGGAACCTTTACATCACTTCGTTGTCAGTCTGTCTGTCCGTCTGTCAAGACCTTTTACAGCGCGAGCGCGTGTAGGTATCAAGCTTAATTTTATTCTGTGGTACCATAGAGCTGTGAAAAAAATAACCTTTATGGGTCAACGCCATTACGTAGTATTATATTATCTTTGGTCAACGCAATCAAGCGATACGACGGTTTATGATGTAAAATTGTTGGATTTTCATAAGAGGTTTAAAATCGCGATGCGTCAAAAGTACGGTGGGTTGTAAACAGGTTAAAGCTTAAGTAAAAGGGACATATTTGACAACTGTAAATTTCTGTCTTCCTGCAAAAAAAAAAAAAATTGTTTATATCCCTTGGACAGGCAAACGCCCGCAGCGGGCAGATTTCAAAATAAGTTGACCGCGGCGGGTGGACTAAGATTATTATTTATTAGAAATGTATTATTTTTGGTGATAAACAGGTTGGTGTTGTACATATTGTATAAATAAAACAGAAAGTTAGTAAAATAAGTGCTTAATTTAAAACATATTTGGGTTCTTGTCATAAAAACGGAAAAAAGTCATAAATGCTAGGTTTGACCTTGGACTAAGGTTGTAGCGAAAAAAAAACATGATTTTCTTTAGAAATATATTCCTTTTAGGTGATAAACAGGTTGGTGTAGTACATATTGTATAAATAAAACAGAAAGTTATTAAAATAGTGCTTAATTTAAAACATATTTGGGTTCTTGTCATAAAAACGGAAAAAAAGTCATAAATGCTAGGTTTGACCTTGGACAGCTAGGCTCACGAATTTATTATTGTTTTCATTCTTAACATTAAACTAGCTTGTTTCATGGCGATTCTAAAAAGGGGGTTCCTATCCTTTTCATACAAGTTGGAATTTCCAAAATATTTGTCACTAAAACGCAAAAATCGGCTTCTTTATACATCGAAGAGACCATACACAAGCTAAATTTTCATAAATTGTCAATAATATTGTCAGCAAATAACGTTTCGTTTACCAACATTTCACATTTTTCATTTTTGATTTCCAGAAAAACTACGCATTTCTTCGCAGAAGAAAACCATTTAACACCCTTTTATAATCAAATTAAGGATAAGGAGTAACGATATAAAAGCCAAACCCATGCATCGCCTACGACATCTAGTGACGAATTTGGAACTACTGAAGATGTTTTATTTTTTAAATCGCCCATTACATCAGTTACGAGGTAACAATCTCCAAGCGTCCTCGGAACATACTCATCCTAGCTAGTCATACCATTGTCTCTAAATACATGGACTGGGCATACCTACAAAATGTGGGTGCCGTAAGGCGGGGCTTAAAATAAGGCATAAAATGGCTGCCTTCAGTAAAGAGAAACCCCTAGGCCAGAAATATCGATATCGATAAATCACTAGGTACCGCATACCGTGAAAAATATGTGTGCAAGGTAAGTACTTACTTCTCAAGTGCGGTTCGGGGATTTTTATTAGGATAGGATTTTAAATAGCTTGACGTTTGATGTTGAATTAAAAATTAATAATAGTAGTTTATGAAACTGTTGCATAATGAAGGGTATCAAAATACGAATGGGTTTTTAAAAACCGAGTCATAGGCGAGGTTTTTAATATAATGGCAAGAGAGTTTTAATACCTAATTATGTGCAGTTTCGCACATAATTTTATCTATTCTCGTAAATTTAATAGAACTTTCTGTGTGTGGCTTTGATGCAAAGGCATGTCTTAAATAGGATGATCGGGTTTCAGCCGGGTCGGTCAATGGGAAGCAGACTAAACCAGTTTTTTCGCACGGGTAGTACAAACAAAGTTTAGAAAAATGAATACAAGGCTGTAAGTTTCTGAATTTTATGTTTAATTATAAATAATTTAAGGAGCAAATAATATTAGTCTAAATCTCAAATAATTAAACCTAAAGGCTCTTGGCTCACCCTAAAGAAGGGACGTCTTAACAATGAACAATTAAATCTCGAGGAATTACGCAACCTCAATAATTAACACTTACTACTAAAATATATTAAAAAAAATTACAAAAGTAAGCCACTGTGGGTTTGATTTGAACTCAGGACCCTCCTCGCTGTTGAATTTTGACTGCATCTGCATCCATTTCTTTTTCAAAGATTCTCTCCTGGGAAATCTGAAACAAAAATATATTTTTCATAATAAGGTTCTATGGATATAGTAAAATGGTATATTTATGTCATCATGTGTATGTTTACCCTAGGACTATTATGATGGCAAAGAGCAGCACTACACGATTACGGAGTAACGAACATTCAAAAAAAAATTTTTGAAAAATTTCTCTAGTCGTTGAAAGCGGTGGTATTGTTGTAGGTGGGGCACGTTTCATATTGATGTTTTCACTTGCGCGTCGTGTAGGGTGCCTTGCGGCCATTATTTTATGTCGTATGCATGTTTTCCATAAGACCATTATTTACAGAGATATCGATATGACAAACCTAATTAAAACCTATATTTCGAAATCGGTGAGGTGCACGAGGAAAAGGTATACGACTAAATTGATGGCAAAGAGCAGCATAACATTCCTAAGTAAAAAACTTAGTCAAAAAATAATATTCTTGCAAAAAAAACTGTCTTTTTTTAGTTGAAATTTTCTAAGTCTTTTTTTGCCCCCTTATCCACACATTGACCTAATAGTCAAAAAATAATTTCCAACAGTCACTGTACGGAACCAACAGCGGGGCGGGCCCATGGCACTTAAAAAAAATATCGACACAGCACATCACTATCCCAACATGCGATTTGTTTACAAATATCACAGACAAATATTTTGGATATAAAATTACGAAATAACGGCGTATACAGCGATAAGTATACTGTTGTATTCTTGCTGACACTTTATAATAATAGAAAAACTGGGTAGTAAGGCTTAATCTAGCTGATCTTACAACTATTTCGTAAATAACCAGTACTAACCTATGAAAAGACAATTGCGGTTGATTTTTGTTTTTCCGCAAACCACAGTGCAGAATACTACAGCGGCTCATGCTTCGCTGTGTGTCCTCAGCATCCACACCAAGATTTATGTCCCAAATATTCTCTTTATTCGCACAAATCACAAAAAACTCAGCACAAGGTAACCACTTGACAGTCAACGTACCACCGACTCACGACCACAGAACACAATTTTCACGGCTAAACATGGCGGCTCTGGCACCCTACCTATACTTCGCATTGCATTGTTGTCAAAATTTTACAAATGCAGAAATAATGACATCTCGTTCACTGTACGGAATATTCAACTTGTTAGAAAGAGACACGAATAATTTTAATAGTTCAACTCCTATTTACACTACATGTATAAATTCTATAGAAGAATACAGCGCCTCCATGTATTTATTATCTCAATGAGTCATACTCACACTTAACCGTTTGTTTTCGTTAGTCTTTTTCAGCTAAATGTCATGTCATGAAAAAAAAATTGTAACAGTTTTACCTCGTAAATAAACCCGCTCATCAAACGTACGTTTATTTGACGCCTTTCACTGTTAGGTATCTCATCATTGTTTCTGATCTCACATTCCTCGCTAATGGCTTACATTATTTCATTAAAGCTACACCCTACACCCTCATCATCTTCAATCCAAACTATTGTAATGCGGGGAGGTACTAAGTGAAAATAATGAAATCTGTTTAATATGAGATTGTAACTTACGTACTACTATTAAAAATAAATGCTCTGCTTTGTGGCTCAGCGGTTGCGCATCTGCCTACCATGCGAGATGTCCCGGGTTCGAATCCTGGCTGGGGAAAAAAAACCCCAGGTCTTGTCCACGTCTAAGGGCTAAATGCCCTTGTAGTACAGTTATTCTGTGTTTTTCAGACAACAAATTAATAAAGTTTTGAAACTTATGTGGTACCTTTGGGTGTGGTGCTCGAAACTCACAACTCTCCTCCCCCCTCCCCCTAGCCATAAATGTATGTAATTTTTCAGTTTTTCACTTTTTATTCGAAAACCGTAGATACATATTTGTTAAAATATGATCAAAGAGGACAAAATTTTGTGTCTTTTTTTTTAAATTAAAATTGGTCCAGTAGTTTTTTTATTAAAATTGGTCCAGTAGGTCTAAAATACTCCCAAAAGAATCAAGATGGATTTTCAGTATAGAATCAGTATGGGCTATAGCCGTTCAGGGCTTTGAATACCAACTTTTCTTGCTATTTAGGACTATGGATACGAGCTATGTCCAGTTCCCACGGGGCCACTCCTGCCATGACATCTGGTAGAGGAGTTCTTACTGCACATTCAAGATCACCGTCTGGGTCCCAAATTTTTTCGGAAGATATATCCGTTCAAGGCTTTGAAGAGCTTGGAAGTTGGTTTTGAGGTTTGGTTGGTAGGTTTTCGAAGCCTTGGGAGGATATCTTCCAAAAACCTTTGGGACCCAGACGGTGATCTTTAACATGCAGTAAGAACTCTTTTACTAGGTGACATGGGAGGAAGTAGGTCTTGTTGTCTAGGTAAATGTAGGAACATCATTTAGCTTCTTGGATATGTTGTAGAGAATTTAATGTTGTTTATTTTTGTCATGGATAGTTTTCTTTTATCTCTAATATTTTCCGAGAGTCATTGGAAAAATCACAGATCGAGATACGTTTTGGTTGAAAAGCGGGGGATGAGAGGGGAGGAGGGGTTGACACCGCACAGAATCGTGTTCAGCGGGGTCTAATTATATTCCCTGACAAATATATGTCGCTATCTGCCCCGCGATACTTTTCACTCTATCTCATTTGTGGGAGTGAGATAGAGTGAAAAGTAGCACCCCTGAACCCTGTGTCAAAAATTTTGAATGGACTACCGAGGTTTTGTCGGGTTTATCAACGCACCACACATCAGTGCACCCCATCTGTGATTTAATATAAAATGGGTTCCACACAACAGCAATTTATCACATTTTTGTACCACCATCAATAACTAGACAAAACGCGCGGAACTACTGACAAGCAACGCGCAGCCTAAACCAGCAGTGGAGTTAGAATTGATAACATTGATGAAGTCATACTACCTCTCTGGGAAGACAGCTACGCTAGGCAGTGACGATGAAAAAGGTCTATTCTTACACTAATGTATATTGTTAAAGCAACAAATAACCCCCAATCACAGTAACGCCCGACCGCAATTTGTTTTCGACGAAGAAATATCGACCTCGTAAGTGCCGACCGGCAACGCAGTATGTGGAGCTTTTAGAGCATCCTGCTAGAATGTTTACACGGAATCAGCGGAATGGAAGGACGTAATAGTAGATGTAAGCAGCAATTAAGCCGGTCGGAAATAGTAGCCGAAAGCCGAATTATGTAAGTACACGCGTAATCAGGGAAAATGCAAGAATACACGCACAAGTATTCACCCGCTCAACTATACTTTTTGTAACAATCCATGGTTTGCAGGAAGCAATCTCTTGTAAGGATAACCTTGATCCCTAAATGTTTGTCTGATAAAACTGTGTGTATAGTGCTTTGAAATTACGAAATTACGAATACTCGAGGTTACAGATGAATCATATTGAATCAGGACACAGAATTTTAAACACCATACCTCGTTTCTGCAGCAATTTTATTCCTTGTCTGGGCTTAGTTTAGTACCAGACCTGATGTCTGACATCAAAAGCGTTAACTATACTAACATCTACACACCATCCTATTGTTGAAGATCTTGTTAGAAATGCGTAATGTCAGTCGTTGTTGGTATAATAAGTAAAAAATCATTTATTTGCCTTTCAAGTATCTACACAAACAAGTTAATACATAGAGAAAAGAAACACGTTTAGAATTTATTTCACTGTCTAGAAAATAATAACAAGGATCCCAAACAAGGCAGAGATGGGACCCTTGACTACCGTAGAAATTGTCAATTTGACAACCAAACAAGTCAAACCTAGAAGGCAGGTTTAAAATATAGAGTAGGTATATTAAGAGTATAAGAGTTATAAAATATATTTTTGCAATTTAAATGAAAAGTACTTAGGAATAGTAGGTAAGTTTAAATAAGGTAAAGTTCACATGAGACTATTTCAAAAGAGACCATGCATTAAAATTTATTATATTGTTTTTTATAGTAATGCCCATTATAATTGGAGGATTTGGAAATTGATTAGTACCTTTAATATTTAACGTCATAATTCAGCGACAACAGATACTCTTTCAAAATCTTTTTTGATTCTATAAAGGGTCTTAGGAATAATACTGTTTAGGTATAAATAATAAACGATCTTCAAAGTTGGACATTATTTAAGCACATTAATCGGCGAACGACACCCGTATTTAAGACGGCTCTACATGTTAACAAAGAAAGTGCAGCAAACTTAAATGGCGAATGTAATCGGCAATTAGTGAACCTTTATTGCTGGCCAATTAGCCGCGTAATGCACTTGTGTCGTTTATGTGGTTGTGGCATTAGCAGACTTACGAATTCTGTATAGCAGTAGCAATAGTTTGCTACTGCTATAAAGGCTGTTGCTTGTATTCTTTTTTGTTTACAGTTTTATCAGTTGAGTACCTATATTTTAGATGCTTGCTTGATAGGAAAACTATACATTAAAAAAAAGTAAAAGTAAAAGTGAAAATCGTTTATTTGCTTCGAAGTTATTACAATATAGTAATGCTTGACACAATTAAACAATAAATTAAAATTTTATTAATTGCTTCATCGCCCCTGTTCCCCAAAATGTAGTTTGAATATCGGTTATCCGTGAACACAGTTATGCCTCTGCCACCCAGTATGGGAAAAGGCGTGACGCTATACGCTAGGCGACGTCTTAAGAAAACAAAATGTTTTTTCTATTAATGTCAGAAAAGTCCGTGGCCGAGCGGTATTCGTACATCGGAAACGATCGTGCGGGTATTTATTTATTTATTTATTCAGGGGTTACAAACAGGACAAGTTACATTACAAAAACAAACAGAAGACAAATACACATTCAATTAAAATCTAACTTCTCCCTTCGGGTATCCCACTAATAGGATAAATGACGGACAAAAATTAGCTCCGAATGAGCAACAACTAAAGTACGCTAAGAAGATACATAGTAACTAAAATAAAAATAGAAAATAAAAACCAAATCACGAAATAAAAACCCACCAAAAGATTTGTGCTTAAAAAACATTTATACATATACTTATATTGCACAAACGTGTAGTTAAAGATGAATAACCGGCCAAGTGCGAGTCGGACTCGGGCACGAAAGGTTCCGTACTATATCTATAAAAAACCGCAAAAAAAAACACGTTAGTTGTATGGGAGCCCCGCTTAATATTACATTTCTTTAAAAATTTTGTATTTGTTGTTATAGCGGCAACAGAAATGCATCATCTGTGAAAATTTCAACTGTCTAGCTACCACTGTTCATGAGATACAGCCCGGTGACAGACAGACAGACAGACAGACAGACAGACAGACAGACAGACAGACAGACAGATGGACGGACGGACGGACATTGAAGTCTCAGTAATAGGGTCCCGTTTGGCACCCTTCGGGTACGGAACCCTAAATATTAGAGAGGGTAGAGCAACATCAGCCGAGAGACGGGTAAGGATGGGGGTCAGTTTATATGTGGCATTTTTTTCAGGCGCTTCCGTATTTAGGTCCCGGCTAACATCGCTACTAGGTGGTAGGCTGGTAGGTAGTCGAAAAGCTGTCAGAGGTCCTAATAGGCAGCTTGATAAATACAGACTGAACTAAGCCGGCATGGTGAAGTATGGTTTAATGTTAGTCGTATCCGAAAAAAGACCCGTTCCCCTCGGTGAGGACCTTAATGGGCTACATACTATTTTTTTTTATCATTAATGCCAAATAACTTTCAAGGGAAACGTGTAAAAGCAATATAGCTTACATCCATATTTTATTACTATCCTGCTCTTCACTCTCTACTTTGCTAAATACAGTGAAAACAAGCATCGGGAGAAGTTTCTCTCAGCGGTGGCGGCACAGCGGCTTCCGACATCAGAAAGAAGTTTAATCGTACTTAAAATGAGTTAATCCCCTTTTAATAAGTGTTGATGGTTCGCCCTCGCTCGCAGAGAGATCTCGTTTCACCCCGCTAACTCGGAGTAATTTCGGACTTCGACTTTCAACTCTTTCATGTTTCTGTTTGGCTGCTTTTTTGCCCCCCAAAAGTTACTTTGCAATTACAAAATGTATCCGGATTTTCATTGAGAAAGTTTCGGTGACCTTCTAATTTCCAATTACTTTATTAACAGTCGCGTGCCTAAAACAAATGACAGTTATTGCGCTGATGAAGCCGGGGCAGAGTTCATCAAACGCAAACAAAACGAGCGCGGTGCGGCTGGCACTTTGTTTAGGATATCGGCACCAGAATCAAATATACGCAACAAATGGCCGGGCACCATTCCAGAGATAACAGCACGGTACTGGGGAGCGAAATCATTTCCGTTGT
This sequence comes from Argyresthia albistria, assembly GCA_963457715.1. Lineage (NCBI taxonomy): Eukaryota > Metazoa > Arthropoda > Insecta > Lepidoptera > Argyresthiidae > Argyresthia > Argyresthia albistria. Next base: position 8,084,713 of record OY735253.1, on the reverse strand, counting down.
GTCAATCACACGTCCCGCGCGTCCGTTCGTCCGTCTAGACGAGTGCTAATGAGTTCGAGAACTGCCTCGAATGCCCTTTAAAATGACCCGTGGAAAGCAGTTTCTAATTAAATACAACAAAGCTAGTTTTCCTAAAGTTGATCCGGTTTGTCGCAACTTGGCGTGGCTAACTGATCTTGTGCGAAGTCATTGTGGCTCGCCGTTTGCTCTAAAACCACTCTGTTTTTGTAAGTGTACAATGAAGGAAATGGACCATCATATTTTCATAAATAGTCCTTTTTTACAAAGTACTGTAGACACGGTCTCATTGATCTGCCTAGAGCTAATCGATGAGAGCTCTAAGTTTTTTACAAACATTTGTATAGCGTCCCATGTTTTCCATAATTTGACAGAGGCACTATTTGTTTCCCTTCAGTCAGATAATTACTACTCTATTATAACCCAATATTTTTTCCTCAAAACACTCTGGCTCTGGCAAGCCTTTTAAAAAAATAATGTCAATGTCACCACTGATAGTACAGATGTGGCTTTAAACACTTCGATAGGACGCGTCGTAAAAGTCTTATTATGTTGGCAACGGCTACCGTCTAGGATGGAGCGGAAGCATTAGAGGCCATATTTTCCCGCACAGCGCGCGATGGCCAGCCGAGAATTTTCTGGAGGCCGAGAATCTTCGGCCTGTTGACAAGCCTTTGCACTTAGGTAATAGCTTCGACGATAAAGTTGGAGCAGAGTAATGCAAGGGTATTTACACACACTTTAGGGCTTGAAGTAAGTACTCGAAACTAGGTTTGGCGTCTAGATGTTTCCGTTTATATTTGAGTGAGTTATCACTGTCACTAGGTACCATGAACCATATCGCTCTTTATTATATAGTTAATGCTCCCGTGTGAAGGGTTTTTGGTACAGAAAGCGATATCTTACTGATTTCTTACGCCCTTATTAATAAAAGTTTTACTCCGGGAGTAAAGTTAATCAAGGAGTAACTACGGGACGGAGCTAGAGAGCTGTCTAGCTCTGTCCCTTAGTTACCCCCGGATTAAGTTTAGTCCCGAAGTATAAAGGTTTATTTCTTTTAATTGAAAGGTTTGACACAATATCTTAATAACGTAACACTATAATACTATTCAGAGATTCCGGCAAACGACTAATCTCAACTTACTTCTAGAGCTCTGTGAATTACAGTAACATCTCTTTCACATTCCAAAAAGTGCCACCTGAAAACTTTGCCTCTTTTCATTCTCACAAAAAGATCTCATAACTCGGGGTCACTTTGGGCGGAATGACACCTTTGGGCATCTTCATGCCGCCCGGCAAACGTCCCGTGAAATTGAAACTCTACGAACATACTCTCCCTGAAGCTTTATACTGAAATTCTTTCTTGTGATTTCGTTAGGGCGAGAGTTGGCGATAAGCTTTTGTTCTCTTCAATTAGGTTATAACTGTAAAGGTAGAGAGAATTCGATTCTCACCTCGGTTCTTTTTATTTTATGCCTGATCGCAAGGGTATTTTAGTGTTTTGTTCATAAAGTAGCAAAAAAGTGTGCTACATTTTGGCGAAGACCTTTGTGGCGCAGCGTTTGCGCATCTGCCTACCATGCGAGAGGTCCCGCGGGTTCGAATCCCGGCTGGGGACAAACAAAACCCCAGGTCTTGGATGTTTACATGTTTGTGATGTCGCTGTTTCTGGTTCCCACGACACAGGGTATCCTACTGTGGGGCCAGAAGTAATGTATGTGCCTTTATGTAAATGTTTAAATTTTTATTTTAGGTGTGATTATAATAAACTTGATTCCTCTTAACAATCACAAATAAAATAATAAAAAAACGCACGGATTTCCGCATATGGGGTAACAGAGGCACATTTTTGCCGACGATTTCCATGTGCTAGTTATTCGATAGTATATTTTGCTTTACAGGGTTGGGTTTGCTACCATTGCCGTGTTCAAAGGTTACACCACTTCCCTCTTTGGTACTCAGCACCGGAATCGAATCCGTCTCCTGCTTGAGAAGCAAGCGTGTAACCACTAGACCACGGAGCTCGTATATTAAAAATCCAATATAACATATGTACCCGTGTACTTATAATTTACCTCTCTAATCATTCTCTTTGTTTTTAAGTTTACTATGTACCATATGTTTTGCCTAAAAAGTAGAAGCCTTTAATTGGCCTATGTCTAGTTTAAGTTCTCTGCCAATATTTTTCTTTTTGTACTGTGCTGTAGGCTTTGTTACATAAATAAATAAATATAATCACGACACGTCACGCATTTTTCAAATGGGGCGGCAAAGGCACAACGTCTAAATAAAATTATCTTTCCAAAGCAGAAAAGATGAAACAATCGCGATAAAAATCTTTGCATAGCATCACATTATCGTATCTCACATTATGTGTAATGAATACGGCTGTGCGATCTATCAGTATTAGAGGACACTCACCCTGTCACACATTATGATCGATGCCCGGAAATGAACGACGATCTTTTTGTGAGTCGCGAGATGTGTGCCGCCCACATTCGGCACTTTATTATAGCGAGGGGCGGGGGGAAACCCCTGATGTACTTTAAGTTATAGTCTTAGTAGTATATACAATACAACATTTCAGCCAATACAATTGAAACAAAAAGTAAACTTTAGAAAAAACCGACTTCCACAAACCCTATTTGATTAGATTGAGTTTAATACAACCTGTCACCCCTTATCCCCCCCTCCCTTGGGACTTAATTTTGTCAAATCCCATCTCAGTGCTACCCCACGCTACTAAGGAACCTCTATACAAGTTTTATGGCTCTAGGTCCACCGGTTTAGGCTATGCGTTCCCTGCCCGTCAGCCACGCATTGTATTTGTACCTAGTATTGAGCAGTTCTGATGGCCATATGTGGTCTTCATCAGCAGTTCCGCATCACAATATTATGCTTACCGTGAGTAAATGCACGAGTTATTACTAAAAACACAAAAATCACTATAGGTCTGCCTAATGAAGCATATTTGAAGAGTTCCCTCAATTTCTCCAAGATCCCATCATCAAATCCTGACCTAGTGGTCCACAGTACCAATGGGAAGGTAAACCCTTTCAAAGAAAAAATAATTTTTCAAATTTGTCCATCCGTCTAGGCGCAATCGGGGCACATACATAAAAAAACATCCGGACGAATTGCAAACCTCCTCCTTTGGGAAGTCGGAAAACAAGTTAACCTGGTTTCAAGGGTTCAGTATCTGAACCTGGATTCAGACCCCAGGACCCTGTTTTCTTTTAAGTCATGGTTTTGTCACTGTGAATGTAAATGTAGCCCAATAATGAGGGGACATTAAACAGACAGACAGACAGACGGACGGACAACAAAATGATAGCTTCCCTATCAGTTGTTACTGTGCTTTAAAATTATTATTTTTGCAATTGAAAACTTGAAGGAACACTAATGCCAAGTTTCTAGAGTTGAATCACATTTTTAGGGTACCGTACCCGAAGGGTGCCAAACGGGACTCTATTACTAAGGCTCCGCTGTCCGTCTGTCCGTCCGTCCGTCCGGCAGCGGGTCCTAGAGCACGAACCTTAATAGTTAGTATAATATTATAGTATCTGTAGTAGTATTGAAATTTTCACAAAATGTGTATATCTGTTGCCGCAACAACAAATACTGAAATACGAAAGATATTACAAATTAAAGGGGGTCCACATACAAGAGACTTTTTTTGATACACCCACGCATTTCAATATGATGTTATATTTCGCGTCCACCTAAATCGTTGAGATAGCTCAGCGGGTATGAAGTAGGCTCTCAATCCGTAAGTCGTGAGTTCAAATCCTCGTGAGGGCATAATCTTTTTAATTTATTTATTTTATTTTGTTTTATTGATTCGAGTGCTTTAGTTTTGTTATACGATAGTACGGTACCCTTAGTGTGCGATTCCGAATCACACTTGACCGATTTTGTACACTGCTGTAGCAAGGCTGTAACAAAATGAAGTTTAAATTTTTCATGGGGATTTTCTTCACCTTTTCACGAGTAAATCATCAAATGTAAAGGAAAGGAAGGCACTAAATCGTGCGAGGTGCTAAAATAAAATGCCCGCCAAGTAGAATTTTCTTAAGAGAAATTGTTTTCCATGATCTCACCGGTGGATACTTCCCGAATAATATATTACCTAAAGGATTTTAAAAACACATATCGCCAGAACGGGCCCGGATAAAGCGGTTAAGAATATATGGGAATCTCGCCAGGTGCGGGCCCTGTAAAAATATGTAGGTGTAACTACAAATAACGCTCAACCCCAACCCCATCCACCCACGTGTAACAGAGAGGTATCTCCTCTGCTTTCTCATTGTATTTGAAATTAATATTTCTTATGGAAGTCCTAATTTCTTCTAATTATTTCTTTAATGCACACAAATAACTACAAAAGCAAGAAGTACACTCAGTAGTAGGACAGTTGGTCAACGCAATCAAACTCTACGACCGTTTATGCTGTGAGATTGTTGGATTTTCTAAGTAGGTAACTAATCGCAATGGACTCAAAACCTAAAAGAATGTGGCACAAAGCAAACATTTATTATTATTATTATTATAGCACAAGTAAAGGAAAAAATCTGAAAAGTTTCAATTTCCGTCTTTCTGAAAGAAATATGTAATTTGGTTACATCATACTTTTTTATTGTACATATTGTATTCTATGTAATTATATTTAACGTAATTATTACACATTAGTTACGAGGTAGCAATCTCCAAGTGATTGGAACCCTTGGTGCGCGAGTCCTGCTCAAACTTAGCCGTTTATTTATTCAAGGTGTAAATGAATTAACGCAAAATGAGCAACCACTTTGAAAGGGACATCATTCTGAGCAACTTACAATACAGAAATTACGAAAATTACGATCAACTAAATTGTACATTGTACAGTCGACATCACATACAAGGTCTAAATGAATTAACGCAAAATGAGAAACTACTTTGTTTTGTTAGGGGCATCATTCTGAGCAACTTCGATCATGAAATCGATTTGAACAGAGCAACTTTATTTTTCACTTCCCAGTACATTTTGGCCTGAGTGGTTTGCCTGATTTGTATGGAGAAGTGAAAAATAAAGTTGCTCTGATCAAATCGGTTTCATAATGAAAGTTGCTCACAAAGTAGTTTCTCATATTTGCGTTAATTCATTTACACCTTGTATTTAAAGAGTCTTCACGGTTGAAGTCTTAAGTACTTATGCGTGTTATTTTTCAATGGCTTGTTGCTAAGACAATGATAAAATTAATAGCGTTATGTTGACTAATAAAACGCAGGAGAAATGATATAATTTACGTGAAATTGACGAGCGTACGTATATGTTATGAAATTCAACTGTAGCATATTTCATAGCATGAAGGCATTTTAAAGAGCCGCCTCTGAAAACTCATATTGAGACCGGCGAGGCAGCGTATGCGTCTCTATTAGGTTTGCTAAAGGCTTCAGCGGCCGTGATGATAGGCGATTCTGTTTGGAAAAATTTTAGCCTTTTGCGTTTAATATAATGAATTTAAGCGGGTCTTTTTGAAGTAAAACTTCTTGGGGCACGGGGGTAAAATTTATTTAACCTCTCAACTGTGGGTTATTCATATATTTGCTTTTCAATTGCTACTAGCCGGGTGCTATCACGAGTGGCTAAGAAATGTAACGGAAATTGGAATCGGTGACGTCAGGGTCGGGTGAAGACTTTTAAAACCGCAACTATTTTCAATACGGTTTTTAACTAATCAGATAAGATAATAATACATTCGTACAATAAAGAATGTTAATTAGTGAGAGAAAAACCTGATGAAACGTTAACAAATAAAAATTATTTTAAGCATTCTTCCACGAGTTCTTGATTTCCGGTATGGCCAAGATGGCGCCGCCGCCGCCGCCGCCGCTGGCTGGGATAAACAAAACCAGTGACGTGACCAAAAACTACTTCGTTCAACCTCTTTGTTGGAACCGGAACTTATGTTTGACAGCTGTGCGATGCGATCCATACAGTTTGTAAGAAAAGAGTTTCATCAATGTCACACGGGTCGATATGGAGTTCTAAAACAAGCAAAGTAATGCATACATTTGAGCGAGACGGCTTAAAGACGTGACGTCAGATGGTATATAATCTGAGCGAGATGCAAATAGTAGTGACACTATTGAATGAGTTAAGTATATCACCACGAGCGCGACAAATTGTAGATAAGGAATGGTGGGAAATAAATGACATGACGTATTAAAAGTAAGTACAAGTATAAAATAATTTCAAATAATCGGACGTCTGAAACTTAAAAGTAACTTGAAGCAGAGATTGGATCTCAAAATTGGAAATTTAAATCTCTTTTAGTATAGGTAGGTATAGGTGTATAGTATAGGTACCACTTAATGATCTAGCTACAGAAGTTTTACTTCTAACACGTGTACGGTGCTACACGCGTATCTTTTTTTTTTAATGGAAAATGTAAAAAAAAAAACATTACCATTGATACTTATGCTGCTGGCTCCTGTTCACTATGAACGCCAGTTATGTGTGATGTTATAAATTAATTCTGGCAATGGAGCGCATAAAAGAAAGAACCCTTCATCTTATAGTGCCTCTTCACTACTGGAGGTAAGTAAACACCTCTCACACTCCGGTCTGTTCCAACCAAGATAAATCTACATAATTAATTTAATTGTTCCACCCTAATATTTACTCAATGCACTACGCTATGATATCTCCAACTAGAATAAAGTTCTACTATGCACAGAGTAATTGCCACCGCATCATACAGTATAATGAGCACAGGACGTCGTCGACGGCCGTAGATTATTTCTCCGTCAGATTAATTAACTGGCTCGCTACCTGGAAACTTTTAATCTTCATAATGCACCGACTCAATATCGTGAATGTGCATAATATGTTGTGGAAATAGAGAAGAATGTTTCCGCACTGGTTTACCCTTATTTATGACCGGTGGAACCGTCTGGTTTCTGGTCTATTGTACTTTAAATGCGGAAAATGATTAATACAGTACACGTAAATATCACATTTTCAGACATTAAAGTCGTTCAAAATCATGATAAGATGGCTGTATTCCTGGTGGTAAGAAAAGGTTACAGGTTATTGTAATTCTTGTTCTTTGTTCTTGCATTCAATCATATCCATCATAACCATAAATTTTATTGGTCCATCATCTACTTCTGCCAAGCAGAACTAACACCTAACTCTCATATTCGGCTCTTACGCTATACGACTACATTCTCCGTCGTAAATACAACGTAAACGAAACAAGAGTGTTTCCAGTGAGATTTTTCAATTTACGTTCTGGGACAACGTTTGGTTTGGCGGGCCTGAAACAAATCGGATATTTGGTCGCGCATCGGACACAGGCCGTTCCACGAAACCCGTTGTAATCGAAAACCCACCGACTCTACGCCATGACGGGAATTGAATAACTAAAATATTTGTGCAATTCATTTCATCCATTCGTCAGCCGTGGCGGCTGACTGACAATACATTGGGTTATGGGAATTCGCTGTATTCATGGGAATTGCAGTAGATTACATATTCTCCTTAGGGTGGATTTTACCAACAAAAAGTTATGCGAGAATAACTAAATATAAATTTAAAAAAAAGTTACTCTTCGTTAAAATTCGCTCTTAGAAAAAGTAGAAGATACTCCCAAGTAAAAAGTTACTCTTCGTCTTAGGTCAAACTCGCACTTAGTTTAATTCTGTATGAATGTTGTAAAAATATGTATGTTTTCGTCGAATTGAGAATTTGTCAGTCCTGGATATATATAAATCTGCTATTCTGGTTTGTAGGTATAGAAAACGCCCGGTTTGTATAGCTGTTTGTCTAATGCTGTAGATGTCGTAGCCATATCGTGGAATTGACCATATCATGAAATGGCCAACCGTGAAATATCATAAAAGGATGAAATCTTTTAGTGCAAACACTGCGGTAGCTTAGGTGAAGACTAAAGAGGGCGAGCGCAGCAAAGCCCCCGAATAGTCTTCATGTATAACACAAAACATCACGTAGTGCTGAATAAAATGCTTTTAAAAAGACATGTTTTCATCAAAACCCGCCATTTCATGATATGGCAGTACAGTAATGGCCAAATTTGACGATATAACTACGACATAATATATACCCGATAGCCGTCAGATCCCAATAAAATAAAACAACAGACAGTACTGAGAAGTTGTGGGCCCATTAATAATGAGTTCTGGGAAGAAGCAACACCTCTGTACCACGCAAGCTAGCCACCGCGCCTTGGCGTACATAAATCGTGGCTCCCACCTACCCTCTTGCGGTGTTCAGCTAACTACCGCCATTTGTTTAAAGCCCCGCCGATTACACAGCCGCAAACAGGAGGCGAGAACAACGCTCTGTTTAGCCTGTAAATCATTGATGATTAGTCGATAATTTAATACCTTTAGGCTGGCTTTCACACTAGGGTCGCCAAAAATGGTTTGCTGCAGTAGCTCCGCTGTTGGCTAAACAACGCCTCACTTTGATGCCTACAGTTTAGAAATGCAGATGTCAAGATCAAAAAGTGAATTAGCCAAATAAGCGCGAGTGTAAATACATTTTATAATTAACTGACCATATTTTGGGGAATGACTCTACATTATGAAAAACTTTCCCGCAAGAAACATTATATAGTCGCAAAGGAAAAAGATTGGTCTCCCATAGTAACTTGAAATCAGCTGATCAGGGCAATGTTCCTACTGGGAGTTGGAAATGCTTTTTTCTTTTGTGACTTTATGTTTCTTAGGAAAAATTGTTCACAATAATGGTAGGTACTAGGTACTATCATTCCCCAAAATATGGTCAGGTAATTAAATGATACCCTGTATGTTTTCTAGCCATCATAACAGTTCAAAGCCTCACGAAAATACTGTAGTACCTAGTAATTAGAAAATAACATGTTCCATTCAACATTTCTTATATCAATGACTGTTTAAAAACTCCGGTCTTTTCCGAAAGAATATCGTCAGGAAAGAGGGAATTAAAAAGTTATTTAATATCACAGTAACTATGACGCCTACAATTTAAATGTTCACCAAAATTATCTTTTGTCCCTAAGACAAAGTACCAAGTAAAACATATGAAGTCCTTATAAACTAAATGCACTTTTTACCGATGTGCCTACAAAATAAACCTACACTCATCAGAATAATTACACATTTTGTATTATTTAAAAATGTTTTGCTTACCAAAAGTGATAAATATTCACCAAAAGTTGTTTTACTAAAAGAGTGATTGGTTGCTTTGGGTCACTTTCTGTGCCAACAATGCTAAACATAGGTTGTGTTAGGTTACAACTTTATGAACCACCTGGAGCCGAGCGAAGCGGAGCGGAGCGAAGCGATCCCATGTAGTTTCACAAAACCGAATTGGTTGCTTTTACTAATACTACACAAGCCTTTTAATAATAACCTCTATAACATCACAGGCCATTATCATGACTATCCCCCAGAATTCCCGCAAACAGTAGATTGACCTTATAGATTTCATCTGTGCAAATAGAAAGCGGGCGGCAAGTTGACAGAGCTCTTCATACTCCATGTTGTGATTGCCCGCCCCACACCGCCCCAGTAAACGCAAAGAGAGCAGAAGTTCGCCTTTGTTCATTAAATTCCATTTATTCTGTCTTAACCATACAGTGGCAGTGGTAAAAATTGTTTTATAAGTATAACGTTAAGCAAATTAGGTTCAGCTTAAAAACACACATCATCAGGCATAATATGGCATGTTAGATACTAAGGACACATAATGAACATAAAAGACAAAGCTACGTCGTCTACGTCGTATACTTCTTCTTTTAATTTTCCAAGTTGCTGTTTTTCAGTCTTTTACGATATTATAGCTTAGCATAGCCATCCGGCTGTGCGCGCTGAGTGGTTTGTATGACATGTCAAGATTCCGTGCAAGTAACTTTTCTATGTGTGCATTGATCGATGGCGTATTGTATGAAGCCTTAGTTCTGCAGTCTAGTGTCGCAACCCTAGTGGCCCCGGCCTCTTGTGCCCGCTTATTTGCTAGCTCTGTGATGCAGTCACTCACAAAGGCTGTGTATAGTATGATATAGAACGGTTTTATCCCTTATTAATAAAAACTTTAACTCCGGAATTCAATTTAATCCGGGAGTGACTACGGGACAGAGCTAGACAGATCTCTAGCTCTGTCCCGTAGTTATGTTTTGTTAATAAGGGGGTACGAGTTTTCCTATTGTAATACATATATTCCTATAGTACAATAAGAAAACTCGTACCCCCTTAATAATAAAACATAACTACGGGACAGAGCTAGCGATCTGTCTAGCTCTGTCTCGTAGTTACTCCAGGATTAAATTGAATTCCGGACTTAAAGTTTTTATTAATAAGGGATTAGTGATAAGCAGAATTGAATTTATGCGTAACTTGCTCTTGTCTTTGACCGCCTAAAAAATTATAAAATATTATTTTATTTTGCTTAACTTAATGATCATGACCAACTACATTCTTTAGCGAAGAATTTATAATATGTTTGCTGGAAAAAATATCTTGTTAGAGATAAACTCGCCTTTGTAAATTGTTTTCCTTGCGTGTATTTTCTGTATGTCTGTTTTGTGGAGATAAGATAAAGAGTGTGTGTCTGTAAGATAAAGAGATTACGAAATGCCTTTTTCTGGTAATATTATTGGACTAAGTTAGTAATTCAGTAAACAAACTAACGCAATCCCTTTTCCTGGAGTTGGACAGGCACAGAAACGCCTAACCTAATTATTAATATCACTTTATTCAGATCACCCCGGTGATGTTTATCTCAAACAAAACTTATCGATACAAAATTCAATTTACTTCGATGACAGTCGAACGCCCTTTATCTTTGCAACGAAGGACTTTTTATTTGATGGGCTCTTTGGGATCTGCTGGGCCGGTGAAATATGTCGACGAGAACATAATATGGATGGTGCATTGGTATTTTAGTTTAGAAATGTTGAAAATTTGGTAGTAAAATTAGGTATTAATCTATGTCTTACGTGGACTCATACACAAACAAAATTAAATAAACTTTACTTTTATTCCCAAAGTATGAAATATTCTCAATTGATCTAGTATCAATTTTTGGAAAAATACAGTAAGTGAAATGATATAAATAAGCTAAGCAAAGATTTTTTAAAATATAATTATGGTATCGGTCTTTATGGCACTTTTCAATTTATTGTCGGAAGCATACGACTTATTACCTCTTTATAACAAAAAAGCCTTCTCACAATCACGTTATTATCGTTAGTTAATTTACCCTGAGTTTCACGAAACAATTTTTTAATCAAGCAAATGCTTAGCAACTGAAACAAATGACAATCCTATGAGATTCTCGCGATTAAGGTAGATAAGTGACAACTTAAATTTCAAAATAGTTTCGTAAAACTCAGGGATAGTGTATTTATATTTATTTAAAAGGAGCCTGAGTAAACGAACCTGTGAATGTAGATACACATTAAGTTCCATTATTTGGAGTAATCACATTGTAACTTTATTCAAACCTTTTTAATTCAATCCAGTTTTTTATCAGGTCCACTCAGTAATAGATTAACACTAGTCATATCCTCTCTCTCCCAACGTGTTGAATATTCATCACATTTAGATAGAAACCGGGCGATAGACCCACATCAGAAAAACATCAAAAATGCATCAAGCGGAAATATTTGTCTACATTGTGCGACGAGCTTCCCCGTCTGGACTAGGTTTTATTAGATTACACTGAATCGCTATTGTGTACGTTTTCATTCTGTTTCTGCTTTCATATTTTTATAGGCTCCACTGTTTGTTCCTATGTTGCGCTTTCGTTTTGATTCGGGATTGTACCGCATGATTGGCCCAGTACTAAATGTAGTATGCAACCCTGCCCAACTTAATCTAACATTACAATTATTTACAGGATTCGAAACCGTGACCTCTCGGTTAGGAAGCATAGCCTGGTCCTCAACTAAACTAAACATTTTTGTCAACAAACGCCAAGCAAAAATATAACCCGACAAAATGAGATTGCTCGTTAGTTTGATATTAGACGTATTTTACTATGAGTTCATTGAATTTGGCATAAAGATATACGATCTCCCGACGTCGCCTTTACACAAAATTTCAGGATTAGTAGTTTTCTTAATTTGAATTGTCTTGCGATTAATTTCGGAGATACACAATTTACAGAAAAACAACGCATTTTCTCACTAAAAGAAAAGCACTTTGGTGAGGAGAGTGACCGCCAGCTATCCATTAAACACCTTTGTATAATCAAATTAAGGATGAACGATATAAAAACTAACCCCATGTCGATACAAAGCCGGCAGCTTTCAGACCTATTTTGAGCTGTCAGAAAATCGCCTTTTTTGCATCAAAGTATGTATGCAATCAAATCACCTCCACAGCTGTAACGGCGCGGCGATGCAAACACATACATAAAACTTGAAATAACCCGGGTGATGCGAGCAAACAGCACATTTATTTAAATCTGATATGATTACGCCATATTTATGTAGAAATGGGTCTCTGCAGGATAAATGCATGTATTCATACAATTAATTAATTTGTGAAATACTTTGCCGAATATGTCTGCAGTGCGGAGAGCAATCACCTTACAGACAAGTTGCGGTTTTATTGCTCTATCTTCAAACCACCAATGTTTTATTAAACCATCACTCGTATCATGCAGTTGCATTTCATTTAATATACAAACTTGGTATACCTACGAGTCCCACATTAACATATAATTGACAGAACAAAATGGAGACCACTGTTCAAGCCCCGTACCACACCATACCAACTATTCAAGACGGTTACGGTTCCCGGCCATACGGAGTATGACAAAAGATAAGACGTTAAGTGTTGTGCGTACAAGAAATGCTGTTGGACACTATTAAGGCCTTAAAGTCTTAATCTTACTATGATGTACGCAGAAATAAGGTACTGTGCATCAGCAGTATTGTGCATTTATGTTTTAACAATATACAATTTTCATTGATACCAACTTCACGGTGAAAGGATAAGTTAGATGAAATACTCAATATACATTTGGACTGAAGCGTATAGCAAAGTGCGTGCAGCAACAGTGTACTCGTACAAATAGCCGGGGCTGGTCCCGCGACGTGACAACGACCGCTCACTCAGAGTTAATGAGGGGTCATCGCAGAATGCCAACTTGCTCGTTAGCAATTTAGCATATTGTTTCAAACGTTTAGTCGCCGGCCTCAGAATGCCTCGTGTGTAATTGGCATTTTACAACTTTTTTATAACAACAAACTGTATTATTGTTGCTATATTCAGCCTTGTGGTGATGGCGATAACGCCTAGTCAAGGCCGCAAGTTGATCAAAACCTTTTTTAACAATGTGTAATTATTAAGTTGAGACGATATCGTAACGTAAACTTCTTTAAAAATACTAAATAGGTAAGCAAAATGGAGGAGGTATTGTATAGGTAGTTTAACTGCCACCCATATAAAGGCGCTTCCCCTCCTCAAATGCTTATCTTTAAAAAGTTATTCCAGCAGTATGAGATACTTCCTGAATCCAGAAAAAAAAAATGTTATAAAGACGTCCCTTGTCGTCGTAATCTGAATATGACTCAGATTGGGCCCTACTCCATCGCGCTGGCTCAGTGTGGGAATAAAGATATTCTCTTAAAATATCCTTGATCAAACCACAATCGAACAATAACAGGTAGGCCTGGCAAATTACGATACAAAATACGCCAGTTGGTTTACAGTATTGTGTATTCATATTTCCGGACTTTCCGATATTGTTTCTACATGCAGTGTTCACAATATCGCGGGATACCCTTGCTCGCTCGGCGGCTTCCCCACAAACATGTGTGCACGTCTCAATGATTATTACTTGTTTCCAAGCAATATTCCCGGATCCTGAATATAGTCTCTTTTCTTTATTTTCTATTTGGTTAGATTGCGAGAATCTGGATATTCTGCAAAATACTGTAAGTATGGTGTATCATCATCTTACAGTGAAAATACAGAGCTCAGTATACAGTCATAGACTACGAAAATATAGGTCTTAATTCAAATAAATAAGTTAGGTAACACAAAATCACGACCAATTAACCGAAAAACACCTCAAGCTGTCAAACAGTTTGCGATGCGATAACAAGTTTGGTAGTTATTTGCAAATAGTAACATGATGCGGTTCGGAGGATGATAAACTATTTACTAGCAGTGTATATAGAAACCGCAAGATCATGAAAACGTTCCCAGCCTCGGACCCGACCCGCTCACCTGGTATACGTTCCGTTCAACCTTCGTAAATTATTTATTATGTTAGTTGTATCTTGTTTATGTTGCTTGCCGTTTAGCAAAATAGCCGACCTAACGAAGCCAATATTCATAATCGATGTATGTTACCGCTGGATCCATAATTCGGCAGGGTTGCTCCAAAATTCTTGGGAATTCGTGAATGTTTTCTTGGAAGATATTTATATGCTTGTCAGTGTTATACTTTCTCTGGGTTTTATAGATAAGTTATATAAGAAATTAAAGAATCAGTAACGATAGCCATTGCATAATATAAAAAAATAAATACAGAATGAGGTTTTAGATATCGAAGTCTATTATTTTGTTTAACAAAATGTTTAATATCAAACACAAATTAATGTATTCAAAGGTTCTTATATCGTCTACTTATGATGAAGTTTTGCACGATTACCCGTATTCGTGCAAGAATATTTTTGCCGTCTGCCTCTTTCTAACGTGGCGTCATGCAAAAGACGGAAAACGGAAGACTTGTCCCCGGAAGTCGAGTGAACTGGTGCACAACATACCTCGAGACATTCTTTCTTTTGTCTTTGTAAGATACATCATGCAACTTTATGTTATGCGCAACTTAAAATATTATGAGATAGCGAACCGACGAGAATTTTGATTAAAAAGTTGCATGAAAATTTAATTTCTATAAATGAAATAAAGATAGTATCTTATAATAATGTTTCCATAAGTGATCGCGCTCGACTATTTTGTTTTATCTTACTAGAAAATTGTAATTTAACTTGATTGTTTCACGCAACTGCGTAGATTGTTATCCGCTAAAACAGAAATGGCTGCTATGAAACCGCTTGCTACTGCCATAAATCCTAGCTTGTTTCGAAATATATGCGGTAAATCAAAACGTGTTCCTACACTGCCTGTATAACGAGACTAATAGCCTGCAGAGTGTCGTATGAAGTTATTAAAGTAACATTTCCAAGACCATTGGGGGCATTGTAGAGAATTATAATGTTGTTACCGGTCAGTTGGCTGTTCGCGAATGATTTGTAGAAATTATTTTGGTACTGATATCGATCTGTGAACATTGCCTCAAAGGAAAGCTTTGGCTACATTTTCTGAGGTTTGTTGATTATTTAGGAAATTAGTATCCGCCTACTTGTGGATAAGCAACTACAAGTATTTCCTGGAAATGCTATGCAATGCAATGCATTAACACACACCTAACATGAAACCATATTATAAATTTCTCATATTCAGTAGAAAAATGTAAATACTTATGAAAAGACAAGTAGAATTTTTAATAAAACTATAACATTCCAATAGTTGCCGATTTTTACTCACTCACTCACTGATCAAAAAGTAACTGGCTGTCATTGACAAAATTGAAAACAAGAACAAAGTATCGTTAAAACGAGACACTGAGTGCAGAGAAAAACTCGTAAAGGTGACTCATATGTCAATAGCTTTTGAAATACGGTAATGGAAATGTGAAATAAAATAGAAAGCAAAGTATGATTAGTGAGCACAGTAAAACCCATTGTCAAGTTTTACTGCCACCTCGCCTGCCCCGCTATGCGTCATCCATTTCAATATAAGAATGTATTAAAATATTCAACTGAATTCCATTTTATTATTGGACGATATTTCAATGAACCGACCGAAAAAAAATTCAGTCGGTATTTTCATTTCGAGTAAATTATGCCATTAACGTATTTCGAATTGTCACATTAAAATTTACATGTTCATACTAACGTATGTACACAAGTAGATCGTAAATTTAAAGCAATCGCTGAAAATATGTATCGGTCAAAAGAGCGATCAAACGACCAATCAGATTTTTTTTTCAGCAAGTTCCACCACAAATGCAATCCAAATGGATACAGAAAATGTCGAGTCAAGCTTCGGATATTTCATTATTTGTTTCAATGAATTCTGCACACAACAAAGCAGAATCTTGTTTTAAGGCCTGACATGACGGATGGAATATAAATTGAAAATTCTTTAGAGCCACCACAAAGCGGAACGACAATTGCAAAGAAATCCAATTTACGCCTTTCACACTGTGATCATTTATACCTAAATGACCTAATACAATATCAGCGGTGAATCGGAGACAGTATGTTAAGCGACCCCAACAAAGAAACATCGTTTACAAATCAAACATGCTCTTTGATATTGAATTTCATTTTTTATTTGTTCTTTAACACAGACAAAGGTTTTATCTATCCTATATGTTTCTCGGTTTGACAATTAATAGGCGATCTATCTCAGCTTCCTCTGAATCTATAGGCTGTATTCGCAGCGCAAAATTGTATGTTTTATATTTCGTGTGTATGTGACTCTTTTGGAAACGGTAGTCATGCACAGTTATTTGACATCTAGGAATTCAAATAGCAATACCATCTTAATTGAAAAACCGGCCAAACATAATGCAACAAAAGACAGCTTGTTTAAAATAATTGTGTTTTGGATTCTAATCCTTCAAAGGAAAAAAGGAACCCTTCTAGGATCACTTCGTTCCCCGTCCGGCTGTCTGTCCGTCCGTCTGTCTGTCTGTCTGTCAATACCTTTTAAATAGGGAAAGCTTGAAAGTATCAAACTAAAATCTTTTGCTCAGGTTTGTGGTCCCTTAGAGCTGCAAAAAAAAACAATCTTTTAGGTCAACGCAATCAAACGCTACGACCGTTTATGCTGATGCTGCCGTAAAACTGTTGGATTTTTCTAGTGGTTACAATAGAAACCAATAGAACTACTATAGGGTACTTCCCGTTGACCTAGAATCATGAAATTTGGCACAAAGCAAGGTTAAGCAAGAGCACAAGTAAATGGAAATATCTGAAAATTGAAATTTTCTATCTTTCTGCAAAAAAATGTATTGTGGTTTACATGGATGACATAATATTTTTATATTTTTTTATGTAGAAACCTAATTATAACAGTTACGAGGTAACAATCTAGGGGCGGTTTGCAAAAGATATCTAATCTAGATTTTCTGCGTCTTAAATCGATTTAACTTTGACAAATTTCATAATATATATTTTGACAGTTGATAAATCGATTTCAAATGCTCTTCAAGCCGCCCTGGAAGTGTGATCAGAACCCTTGATTCGCGAGTCCTTCTCGCACTTGACCGTTTATTTAATTTCGATGACATTGTATTCTTAAGAAACATAATAAGGCTACGGGCTTCAACTATTTGTGAACATAAAGGAAATCTACTACGCATTTATTTTATGGCATATTTATAATTATTATTGCAAGCGGCAATATTCATTCAAAGGATGGCATGGCACGTGGCGTTCAGTGGCCCCCCGCTCAGGTGGGATTAAAAGTCCGCATTTGCTCGCGGGGCGGTTTGCACGCCGCATCGCTTCTCAATGCATATGCACTCGCATCACTGACGGCAGCTTGTGTTCGTTATGATTAATACCCTGCCTTGCCGTATTCACAGACAAATGTGGCCTACGCCGGCGTACCAACAATCCCGTGGCATGTATTGCTGCATTGCATCGTAATATCAACTTCCATATTCGTTGATTGTCTAGTTCTCGGCATCGTGTTGTTCACATTGAATATAGTACAATTCTAAATATTATGAAGAGTTTTGACATTTTGTTTATAGGGAATCGTGTTATCAAGGCTAGAACATAACTAGGGTGCGACAAAAAGATTTATGGCAGTCGACCTCCAACACTAACGACGGCCGACCGGCCCCACGCTGACTGATGTTACGCATTTGTTTCAACTGATTTACTTTCCGCCTTCCCTCACATTTGCACCAATCAACCACTGGATTTATCGACCCCATCCTATTATTTTCACTTCTCAAAGGCGGCGGGGCAAATGTCACCGAATTCGAATGCATAGTGATAGATAAATCTCGGGTGCGGGGAGCCTCTCTCACCTCAGACAAAGTTTTCATTAGAGCGGCCGGAAGTTTCTGCGGAGTGTGCGAGTGGGAACGTTTGGTACAACGCTGATAACACAACAAACAACTTGTTACAAACGTGTTTAGTTTTAGTTATTGCTGCAAGTTTGAGACTTTAACTCATTGGTCTAATAATGAAGTGGGTACAATAGTAATTACGTAGGGGTTTGCGGTCTGCGGTCAGGCTTAGTTTGGGATTTTTTTGCCGGCTTTGTTTCAAAATCGATAAAAGATTTATTGATTACCAATAAATACAACGTGAATTCAGTGATACATGATTAAATTACAAGCTGATGCATGGGTACCCTATGTATTTATACTATATTTTTTTACTTCCATCAGGCTGGTGGACTTCAAACGGATTTTTAAACCGAATCTGATTTAGAGATTTCTGTGGTCGAGTTCGCGTCACTGAGGATTTGCTGTTTTTAATTTAAATTGATTTGAAATCGTTTCACAATTCCCTTTGCTTGATCAAAGAGTGACAAGGATCTCTGTACTATCACAACGATAGCTTGCCTCGTAATGTTGTTAGAGCTTTGTGATTTTGATGTAGATATTCGCTTTTTGTAGAAGTGGCTAAGCGAGAGAGGGTAAGACCTGGAACAGACAGGAAAGGGAAGCGGTGTATCTTGGTACGGGAACTAAGCAGGATGTGTAGTTACCACTCACACTAGGTATATAGATACTTGCGACGGGCATGGTGTTATTGCAGCAGATATAGAAATAGTAAAAATTATGTCCATGATGGTATGTATGTTCTGCAACACAATTAATCGTTCGGCCCAGTTACTTGCGATTCAGACTGTACATGTTATGTAACAGTTCGATGATAATCATATGCAGGCTATTTTGTAAAACACTGTCTTACGTATTCAAAAGCAAGTGTAACCGCACAAAGAATTCTAAATTAAAATAACCATAGAGAAATATTTACGTGGGTACCATTTTAGCCATAGCAATGTGGTATGAAAATTTCTTTAACCGTGTAACGCAAGCTCGCTCGCCGGGTTATCTCAAGGAAATGCTTCCCGGGCTTTGTCTCCTTTGCGAACAAAGCCCGACTCGTCCGACCTCCGGGACCGATTTTAAACAAAATACTGGCGTTCGACTCTCTCGGTTATCGTTTACTAAATGGAAAAATCTTACCCCGGCAAGCATCTTCCCAGGACGTCTGTAAAACACTAAAGTAATTCATGAAGAAAATACAGCACACTTAGATACTTTTTCCAACAGCGTGCGTGACTATTCAAAGTAACGATTAGGTATCAGAAAGACAAGGCAAAGGTGCACAAACAAACGTTAACAAGCGGAGAGCGTTATGAAAAGCACGAAAGTAAAAGAAACAAGGGTATTACCCCGCGCTCCGAGGTGCGCGTAAATGTCTGCCAGAAAGAATTACGAGAAAAACTAATGACGCCATTTCCTTAAGCCCGGAGCCGCAGTGCAGTATTATGCTCTAAATATAATTTCACTAGTGCTTAACCGCGATAGGTAATACATAAATTTTATGGAGAGTGGACGTAATCTGCCAGTTGCTTCACCCGTTCCATTTAATGCGAGAACGATCGGGAAATTTACAGTGTAGCAACGCTGGTGCCGCGTCCAATTTCCTATTGTAATTAGTGGATCACTTGTTTTATAATATGGTGAGTATAAAGTATAAAGTATATTTTCGTCTCCATGGCTGCGGTGATGGGTGGGATAGGGGGCTCTATCACTCAAACTGCCACCCCGTATGGGAAAAGACAACTCGCTTTATTATGTACGTTGTTAATGAGAAAATTTCAAATGATAAATATATGGTGCTTAGGTTTTTCGGTTACTTCCAAATGTATTGCTATAAAATTAAATGATAAATATAGTTATCCCTGCATTTTAACAGTTATTAACGTGTTTTTCATCAAACTAACTAACAGATATTTCTTATTGCATACTAGGTACTTTCGGAAATTTAATATATGCATAATAAACGTACATACATGATGATAGTCTTCGTATCGCTCAAACCTCTTCTAATCTAAATCTTTGCGTAGTTCCGCGAGACAGCACTTTACTAGTTCCCCGCACATTACTGGGAGCAAGCCATTTTCTTTACTTTCCCATCGGCCCCGAGGGAAGCGTAAGTGGTATTTTGCACAGCAAACAAATACGCCGTGAAATTAACTGCGGCGCGGCGCCGGACTATTTCGGACGTTCCGCTAGCAGCCGGGGGTTGATCAACTCGATTGCACTGGCTCCTATTTTAAACGTCATTTGTTTACACGCCAATGCACATACAGATTTATAAAACTTGATTTGTAGAGAGACAAATGAATGTTGAACAAGAGATGCCCAAGTTCGTAGCAAGTGGGGGGAATGGTGTAGCTTTCTACGCCGTAGTAGCGTAGCAGTGACTACGGCGTAACGGATGCAACAGAGCTTCTTACGAATCGAATAAAACAACCAAATTTATAATCCCCTCCTTTTTTAAGTTTGTTAAATATGGCCAGTTACTTTTACCTAGTTTAGAAGGGATTTTAATCTTCTGGCTGTTTGACATTTCTTATCCATAAGTGTTTATATACAGACACAGACAGAAGGGCAAAAATCGCCACTGAATGGATGCCACATGATGGCTACCGGCATAGGGGCAGGCCTAAACAGAGATGGCGGGAAGACCTGGACAAGTTCCTGCCAGGCTGCCCGGAGATGGCTCAGTCCAGGGACGTGTGGAATCGGAAGAGGGAGGCCTTCGCCCAGCAGTGGGACACAATTATGGCTACGTAAAAAAATGTGTTTATATGATATGGTCACCATAATATCTACGAAATCAGCTGTACCCACTTCCAGTTTGTTCATACATTTTCACAACGTACACATAAGACAAGACACATCGCGGCTCCGAACAAAGGCGTTCTAGCCCCGCAGCCTTCCCAGGGTTGTTACGCCTGAGACCGACTCTTGTTAGCAATTAATAACGTTTGCAGACACGTTGTGCATTCGAAAAGTTTCGCCGTCAACAACGTTACATTTCGCTGAATACGTTTTGCTACGAGTGTAGATTTTGTAAATAAGTTGTTTGGTTAAAACTTCGGTGGTTTTGTTTCTGTTGTTTTTTATTACAACATTAGGATATAACTGTATTAGATCGCTTACATTAGATGTTTAGATCGGCAGTGGCACATATTTAAACTCAGAATGAACTATGTGCATGTTAAGATTGAAAGAAATGAAGAAGAAGAAGAATGACTGATTCATAATTATTTTAATCAATGTAATTATTCTAGTCTATTTTATTTTTGTCATTTAATTTTATATTGGACATTGTAGTCTGGCAATAAACAATTTATTATTATTATTATAACGGTTCATAAAAAAATATTACAGTTTCGATCGAAATACATTTACAAATTTTGAGGACGACTTTAGCCATTTTCTGATCTTATAGTGATTATATCTGACTAGTGGAAGTGTGAAAAATAAAGGTCCCTTTGCAATAAATTAAACTCCTTAGGGTACTGGCCGTTCGCGACTTAATTAACTTCTCAACTGAGAACGTCCAAAGGGGATTCCGAGAAGCTTGTCTGGTCTGAGACTGTTTTGATTTCGTCGACCACGTTTTCCTCGTAGATGTAAGGACCTAAAAGATAACAGGTATTTTATTCATACATACATTTCTTTATTGCCCACAAACATTTGAAAAAACGCATATCAATATCTGCGACCCAAAGACAGAGGTGCAATGTAAATATATAAATATGGAATATGGGGGCCACTTTTGGGGGGCCAAATGAGTTTTTTTTTTTTTAAATAATATGCCGTGTGACATAACAAATAAAAGCGCACGGTGTGAGGATCTTAAATATTTTTTTATAATATTATTAAGACTTATTTTGACAAGGTTGTACTCAATAATATGACCGATTCGCATGTCATCAAAACCTCTAGGGTACTTACCGAAGTCCTAAAAATCTGAAATTTGGTATGCAAGCACAAGTTTGCACACATATTCTATAAAAACTCCAAAATCTACAACTTAACCCCCTAACCCCCTAAATCTGGGGTGCAAAGTATGTATGAAAAACTGAATTTTAGGGTACTTTTGGGGTATTTTGTTGGTGTGAGTCCTATTATTGTTGTACGAAACCCTCTCCACGTGAGTCTAACTCACACTTGGCAGCTTTATTTTGGATGGATGAGACATATTGGATGGGTCAAGAAGTTCGATACCACAATACTACCGAAAGGGAAGTAAGTGATCATTATGTTTACGGGATTAAATATTAATGTTTTAGTATAATTATGATATGCTGTAATCGGTGTTGTCTCATAAGGACATAGGCCGAACAAACTAACAATGAAGAACAATAGACGTGGGAGCGAGAGGGTTTCCTATTTCAAAAAATTTAAGATATCAGTCCCTTTACATACCTTTACATTCCGTCACAAAACGTGATGACAGAAAAATATGAGTATAAGACCTTCCGGAACCTCCAAGATAGATAATATGATTATTTATTCAAGCGACAGAAATTTACTCACCCTGTCTGGGTGATGCATGCAATTCGACCCAACCCATGTCAAATGTAAGTAGCAGGTGCAATATTACAGGCATTTTTATTGGGAGACCCAGTTTTGATATACAGTTTCTATATAGAATATCTGAGTTGTGATCAAAACAATAACTTCATGTTAGTAGAAGGAAACCATTTATATTGATGTTAGAGAGGACAAATAAATGAATTTTCTCATCATGACCTTCGTTTTTAGGGTTCCGTACCCGAAGGGTGCCAAACGGGACCCTATTACTGAGACTTCGCTGTCCGTCTGTCCGTCCGTCCGTCCGTCCGTCCGTCCGTCTGTCACCAGGCTGTATCTCATGAACCGTGGTAGCTAGACAGTTGAAATTTTCACAGATGATGTATTTCTGTTGCCGCTATAACAACAAATACTAAAAATCAAAAGAAATTTAATATTAAGGGGGGCTCCCATACAACAAACGTGATTTTTTTGCTCATTTTTGCTCGATATTGATAATGGTAGCAGGTAGACGCTTAAAATGTTCACAATATATTGAGTATATTATTTACTTAAAAAATAAATAATTAAACTAAAATTAAATTAATATTTAGGGGGGGCTCCCATACATTTTTTTTGCGGTTTTTTATAGATAATGGCACGGAACCCTTCGTGCGCGAGTCCGACTCGCACTTGGCCGGTTATTAATTTATGTTAACAGCATTTATTGATAATTATCTATTGAATTAATTAATGAATCTTATGATATCCTCAAAAAATTCAAGAAGCTACGGTAATATAAAATGTGCTGTACCTGGGAAAAAATTATAGGGCCTCGGCCACCTGAAGAACGCGTGACGATAAATATGATATATTCTAAACGAATTACTTCAACTGTAGGAATTTAAGCAGCTTAGCATATCGTTTGTTAGTAAACAGTACAACTCGTAGTGGCAAACAAAGAAGATGTTTCGGGCAAAGCGTAGTAATATATTAGGTGCGAGCACGCAACCAAGCAATAATTCTGCCGCGCCCAGTTTGCTGTTAGATAACAATTATAAATCTTGTTAATACTTCTTACTGTCCACACGGTCTGAGCTTGTTGAGGCATTGTGCTAATGATACTTAGACGATACCACGCCGGATAAACCATGCAGAAATAGGTATTTCTACATAGTTTATCGCTATAGGTAGAAATGTTCAGTTAGCTCAGAAACATCTCTCGGTTTTTCGATAGTGGAACTTTTCTTCGACAAAGTCCATCGTTTTACTTGTCATATTTTGACATTTCGCGGCAATACATGTTGAAACTCGAATGCTATATTATATCTACACTCCGTATGCGAAAATGCGTGGCCATTGATGTAAAGAATTTGTAATTTGTAATTGATAGATACTAATTGAAATTATAAAGATACATTTTATACCCAATAACACATTCTTTGTTGAAAATGACTGCTGTATTGTATTTTCATCCCCTTGTATTACTGTCACACAATAGCCCGTTACAAGGAAAACCGTACACATAATGCCCAAGAATATTCGCATCCGTTGTCGTGGTCACATCATAAAAGCATCAAGAAGCCATCAGCGACAGTAACAGGTTGTCCTCGGATAAGATTCTTTATATTTTATAGCCATTTTGGAAGACACAATGCCCTTATTGATACAGGACATGTCTTTTAGATGGTTAAAGAACAAAACAACAGATAACTGTAGATATTGCATGATAACACCAGTATTTATAATAACTGATTTTATAACACCTGTCTTAGAACCGTCGTCGCAGGAAAGAATCGCATCATTTACAGAATCCTAGTTTAATATCCGTCCACCTACTGAGCGCTAGAGTTCCACAGACATACACACAAACAAACAGACAAAGATTTAAAATTTATATCACCCCTAATTTTCACTGTCGGTCGGTTAAAAGTGATATATTTTATGACGATCGAATGTAATATTGTGAGAGTATTTGCCACGTACAACAGCGTAATTTTTCACCCCCACACCGCGTCCTGGCTATCGGTTTCGCAATACCCATCAATCTGCACAACATTCACATCGGAAATAGAAGATTGTCTTGGGACACAATTAGGGGTAAACAGAGTTCACGAAATATCACATATGGCATCCTTTATTGAACGTTATTGGTCGTTATTGATGCAACTTCAAAATAATTATGCACTCCTCACGTAGGCGACCTAACTATTTTAAGGCTCGTAGTTGCGTACAAAGATGTAGTTGTAAAATGACCCGTGATTTTCAACTTTATGACTTGGAAAATGAATAGGTAAATGTGTAGTCGTTTGAAAACAAAGTTAAACTGATTTCACTTACTACCTAATCACCCGTGAACAGTTTCCATGCAAAATAGAAGATAAAAATTCATTCATTTAAAACGTCGGAAAGTCTGGCGCTTGGTTCTGTGGAGGCTGAAGTGTTTGGCGCGATGACTGCGCCCTCCCGCGGGACGAAACGTTGCATTCTTGAAAGTTTTGTTTCGCCTTACGCATGAAATACTTTCGACGAGCAATATACCTAATAATAATTTTTGACATCATGTTTCATAGAGCCATTTACTGTTTAAGATCTACACAATCGATATCTAGATAGAAATAGTGTAAGTTTATTTTTTTCAGAACATCCAGGGCTCGATTCCCGAGCTTCGAAAATCCTTTGTTGTTTTCTATACGGTTGAAATGGAACGCCGTTTGTCATGTAAATTATCTATTACAAGACGACGGCGCAAAAGGGCGATGTATCAAATGTAAATGGAAGCTAAACAATTGACCGCTGACTTCGATCAGCAACTCGTTTGCTGTGATTGTATAAAAATTAAGTTCATAACAGACAGACACTGAGGGAGAAAAGTGCGAAATAGTATGTAACTCTTCAAAGATGGGTATTTCTACCAATCTCCTGAATCTTTTTCACCAAGCGGGAACATTCCACCTAGACGTCTTGGGCCGACGCCGATGTTTATATCAGTTTAAAAGTCGACTTCACCGATCCGAACGCTTCCTTTGCGACAGCATAAAGGAATTTTCAAGAAATAACGTGAATGGCTCTGCCAGTATTCCAAATACGCTTTTCGAGCTAGTTTTCGAACAGCGTGAGAATACAATGTTAAGTATAGGTGCTATATACTACCTAGACAGGTAAATATTATTAGATAATATAGAAAAATAAAAATTACGTACTTAGAAGTGCTTAGATATTTTTTCTTTTAATGCCGTGGAATAACGTAACAGCCAACCACCCTTATAATAATAAGAGATTTTATTAAACCCTAAAAATCAAAAACATTCATGATAACAAAGTGCTCCCAAAATCAGTATAAAGCATTTGACGACACCAAAATCATGCTGATACCTGCTATTTGGGTGAAGCGTTCTAAAGGACTTTCGAGACGGGTCGAAAGTTCACTCTCATGATAATAAAGCTCTTGGCGAGACCCTCCGACTTGTGCGAAAGATAAACGAGCCTACTGCTCCTTTTAGGGTTCCGTGCTGGAAATAGAATTGTTGCATTGCAGTTGAAATGGAGAATCTACAAGGTTAAGAAGTTTTACGACGTTAATTAATACGGTAACTAGCCGTGTGACAAAAAGATCCCTCATTAAGAGTTCACTCAGAGAGTGTCATCAAGAAACTACCTACCACAATTTATTTTCCGCAAAGAACCTACAAAAATTCATTTAATGTTTAAGTGCTATCACCACACTTCAGTTGAGAGTAAAACGAATAAACATCTTCCTCAATATTGAATTATTTATAACTCACTGAATAGGAGTCGAGAATCGTTTTGACATTGACTGCATGCCTACGACTTCTGACTGATGGCTGCCTTTTGTGAACCGGATTTTGTTATTCTTTACAATATAAATGAGCTGTATCAATTCACACATTTTCTATTTACTCCAACTTTCTTTGAAAAACTTCGACGTTTCCAATATTTATCGAATGTTCTCCCCAACAAAACTACTTTATTCAAACAGAACCGTTTCAACTTGGCAGTAACTTACAAGTAAGTCCGTGTAACCTTAAACCTTTCAGGTGGGCGAGAGCTTAAATATGTATGGCATCAGAGGAGCTTGGCACTCCTGATAAGACCGCATCTTTGTTTTCTCCCAACACTTTGAAAAAGTTCCTGTATTTTTGCTCCTTAACCTTTCTTAACCTCTTCATCGGCTTAAAACTTATCATAATGTAGAATTAAACGCAAAGATTAATTTGCCTAAATTCAAATCTTTTACAAAAGTAGAGTAAATCTTTGAAGCTCAGGGAAAGCATTATTCATCTTTCAAACGATTTTAAGCGTGAAAGAATCCATTTCTTTCTCAGATGCGAAAGCAATCTAGCAGAGCGTGTGAACGGGGACAGGTGTTGATCGATATTTTTTCTTTGGACCTCGAGGGTTTCTGATGTGCAGAACTACGAGTCCCGAGGCTGCTCTCACCACTCTACTTCGCCTAAAAAAAGAATAGGCTAAACTTCATTAGGCTCAACTTTTTTTGAGAAATACTGTAGCGAGTGGAAATGGAGATGGCTCAACCCGCTTTTATTTTTCACTGCATGCTGCTTAGCCATGTCTGAGACAATACTTAGCTGTTTTTTTCGTTAAATTTGTTCATTACTTTCATTTGAAAATTGAAATTGAAAAATCGTTTAATCAACAAATATCTAATTTGCAATGCACACCTGACACATACAAGTAATAATCTGTAATTGTTGAAAGGGTGACCAGCACAGCTAATGATCGCAGAACGTGATCTGTGATCGCTGATTTAAAGCCAGTCCCTACACTCAGTAATTAGTTATTATATTCCTACAGATAGTCATCAGATCTATAATAAACATTTATACATATACGTACATTAACTATGATGTAGATTCAATCGTACTATTACGTACACCGAAACAATAGATAGGTACGTGTTATCATATTCTAAAAATATAAATACATAACACAACTAAAAAATACTGGGCATTTGTGACCCAGCCCCGACAAAAACGAGACATATCTCAGTTTTTTTCTTATTTTTATACTAAATTAGTGGCTAACAAATAAATATGTAGCTTTGAAGTTTCTTCAGGCGCAGTATGAAACAATGTAAAATACAAGTTCCACCCAGTATTATTATCAGTAGATATAATTATCTAGAAGCGTCCGTGGCCTAGCGGTATCCGCGCATCGAAAACGATCGTGTGGAACGCGTACCTGTCTGAGACGGGTATTGGATGGGTGACCCGTTTCTGTGTGGCATTTGTTTCGTACGCTACGTGCTACGATTATGAACTTTAGCTTTATTTTATACTAGCTGCTTGTGGCCCGCCTTCGCAGCGTTTATGGTATTTTCGTAGTTCCCTAAGATTCAACTGTTTCATCATCTTGAGATCGTCACACTCAAACTCACGCTTCAGATAAATGAAACCCTTTAACTACATCAAGCTGCATCATCGTGCTATGTGTACATCACATAGCTGTGGAACATGATCCTTTACCAACAAAGATGAAGGGTCCGCACCGCAGGCTCTGACACAGCTTTACGACTTTTTTACCACCATCGAGTAGCAATGGTACCTGGGACCTACAGCTTAATGTGTAATCTGAAACACGGAAGAGCCTGAAACAAATACCATATAGAAACGGGTCACCCATCAATACCCGTCTCAGACAGATGTTGCTTAACCCGCACGATCGTTTCCGATGCGCGGATACCGCTCGGCCACTGACGCTTCTAGATAATTATATTTACTGATAATAATACTGGATGGAACTTATATTTTCAATTTTTAGGGTTCCGTTAGAGAAACAAGGAACCCTTATAATTTCGTCAAGTCTGTCTGTCTGTATGTCTGTCCATCCATATGTCACAGCAACTTTATTCCAAAACTATTAGGACTACACAGTTGAAACTTGGTATGTAGATGTCATTGTATTCTGTGAACAGCTTTACGACTTTGATGCAAAAATTTAAAAAATAAAATATTAAGGTGGGGTTCCCCAAGTCCCCACACGTGGAAATGACACCAAAAAATATTTTTTTCGTAAACCTATAGATATAGGTCTTTGAAAATGACGTTGAGGTTTCTACAACCATTTTTCCTCAAACTCAATCGTTGAAGAGACAGACCCTTCCAAAGTGGAAAAAAATGTGTCCCCCGCCTTCTAACTTTTAAAGCAAGAGAGTGAAAAATCTAAAAAAATATATGCTGTGTATCTCAATACACACTTTCAACGAAAATTAACTTGAACAAAATATAATAAGCAGTTTTTAGGATATAACCATTTATTAAAAACCGCAAAGATAACTTTGTCATTCATACAAACACTATGAAAAATAAATTACAACACAAACACCAGTCCTATAATTACTTGCTACTACGGAACCCTTCATGGGCGAGTCCGACTCGCAATTGGCCACTTTTTCATACTGCGCCTGAAGAAACTTCAAAGCAATATATTTATATGTTAGCCACTGATTTTGAATATAAAAATTATATGTTATGGATCGGAACCCTAAAAACATCTGTTTTCATTACAATCGAACAATATTTTTACAAACATGGTATCTATAAAAAAATGCAATACAAAAGGCATCTAAACAAATCTGGCACGCAAAACTAAAGCCACTGGCTCTATGATGGGACGAACACAAAACTCAATTACCTGTCGGAGAAATAAAAAATGCCGAGACACAACAGTATCGTTGATTCGTTTTCATTCGATCTCGCTACAGAATGACAGCAAACAAGAATTAAATTCATCTATCCTCGGTGACATTTCTAAAGATATCACCGTTCAATAGCTTTTCAATAGTCATTTGTTATGAAAACACCTTGTTGTTTTACTTTCAACAGTTTACATTATACGATTTTGCTTCATTTATTTATGTAGGGGACTCGAACGCCCACCTTATATGATTTAAATTGTTTGTTGATTTGTTTTTTATATTTTTCCTTTCTTATTTCATTTGTAAAGGAGTTGAAATAAAGAAAAAAAATTATTACAAATGATATACTCCATTTTTTTGATATTTTAACTTATGTTTAGTATTCATCCCGGCTATTTCTTTATAAATTACAATTATCTCAGGTATCTTAGAAATTTTTGTTGTTTGTTTGTTGGTGAAAATTTGTTCCATTTGTTCGTTCCAATAAAAAACAACTTTCCCCAAATTAAAAAAATAACCGGCCGAGCGCGAGAAGGACTCGCGCACCAAGAGTTCCGATCACACTTGGAGAGCGTAACACGTGTTTCCACATAAAAAACTAAAGTGTGATGTCATCCATGTAAACCAAATTGAATATTTTTTTAGGAAGACAGAAATTTGCAGTTTTCAGATTGTTCCCTTTACTTGTGCTGTAAGACCTTCCTTCATTCCAAATTTCATGACCCTAGGCCAACCGGAAGTACCCTATACAAATTCAGCAAAATCAGCAAAATTATGACATAATAACGCGGTATCTTTTGATTGCGTGGACCTAGAAGTTTTTTTTTTACAGCTTCAAGGAACCATAGATTTTATTAATTGATATTAATTTCAACATGATACCTCCACGCGTTCCTGAGAAAAGGGGTCGTGACAGACGGACAGACAGACGGACAGACAGACGGACAACAAAGTGATCCTATAAGGGTTCCTTTTTTCCTTCGGACCGGAACCCTAAACATTCTCGCAAACGAAATAAAAATTTCGACTTTCAGTACATTGACCTCATCAGCTGAATATAATTTATAGGAGCACCCAAAATTCGTGGGTTGGAACGGGGAAAGTTGTTTATGCGCGACTATTATAGTCTGTGCGCGTTACCTTGACAATAGAGAGCGTTGATCTTTGCTACCACAGTGTACCACACTGTACTCATATTTTGTATCGCTTTTCTCAGTAAACGTATGCGACTTTATTATCGCTAGAGTATTGGAGTACAACTTGACATGTACTCCGATACTCTAGCGATAATAATGTCGTATACGTTTACTAAGAAAAGCGATATATCGCTATCCAAAATATGAGTACAGTGGAAGTAAAGATCAATGCTCTCTATTGTCAAGATAAAGCGCACAGACTTTAGCGACCATATATTTCTTGGGGAAAGTTGTTCATATTGATGGATACTGTCATTCCCTAAAAAGAACAAAATGACTATTTCACCGTAATATTTCTAATGAGGGCACACTTTTGCTTTGACTTATAAGTATGTGCTTTGAAGTGCTATAGGAAATCAATTTAATTAAAATGACTAACTGGGTATTAATAAAATTGATAAATAAACAATAAGAATTTGCTGTGACTAATAAGATAAGCATCCAATAATTATTATAAATAAATAAATAAGCGCTATACGAAATCAATTAAGTTACAATTATTTTTCAGGATTTAATTTTGATAAATAAACAAACAGAAACTGATGTCACACCAGTACCGCCGCCGTGAAGTTACCTATCCAGCAAAATTGTAACCAGCCCGTACAAAAAGAACGATTACATAATAATCACAAACAGAGAGCACCTTAAATCCCTATTCCATTCTTTCCAAGCCGATCCCTCGTACGTGTAAGATTCCAAGAGTAAAATGAATTAATTCTATTTTACACAAGAGTGCACTAAAACAAGGAGCCGAAGCGTCCTTACCTTACATCTGGAGAAACACCCCGTGAAATTAACTCCAGGTTTCGCTGGACAAGTCTCAGGTAGACAGAAGACAAACGGCTTTATTGTACAGGGGTGGCTGAGCACTGCTACTTTACCCTGTTTAATTTAAAGGAAGTTTAAAAACGTACCGATTTAAAATACTGCTGGAGTTTCAAAGACGGCCTTTTTGTCTTGAAGCAAGAAACCAGTTGGTCTGCGTCTTTGTATCAGAGTTTTATTGCTGTAGTATAACTGTAGCTATTATATACTACTATACTATAATACTCCACTTAATTATGTAGTTACGACTATTTTGTGAACTTGAGACAAACTCCGGGGACATTGACTTGATGCAAATAATTTTTTGAGTGACAATAATAATAAGTTCATTCATATTCGGACTCATTTACCTTATCTTAGTACTCTATCTAGTACAGTAAAACATGAAGAGGGGGTCGTGCTTGCAAAAAATCTCTAAGTTGCTCCAAACTTTTTTGAAAAGACATTGCGCACTTTGCTATGGAAGTTGGACCATAGATTTTTATGGGCTTTGGATTTACAGATTAGTGATGATCTGAGGAACAAAATGCACTATGTGAGCATTCTAGGCAGCACTTGGTCCAATTCTTGGCAATATCCTTTATCGTTAATACTTAACTGACATAAGGTACCGACAAAATATCGGCGTTGCAGGATCTCCTGTAGGTCCTGTAACACATGCTGAGTCGAAGCCGTTTCGCTGTTGCGATGCACACTACATGGTATTCGTTCTGCCCATTCCTATTTTGATATTGCTATTTTTGTCTTCATACGTATATTTTATTTCCTACTTGTTTCTTATTGCTTATTATGTTTTTGCTGTGTCTTGTGCATTGTGACAGATGAATGTACTTTCTATTCTATTCTTAACTTATTTATTGGCGAGAATTTCATAGGATTGTCATTTTGTTTCTAATGCTAAGGCTATGCTTAAATTATTATTTTATCGTGCAGCTCAGGGTATGAGCCTAACACAGAACCAAAGTCCGCCATCCTGTGATATTTTGTTTAATTTCTCAAGCCTACTTAAGAGGCAACCTAGTCACACCTTGCTCGCGCGTACACTTTACTTTACGTTGTCGGCGGGCGTTCATAAAAAAGACAATTTCCCTTATTGCCACAATCTGTTACACATGTTCCCACAAGCGAGGGTTACGTCTGCGCCGCCCTCATAAACGACAAAGTAAACCATAATTTATTGCACAAATTTAAGGTCAAACGCGGAGGACGTAAATTGCAAAAGAATATTCTTCTCGGTTTAAAGAGTGTGGTTTGAAATATTTGGTGGTTAGAAAAGGAACGTTGTAGGTAGATGAGATGGACCAATAAGCAATTATAAACAATTCGCGATGAAAGCGGCAGCAATAGCAGTTTCTGTGAAAAATAAACATCTAAAGAATTGCCTTTCAAAACAAAGCGTTGAAAAAAGTCATCGTAACGACCAAATAAAGTTTGAGGAACATAGAGATATTGCTTTGAAAAATACTCACTGAAACTTTTGAAAGTCTGAAACACAGCGCTTCTTTTATTCATGTTCTGACATGTGGCGTTCCTCCGATGTGTACAAGGCTTTCTTTGCTAACAAAATAAACAACATTTTGCTACGAGTTAGGTCCTTTGAGAGGCTGCCCGGCTCTTATGTTTTATGAATGAGTCCACCTTATGCATTTGATGCATCTTAAGTGCTCTTATTGTGTGTATATCGTCATCGTAACATCGATCTCTAACTAACCGATATTTTGTAAGCTCTTTATTTACGACGTAAGAATCGTAGGATGAAGCTTTTATAAAGTTTCTTGTAACTAGTTGTCCTGCCACCTACTATAACGCCTCATTCACACGGCATCCGTCATAATAAAATCTCGAATCGTGTTTTTAAAACACGATACGTGATTTAAGACTTATCCGTCTTTTTTAACGATTCGTGATCCTTGTGAATACGGGCATTTAATAATCGGTCAAGTGTGAGTCGGAATCGCATAAGAAGGGTACGGTACCATCGTACAACACAAAATTAAGCACTCAAAACAATAAAACAAAAACAAAAAGAAAATTAAAAACACGTCTCTTGTATGGGGATCCCCTTTAATTTGTAATATCTCTCGTATTTCAGTATTTGTCGTTTGTACGGCAACAGACACATTCTGTGAAAATTTCAAGTTTCTAGCTATTACGGTTCGTGCTGTAGGACCCGCTGACGGACAGACAGACAGACAGACAGACGGACAGCATGGGCTTAGTAATAGGGTCCCGTTTGGCACCCTTTGTCTACGGTACCCTAAAAAGCATTGCTGCCGAAAAAAAAGACGTATCGTCATAAATCACAATTCGTCATCGTGCGAACGAGCTCTAACGAGAATTCGCCCACGGACTCAATTTATGCCACATTGGACTTTTTTGATAGAAATAGAACATAAACACGAAGTATCAATAAGATTTCTGATTTCTATGCAGTATAGTTTTGTTATTTAAGGAACTGAACTCGAATTAATGTATTGAATTTGCATATAAATATAGCAGGTTAGTGACCAAGATGCATCTCATCAATACAATCTACCATCTCCGTAGTATTTGATATAATCCTAGCGCCTTTTTAAGATTATCCCCACCACCAATCAAATCATGTAGGCTGTTCTCTTTGTGAAGAAAAACGATAGCTGTCTCTATCGCACGCGGAAAAATCATCGCGTCTCGCGGCTCTACACGCAGTTTTTGTCCCAAGTCAACCGACCCAATATAAAACTTACACAGCCTTCCCAGAGCTCACCTTAGCTTCCATGAAAACCGTTGCTTTTCACGTTTCGTTACTACGCAATCGCAGCTTGTATGTTTCGAATTTGGCCTACGTCTTTACGTGCTATCATGGCCTGGGAATATCAGGCCAAAGCGTGAATCGTTTTACGTTCGTATTCCTTTGGCAGCGCTTTGCCGCCTGTATTATTTCGTGTTTGGCTGGTTGGTGGAAACTTGGACGGTAGGCAAGTCAAAGTGCGGCGGCGGTTGTGAATCGAGGCTTCAGTGGCTCGGCGCATATGCCCGCGCGAGCACGGTTGCAAGACCAACCTTCGTCGGACATGGCGGAAACTTTGCCACCTCTCGCGTAATTCAGCACGAAACTTGGTTCTATCGCGACACGAAAAGATTTTTGATATAAAAGATAAAGCGTATGAAGTGATTGTTTTGAATATACGGAATTAACTTTATAAGTTGATTTTTGCGTAGTATTTAACAATGCTGATGTGTGTAAGACAAATGTAGCGTCGCTCGATAAAAGAAAAGGTATGTAGGATTTTCTTGAACTTGGAGTGTAGAACTATCAAGACTTAATTAAATCAATGACTAATTTATCAATACATTGCTATTTAAGTGAAGTAAACATATAGGTACTTTAGCGTAAAAATATATTCAAATATTAATATTATTATAAAGAACTACGATTTGAACAACAGGTAAATCGATATAACACTGGTCAGATATTAGAACTGAATAACTAATAGTTCTACATAATATCAGTCCAAATTATGAAATTGACTTTATTGGAGGTAGGTGCATTTGCACCAAAAACACACAATAACGATTGGCATCTTAATTATACTTAAATGCGATTAGCGCGCTTAATCACAAGTTTTTTTGGTGCAAGTGACACAGTGATAGTGAGGGTTATTTGGGAGCTGTCAAAACCACTAAACTAAAGGAACTCTTGTGCGGTGGCCACAGATTCCATTTTCAACCACACTATTTTAATTAGTTTAGTTAGTATAGTTCGTGTCGCCTCCAAAATCGTAAGCAGTAGGTGGTTTTATAAATAAAAATAAAATAATCATTTGTCAACTTGAGCGGTGACGATTGAAAATACTTATACTATACCTACTTAAAGTACCAACATAAAATATTATTAATATTGTAGCAAATATAAATAAGAGAAAATTAAATAAAGTATTATCGTATTCGTAGCTACGTTAATTAATTATTTATTAAATTAATCATTAATCATAATAATTTCAATTAAAATAGCTAAATGATTTAATACTACCATATGTCTCTCTAAAATTGTAAAAACCAATTTATATAAAACTGATGTTACTAATCAGGAATTTTGATTTTATTTTGGTTGATACCCTGTAGCACTTAAACGATGCTACAGGGTATCAACCCTGTAGCATCGTTTAAGTGCAATTAAACTGTTAGTCATGAAATTATTTACATACAACAATGCTGACAAAATACCCAATGACAGTGTGGTTGACCTCGCATATATTATTATCATATTAATCTTTCAAATTATCTTGTAAAGGCTGCAATTTGTAAATCTCACCTGCAAGTATAACAAACTGAAACTCTCACGGTTGTTAATACAATAATAACCTTCGTAATCCATCCCAGATCCCGGCTCAGCGTTGTCATAACATGAAACAAGTGACTTTAGTAGATACGGCCGACCTCACTAAAAATAATATTGAACAAATGAAAATTCCCAGCGTTGCAATTCGTACACCGCTGCTGCTCAGGGGAGCTTTTAATTCCCTTGACTGTTGCGAATCGGCGCATGTTTTTTCATTAAAACGCATTCAATAGCTCGAGGATGACGCTTTGAAACGAGTGCTTTTGAAAAATATTTTGCCGGTTGCTCGGCGAGGATTCATTGAAGATTTGGCGGAATTTAAGGTTCCGCGTGCATTCGAGTGCGGATAAATTGGCCTTTACTCGCGACAGAACTATGAAAGCGGAATTACTGAGAGCCTGGATTAATGCGTCTAGTTTATATTGCAGTATTTGATTAATGTTGTAATTTTAATACTTTGCTGCTGCAAAAAATAAACATGTTTATTTATTTATTGACCGAGCGAGCGAAGCGAGCGAAGCGTCTCCGTTTCAGGTTTGGGCAAAAATGCTTTCGTATGTCCGGTTGTTCTCCTCTACAGGTCGCATTTATGAACCGATTCTCGTGAAATTTTGTGAGCAGGTTGGAAAAATAAATAGAATTTTTTGCTCGAGCCAGTTTTTAGATTTTTTTCAAAATGGCGGAGATATGGGGTTTTAAAATGTAAAAAAATCGCTACAACCCAAACGGCTCGATGGATATTAACAAATGAGGTGTCGTTGGATTCGTAAAGACCATGAGAGTGAAACAGATTATATAATTTTAGTAAAAAGTCAATAAGTTGTATTAAAGATCGCGAAATGTAGTTTACAAAGTTATTGGTGCGGCTACTTTCATACTGCATGTACGTAACCAGGTACATTCATAAGTTTGTATGTGTTATTGAAAGAAAATTATTTGGGTTATTTTTTTTATGTGTGTTAGCAGTTCAGCTTTCCCACCGACATACTCGCGAGGTCTACAGCTCACAGAGCCACTAGTTTATTTAATAGTTTACAATGAGGCTTACAGTAATTATGTATTATGTAATATGTTGTTGCTATTGTTGTAACACATAACATTACATAGCGTACTCCCTGAGGCACAATTATACCCGGTTTTAACTAATTAATTCTATTGTTTTAATGTAAGCATGAAATCGCTTCAATATATTTAAATCACCAATACATATTAGGTATATCTGTTAGTAACCTTTTGTAATTAGCAATTAAAATTAATCATTCTTAATAGAACAAGATAGTTGTATAGTATATTGTTGAACGCTATAATATAACTTCAGATCTCCGATAAATAATTATACTAAAGCACTGCTTTACCTTGCTCTCAAACTGTGAAGCAGGTACTTGGTTCATTAAAACTTGATAAAGCTACCTACGCAGTGTTGATAGGGAAACTACTTTTCAACTTTTGATATTTTATCGTTCCCGCGGGATTATGAAATGGTAGTTTTAAAACTAGTTGCAGGATTATTAATGTGCTACACGAACATTAACAAATGAGATGGATGTTACAGAAGAAAATGTACTTGTGAAGATCCTTAAGCAAATATATAAGGTCGGGTATAAAGTTTCTTCGTATTTTGTATGAAGACCGTAACGGCTCGAACAAAAAGGTTGAAAACGCTTAAACCAACTTTGTACTACTGTTACTGACAGTGTATTAGGTTCATAAACATCATAAACTTTTTTTTACGGCCAGCGTTGCATGTCTTCCTTTTTTTTCTACAACTTTAAAATCTACTGAATATCTTCATTCGATTCACTCATTTTGACATAAAGAAAAACAAATGAAATTTTTTCGAAAACAACCATATTTATTTCTTTTCTGAAATATAACCTTTTTTAAAGACATCAAAACCAGCCAGATACAATTAATACATCCAAAGATGTTTAGTTACAAATATACAGAAACAACGAAAATACTTTTTACACGACTTATTATTATTATTATAATAACTGCGTTTAAAGATATTTCATCAAAGAAACTTTATTTTTCACTTCTCTACAAATCAGCTGACCCGCTCAGGCCAAAATGTACTGGAAAGTAAAAAATAAAGTTGCTTTGATCAAATCGGTTTCATGATTAAATTTGCTTCGAATGATGTCCTTAACAAAGTAGTTTCTCATTTTGCGTTAATTCCTAACAATATTCCTAACAATACAGGGTGACATTTTTAGCTGACCATATTTTGGGAAATGATAGTACCCATCATTATTAAGAACTTTCCCCAAGGAACATATGGTCGCAAACGAAAATTTTTTTTGGGTCTCCCATAGTAACTTGAAATCAGCTGATCGGACACTGTACTGGGGGTACGATTATTTTTTTTCATTTGCGACTAATATTTCTTGGGGAAAGTTGTTCATAATGATGGGTACTATCATTCCCCAAAATATGGTCAGCTAATTAAATGTCACCTTATATATCTGTGTTGCATGAAGCATTAAATTTAATCATATCCTTTAGAAACAAACGACAATCCTATGATATTCTCGCAAATGTATTAGTTAAGTGACGACATTAAAATTCAAAATCGTTTCGTCCAATTCAGAGCTCAGAAAAGTTTAGAACTCAACAAAATAAAATATCCATTAGAGATACGAAATAAAACGCAGAGCCGACAATAATTTAGATATACTCAGAATCTCCGACTAGCCCTTAAACCATTAGTACTGCCAGCAGTGTTAACGACAACTTTGCGTGAGAAACCACTACTTTCCGCTTATTTATAAATACGATGGATAACCAACTGTGCAATCCACATTCAAATTTAGGTAAGGACGGGCTTATATCTCTATTGAATTATCAGAAAATTTCGTAATGAACAATGACCCATCATTTATTTCAAGAACTTGTCATTTATCAATTTGATGGCATTATTATTGCTGTTGTTTTGTTAATATTTGTTATCGTTAGTATTGATTTCATGATTCTGTTCTATGTCTCGCTTTAGTATTACGCTTTGATTCTTGTCCAGTTCAGAACTTTGCTTGTACACATTGTTGAATGTTGATGCGTTTTGGATAAGTGTTTATTGGTGCATGCCTCAATCTGGATCTCTCGATTCTTAGGATCTTCTCTTATTATTTTTAGTTCTTCTTGAATCACTTTAGGTTCCCAACGTGACTCTCACTAGCAGCTTTAATCTATTTTTACTTTGATATCTTTGCGACTTTATATTACTCTGATCCAACTCCAAGTGAATAACTCTTATTTTATAAACCCTGACTGATGACATGTTTCTTTTGTTTTAGATGTTGGAAATATTGGAGAGCAACAATCAATGCCACACCAGTACATCTCGAAAAATATTTGGATAGAGGTCCAAAAATGGAAAGAATATATTGTATGAGAGTTGAAGTGAGATAGACTTAACTAATGTCGCGGGCAAGAAGAAGGTCTACATAGACAATGTACAGCCTTCTTACAGCAGCAATAGCGACGGTACTTTTACAGATACTACTCTCAATCTCAGGTAAGGTCGAAAAGTATGTAAACGTGTGACCTGGTGCATGATTCTCGCGCTTTCGATATACGATATCTACAGTTATATCGAGTGATTTTGTACGGGAATCTGTCAATATGGGTCTCGATATCCGTATGTCAAAGGCGCGAGAATCATGCTCCTGAGAGCAAAATCAAAGAATGGGCGAAAAATATTGAACTGTGCGAAAAATTAAGACAATAAATCTGATAAACAGCTTGATTGCGAACCTTTCATTAGGTCTTGTTATAACTAAATAACATCATGCAGCAAATCGAGGAATATAAATTTCGCCTACTTCTAGTTTTTTATCACTACGACACATGGTATGTGTGTAACTGTTTAGTTCACATGACAATATGATACAGCTCGAAGGGAGGCGCGGAAATCGGAGGATGCTTACTGTATTCCTACCGGGCTCATTCGATTTGTCGTGATAAGTCCTATTCATAATATTTTAACGATATTATCATTATCATCACTTGCTGTTGGAGCCAGACGGTGGAAAACGGAACCCTGGGGTTCTTACTTGTAAACCCGTCGACTTTGGGCTCATTTAATTCGTCTTGATAATACCTCATGAACTCGAAAGGGAGTTTTTAGTTTTTAAACTACTGTGATTTATATTTATTTACTTTTTAATGCCATAAATATTTTGTTTATTTTGGATACGTCCAAATTATCAATTACTGTTTAAAACTTCATCCTTTAGGTAGACTCATCATACATGACAGTTGCCATTTGGTTGATTCTTCATTGCAATATACGCTATAATACTCTGCCATTGTTAGATGTCGCAAATATATAATCTAAAACCAATGTCTATTATGACCATGAATTTGTAGAGTACACATAAAATTACTTGCTATTTAGAATACCTAAAAGGGTAACATTTAACAAAGAGAGGTTCACGGCACAGGAAAATTAAAACTGCTTAGCAATTAGTATTTTTATCGTAGTTCTGTCCCCTTTGCCAGAGGGCATGCAAGTGAAATATTCATGTACAAAACAAACAACAAAAACAGACCCTCTGCAGTGAAAAATAAAATTTATATTTGAGTAAAAGAATCGCTTAGAGGCAGCTACGCTAACCTTATCGTTAGATAATTTCGTTTTTAGACTCGCTGTATCGTAACAAACAACTGAAAACTTTTTTGTTTTGATATTCTAATTTTTGCGTTCATAATGATCATTCATTTCCGAAGCTTTATTGCTACTTTTTATGACTTGATTTGATACAAGTTCAACTTTGAGGGTTTCTACCTAATAGATATTAAGTCGGCAAAGAGTCATTTGGGTATACATGGTTTTTTTCTGGACTCACCGTATCACAAAAAAAAATATTACTGACATATCATGATACCAATAACTTAATAAGATGTCTTCAGTATAACATTCAAGTTATAGTATTGTCACTATTCTGAAGCGCTACTTATTGGCTGAAGAGGCAGTTGGGGGCACTAATATTTATTATAGATGAAATTATAATTAATAAGTTTTCACATGTAAATGTAAACGGTAAGAGATCCGATCACACTTGTAGATTGTAGATAACTAGTAAAATTAGGTTTCTTCATAAAAAATAAAGTATGATGTCATTCATGGATACAAACATATGTTTTCAGGAAGACTTCTGTTTACAGTTTTCAGATTTTTTCCATTACTTGTGATATCACAAGCTTTGTGCCAAAAGACAACGGTGAAATAATATCTCATCTTCATAACGCGGCTATGAAAACCACCTATAGATATCAAAGAAAATAATTTTCATCAGTACAATTTTTCATAATTATTATGGAAGTTATTACAAGCCACGCTAGTAGCCAGAGTTGCCAATTTCCTTTCATGAATCTACGTCAACGGGAAGTACCCTATTAGGTTTTGGGTCCATTGCGATTACTATTAAAAGATAACCATTTTACAGTATAAACGGTCGTAGCGTTTGATTGCGTAGATATCGAAGTTTTATTTTTTCACAGATTACACTCACAGGACCACAGACCTGAGCAATCAATTTAGAAGATTGCCTATTTGTCTATGGGAGTTGGACCAAATGCTGCCTAGAATGCTCACATAGTGCATTTGGTTCCTCAGATCTGTAAATCCAAGGCCCACAAAATCTATCCCAGGAGTCCAGAAAAAAAAACGGTATTTTGTTTTGAATATTGTCATAGAAAAAAGTGTACCTAATGGCAACAAATGTAGATATTTAATTACAAGATTATATACTAAATACGAAACAGAGTTTCTCCCCGACCTCTTACAATTATAATTGGATGCACAATAACTGTTTCATAGTTGATTAGTACATTTTTTGCTATTAACTGGTTCGCCGACACATCTTATATAACAATAGTTCGCCATTGTTCGGTCGTTCGAGTGGTGTGCTTCTGCGATGTAAGGGGTTAAGTACACTTTTTCCTATGAAAATATTCAAACCAAAATACTGTTTTTCTCTGGACTCCGAGGATAGATTTTAATGGAGTTAAAATTTACAGATTTGTAGATATATACAGATTTAAAGGAACAAAATTTACTACGTGAGCATTCTAGGCAGCACTTGGCCCAATTCTTGGCAATGTCCTTTCAGCTTGATACGTCCACGCGTTGCTGATAAAAATTGTCTTGACAGACCCATTTTTACGAACGCAAGAACCAAAACATCAAACTACCCAGCCCTACCCTAACAGAACAAGACGCCAACTATTGTCACAGACTAAGTAACGACACAGACAAGACAGGCATCGAACACCGGCGGAAGCAGCTGTGCCGCTCGCGTGCTATTTGCCAATTTATCACTAAGCTGATTATTTATAGGCGTGTTCCACGTTGTGACGTGCTTTATGCCCCTTGTTTGCTCTCCTTCCATTGTCTTTACACTCCTTTATTTACACGCCTTTTAAATTGGAGACAAAAGGTGTCTTCGCGACAACATTGTGTTAGATTTGTTGCGAATCACGAGCGCCCGTGGAGGAAAGTGGCTGGGAGTACACGTGAAATGCAAGGAGTTTACTGTGTGCAAATCGAATGTAGTCACTCTCCTTTGCTTCTTCTCGTGGCCGAAAAAGAAAAATATTTGACTTTAAAATTAGGGGAAATTCAGTTTTCATTTCTTGACGTCGTGGTACCCACTATCAAAGTTTGTTTGGTGTGTGTCCTTCTGAGAAGAGGGTAAACGAATATTGGTAGATATTTTTACAAATTTTCAGAATGAAGTTACAGGCAATATTATTATAGATAGGTGTTTATTCAAGTTACCAATTTTTTATTTCTATTCTTAAACATATAAAAATGTTCAACCCCAAACAAATTAGTAAACAGGTGCAGAAATTAATATGCGGTGTCATCTATATCTGTCGTAGCCTTATCGTCAAAGGATGACATGACTCTGTGACATTAGCCATTGCTTTTTAGGGTTCCGTACCCGGAGGGTGCCAAACGGGACTAATGGTACGGAACCCTTCGTGCGCGAGTCCGACTCGCACTTGGCCGGTTATTATTAACTCTTTGTTTAACTTCCTAACTCCAAGCGGACGTTCCAACACTCCGGAACAATAGCGAAGAAAATCATTTCAATTTCCAAATAAAACAATATATTTTATGTGGCCTGTAATGTCTTCCATTATACTATGAAAAATTGTACTGGAATGAATGATGTTTTTTTATATGTATAGCTGGATTTCATACACGCATTAGTAAGATGAAGTATTATTTTGCCGATGTCCTGCAATGGCCAGCAACTTCATGATATGGGCAAGCCATTACCAGCCATATCATGATATGGCCATTTCGACGATATGGCTACGACATAACTATCACGCAAATATGTTATTTATTACAGTAAATTATTCGTTTTAAACAGTT
The DNA here is from genome assembly GCA_963457715.1 of Argyresthia albistria. NCBI lineage: Eukaryota > Metazoa > Arthropoda > Insecta > Lepidoptera > Argyresthiidae > Argyresthia > Argyresthia albistria. Next base: position 8,041,648 of record OY735253.1, on the reverse strand, counting down.
TCCATAATAGCAATAATGTAAGGGCCATTCGATAAAGACATTCCCAAAAACTGGTGCTACAAATTGCGATTTCAGTGCGCTTAGACGCCGGAGCGCAGGTGGTCAGACCTCTGCGGGAACGAGCTCTAAGCTTAGCCGGGCACAACGCAATCCTCCTACGACTTAAAATTAACTTAACAACTGAATATTGTACTTGGAAATTTTGTTTGGGGATCTTGATACGGTGAAGTGGGGTTGATTGTTTTGGAGTATCTGATTAATTTGTGTATTGTAAATAAGTAAAGCTTTATCAGCAGTTTTTTGAATCAGGAACGTATAAGTATACATACGTAAAAAATACGTAGTTTAGTAGAGAGACGGTTTGAGGAAATCTTGTAAGCCAACTTTGTTAAGAAAAAGAACATAACGTACTACCCTCAGATATGTTAATTTAAAAGTTGTCGCATTTAGTACCTAAGGAGTTCAAAAACGCACAAACCACCCATGCGGATCTTCCAGTATCCCTTCTTTCGTACGCAGAAATGTTAAAGAAATATTATCAAAACAAGTTGGACACCAATAACACTTTAAAATCTTAGGTGAGTTCAAGAATAGAAAAAGAATGATTGATCAAATTAAAAAAAAAAAAGTTGATAGATCTTTGCCCCTTTTCCCATACGGGGTGGCAGAAGCACAATTGTGCCCACGTTTAGCCAGTTACTCAATACTCCATTATACGTGACAGGGGGTGAGCCCGTCACCGTCGCTATGGAGTAGCGACTCTACCAAACTATTAGGTACGTATTTTTTTATCAATCTAACGCAATATTCTGATGAATTTGTGACTGTCATCAATAGAACGGTTCTTTTGGATCATGTTAGTCAAGAATTTGCAGGAAAATTGCTAAGTTTGTCGTCACTGTAACCATAAATGTGATAAAGGGTAACGATTTTTAGAATATTTGAAAACAGCCTATATTCATTTAACAAAGTGAAAGAATTTTTATTATCAGGACTGGACTGGACTTTCATCTGGTGCCCATTTGACGTAAGTTTCGGGACAACCTGTACTTATAATGACGTCATTGGGTTAATATTTTTATTGGTTTACTAAAAATGACTTTAGAATGTCTTGACCAATAACTATAACTAACATATTAAGTAATACTTGTTAAGTGGAGAAAGACAAAGGCAAGGAAAATACGAATTCATGTCAGCAGCATAGAGTTAGTTAGACTAGCAACTCGCACTTGCTTAAACGTAATAGTGAGGAATTTGCATACGGTTTGCACGATACCGCTGGAATACGTAACCGCTAGCTGTATCAGACAAACCTGTACATTCCACAGACGTCGTATTATTATATTACCCCTGGTATTCTTGGCAATAATAATATTTTCATGTAATGCAGATAGTTTAACTTAAATGTTAAGCTTTGTATATGTCAGCTGTGTAACGACAGCTTACAAAAATGTTCACTCGGCTTATAAAGCCAACAGTAAGTACATTGGCTTTGTTTTCAAGTGAAACTATTATATTGAGTTTCAGTTTTATTCTTCGAAATTATACATCATCAACGTATAGTCATAATTACAGCAATAATATTTTCTGTCTTGTCATCCAGTCAGTCATGTGGTCAATACTTTATTTACAATTAGATATGTCAAAGCCAGCAACAGGCATAATATAAATTGTGATAATCTTCAACAGCATGTAAATAACTAGAATCAATGTTCTACTAGCAAAATTTCAACTACCATCTCTACGTTCTCTACTGAGCTCATGATACACATTTGCTATTTTCACAAAAAGGTTTTGTATGTTTTTTAGTACTGCTTACTGCTGTGCCAACTCCCAAGTTTCATTTCATAAGCAGTCTAACTTAATCCATATTTTCTGTTGTTCCAACTATGCTCGACCTAGTGCCGAATGAAATGTTTGGCCAAGTGGAAGCAGCTTAGCAGAATAAGCTAGATTGTGGCAAAGTTATTGCAAATTTGATACTCCTAGTTGGTTTTGATAAATACATTACAAAAGTAATGTGGTTTATGTATGTTTACTACGAAAATACGATGAAAAGTATTGTTAAGAAGTAAGAACTTATTTGGTTTTGAAACTGTTTATTTTACAAAATTTCAATAGATTAACCCCTTTACAGTCGAACATTGGCACAAAAAGTTATCTAAATTGGAGTCAGGTACGTAGGTTCTAGAAATTGACGTATTTCTAACCAAAATGATTTCATATACGCACATTTTTTTAGAAGCCAACAATTGGTGTCTCAGTTGCAGGTTAGTAATGAATTTGAACCTTTGTTATGTTCAAGGATAAGAGGCAAAAGCTATTAAACCCTGCTTTCGTCTACAATACGGTTTGAGCGAGGCCCGGCCGAAGGCTGTGGCCGAGCGAGCCTTACACTTATTTGTAACGGTGTAAAGATAAAATGTATGTTTTGAATTCTAGAAAAAGGCGCTGTAGTTTTCGATGAAATTTGCAATGTAGGGGTTTTTTCGGGTAAAAAATCGATCTAGCTAGGTCTCATAACTGAACAATCGCGTATTTCCGAGTTTTCATGCTTTTCTCATTCCCGCGCAATAGGATCGGCAGTTTCACTTTCGTACAATGAAAATTAGGCATAAATTACATCATCATTGGCCTTTTCATCTTTTCAGATGTTTATTACAGCTGCTGTGTGTTCTGGGAGTCACATTTTCTCTTGTGACTGAACAGACCGATTCGGGATCTGCACTGCTTGCCACAGCGATCACAAGCAAATTCAGCATTATGTGGTGGAGCCGGTTGTTTTCGTGATAGCCGTTTTCTCTTGAGATTTTTCAACCACTGTTTGTCGTGCCTGGTTCTGCATTGGTGTAATAGGTGTCTCCATCCATTTAATTCTGTCCCTAAAACTCACGAGGAAATCGAATGCGTGTTTGCTTCTCGTTTACATAGGCTGTTTAAAAACAGATCAACATATTGATTGATGATATATTTATGCAGTCTGATGAATATGAATAACATAATATTTTATTGTGTTTGTACCAACCAACCGCCGAGCAAAGCTCGGTCCCCAGATATTAAATACTTTAATGAAGGTAAGACATTTTTTAAGACGTTCATTACTGTGACGTGCTTTGATTTAATAATGTTTGAATTAAATATGAGTTCCATGTACCTAAATTTACTATTATACTTAGGAACATAATAGTTATTTAGGTTGGGTTCACCTCAATTTCAGCAATACTCAAACACTGGACCACAAAAATGTTTATTGTCGCTACAAAATAGGTTCAATAACCGAATCAATATATCAAACGCCCGCTTTTCTTTCCAATTCAGAATATGCAATTGAACTGCTCAGAATCTGGTATCGTTTTGCGACGACAAAATCAACCGCGGCACGATTAAATTATCCGCATCGACGCAGCCATTGTTAGGCGGGCGCGCGGCGGCGGCTGGGCGGCTCACTGCAGCCTCGCACAGCGGCGCGAAGATCAACCAATGCACCGTGAAATTGCCTATTTTCCACATGATTTTATTTATTTATTTCATACACCAATGACACTTCTCTTTCAGCTCGTTGCTTCGCAAAATCTACAATTCGTCTTGTCAAAGCGTATTCCAGCCTATAAAATTTATAATAAGCATCGCTCGAACTCACCTAATAAACTCTTCAAGACTTAAACATTCAAGAAGTTCTGCATGCATATGCATTTTAAATGTATCTGCAGCACAATGTGTCTTTAGCAGAAAAGCATCCCGGTTTCGATTCTCACTGTTGTATTTTGAGCTGTATTGGGCGAGATAGAAGAGCAGTGTTTGTGTGGGTGTGGAAAACGAGGATATATCATTTGGCTCACTCAAAACGGAAACTGATTCATTTCCGATGCATGGCTGACGCTCTTTGTGGAGTTCGCCGGCAGCGAATTGCTCACGCTTTCAACATTTGATTGCGACATCAATACCTTTGATAATAAAGGTGGAATCTGGCGCGTTTTTTTCTGAATGACGCTTAATGAGCGGCTAGTGGTACGGTACCAACCGATACTAGTTTAATGCTCGTTTCTATCAGAATTTTCTACACTTTGATTGATTGATTTACCTTCTATACAGTGTGTGTTGATTCATAGTAAATGTTCATCGCAAATTTTTGGCTACCTATATTACTACTGAATACCTACTGCTTTTACACTTTTATATTTATCTATTCCGGGCAAGTGAACGTTATTTTAAGTTTATAAAATTGGCAGATTTCATATGATAGCTATAATTATCTCAGAGTTATGGGTTTCATAATACGGGCCTACGTCAGGATATTCCCATTTATTTTTAATTTTACCCAAAGTAATCTGAAAGTTAAATAATTTAAGTATATACAGTTTTATAGAACATAAAAATAAACATTTACATACAGGCACTTACATTGCTTCTGGCCCCACACCAGGATACCCTGTGTCGTGGGAACCAGGAAACAGCGACATCACAAACATGTAAACATCCAAGACCTGGGGTTTTTTTCAAATAGAGTAATTATATAAAACAATACCACACTGAAGACACGTGCGCGTGCATACGGACTCTAAAAGAGCCCTAGCTGGACCAATTTTATTGCGTTATTGCCATAAAATTATTGATGGTATCCCCATTGGTATAGAAATGCAAAGGCCACGTTTCATTGCTGGGCACATGGCACGCACTGGGTCATCGTATGGCAGCGCAGCATGGAAGTTGAATTCGGATGCAAATTGATTTATACGTTTTGCAGACCCGAGCCACAGTTGCGCCATGAATAACACGCCTCGGGCACCAAATGAATAGTAATAGATGGGCTAATAAAAACGTGTGTTGATACGGGGATTAATGCTGGTAAATACGAGAGATACCCGTTCGTGATATAGTTTAAAGCCTTTGAGACTTTTTTATATTGACTTGTTATTCAAGCAGTATTTGATTGCGGGTTTGCAATCTGATTTGGGTGGTGTGTTAATTTTCCAGCGTGTGGTGTCACAGAAAACTTACTTGTATCCATCAAATGAGCTAGCCGAGTTCTGCAGAAGTTAATTTAATAAAAGTAGAGTAGAATGATGTCGAGGAAATCTAGTTAGATACACCTTTGTCGGTCTTTGAACATCATCTTATCGTGAAAACTATTTAAAGAACCAAAAGGCTATTCATAGAGCAATTATGGGATTCCACTGCTAATCCATTCATACTACACTCACTACACCGCAATGAAACACTACTGCAACAATAATCTACCACGTAAGCGACGATTACAAAGGAACATGAAACAGGTCGACATTGGAACCTTGGCGAAGTAACTAATTCATAGATTGGCTACAATGTGTGAGCCTGCCCCAGGTGTTGTTAGCACCGGTAAAGTTGCATTAAGCCACACTGAGCTGCTACTTACCTGCTACATGCGAGCTTCTGAAAGCTCACTTAATGTTATCCTTGTTTGTGAACATTGAACATGGGTTTAAAACGATTGTTGCTAACTGACTCAGCACACAACTTTGATACTCTACTTACATTGTACACTTTTAGGTAAATTAAAAATAGGACTTAGGTCAATAATTAAATAACTTAGATACACTCAGTGGTCCGTAGAAAAGATATTCTTAGACTGCAATATGGGTGACACAAAGTTTTGCAGAGAACGCGCAAAACATTCACCATCACTCTCATACACCATCGCTACCATTATGAATGAAACAGTTCAAATACCATACCATAGCCTGAATGTTGTGTACGCAAATATACAGTGAGAGTAAACAAACTTTGTGAAGCAGCATTAAAAGATTAAAGCTGTACGTTTCGTTCAAGCCGTATCGAATGGCCCCGATTGGTGCCGGACTCGGACTCGTATATGCTACATAGCTACTACAGAGAGTCTACAAAGCTACTAGCTGCTAGTACATTTGCGATGCAGGCTGCGCCCGTGGCGAAGTTCGCCTGGCGAATGCAAAAATTTAAATTAAAAACATAAATCAGGCGAATATCGAGTAAGTTTGGCGGTATTGGGTGTATGTTTGCTGAGAGCGCGCTTTTCTCGTATTATAAGTTCTGCGACCGTTATGTTTGTTGCGAAATCGACAGACTTTATGATTGTTGTTGTTTCGGTATTTCTTCGAGACCAGTTCTCGATTTAAAATGCTGGATAAGTTTTGGGTATTTCCAGGTCTGCCTTACTGGCTGCCAATAAATAGTCCATAATTTGTGCAGTGCCATTTAGGACTGTTTCTCGAAGCCTTCTGTCTAGGTCTTAGCACCTTAGACAGTACTTTGTGAAGTTCTCTATTCAGTACCTCTGGAACCCCCCAGTCCTTAATGACAGTCAAGGTTAACTGGTCAAATAATTGGTCCTAATGAGAGTTGAGGTATTTATTACGCACAATTAGGCGAAGTATCTTGAAACAATATCCTCTGGTAATAACAGCCGAAAATCTCTAGTATTTTAAAATTAATTGGGCCGAAATATTATGAGTATCATAATCTCATAATCTTAATTAAGAGAACTTCAAAAAGCTGGAATTAGAAATTTTAATCTGTTTCAAATCCGGTTCTGGCGCGCTGAATTCTGGGAGTCGCGAATTTTTGGTTCAATGTATTTTTACCTGAAAATACGCTTTAAAATATATGAACCAACGTTATTAAAAAAAAACTGTGAGGCAATAACGTATTTTTGTCCATGATACTATAAAAACAATTAACATGACATCCATACTCATAACAAGCTTGGTTAGGTAATAATATTTGTAAGGATTAGGACAATTATTTTAAGTGGGATGCTATCCCAAGACTGAAAATAACTCCGAGTTAGAAAAAGTGATCAAACGTTCAATACACATTTCTATGTGATAGTAAATGTAGCCCATTAATGTCCCCACCGAGAGGCAGAGGCCTTTACCCGGATCCAAGTAAGATTGAGCCATACTCCACCACGCTGGCTCAGTGCAGGTTGGTGGAGGGGTTTTACGACTACCACATGCTACGAAGTAGTGATAGTAGTCGGGACCTACAGCTTAACGTGCCATCCGAAACACGGAGTGTCCGATAATGTACTTTAGACAAATTAATCATCTCATTGGTACATGGTCAGCACCGGGATTCGAACCTGCATCTCCTGCGCGAGAAGCAAGGTGAAACCCACTAGACCACGGAGCACTTTATATATGATAAAAGCCATTAAATGCAACAAGTGGCAATAACTAAGCCCGATAATACAATGTTTTTTCATTGTGTTTGGTAAATAATAAGAGGTGTAAAGAGAAGAGGAATCCCCGCTGCCCTATCAAAGTCAAAAGATTTCTTTTTGTTTCAAAAGAAAATTCCTTTTCCGTCTCATTGGGTGACTCATTTCATTTCATTGAAAAATATTAAAGGCATAACAAAGAAAGATAAATAAATACGAGAGGAAGTTTTTAACAATAATGTTTTTAATAACGTGACTGATGCAATGACAGAATTAGGTTTAAAGTGTTGCAATGCACTCGAACATAACTTATCTCGAGAGAGCTGACTGTAATTTTGATGCTACATAGGTGTCTCATTAAAGAAAATCATGACAGTCACAAGATTCCCAAAACAAAGCACCTGCTTGGCCCCACTCTAATGAAGAATAACTGAAAACTCATAATTAGTCTTAGCGTTGACTTAATTAAGTGTACCTTACTCTGATTGCAGCAGTGGGCGGCGTCAGCTGGGAAGAATGGTGGACTTACGACGGTATTTCAGGTGAGTCTTGATATAAAAATATTAATTTTTATAAAAGAATGTGTCTTGATTTGATCAAAGCAACATTTTTGACTTTTCCATACAAATTAAATGACAAAATAGAGATTCCATTGCGCACAACATGCTTTGACTAAGGGCCGATATTTCCAGCTTCAGATATCGTATTTAGGGTTCCGTACCTACGGACGGGACCCTTTACTAAGGCTCCACTGTCCGTCCATCTGTCCATCTGTCTGTCTAACAGTCGGTGTGTCTATCTGTCTGTCTGTCCGTCTGTCACCAGGTTATATCTCATGAACCGTGATAGTTAGACAGTTGCACAGATGATGTATTTATGTTGCCGCTATAACAACAAATACAAAAAAATACAGAATAAAATAAATATTTAGGAGAATCCCATACAACAGACATGTATTTTTTGCCGTTTGTATAGATAATGCCACGGAACCCTTCGTGCGCGAGTCCAACTCGCACTGTCCGGTTTTTCTGTCTGTTTATCTGAGGGTTTTGACATTTCACACGTACTTGACGTATAAATAAAGTTATCTCACTGTTTATTCGTCTCTTGAAAGACCCTGGCATAAGCATAAGACTTAAGTCCAATTAAAATCGTGTGATTGATAAAATTAATGTGCTGATGATGATGTGATCCGACCGATTTCGGTCACGGCGACCGTTTCAAATTGTCGTCTGTAGACGTCGCTCGTGGGCTCGCATGTGTTTATGTAGCCAATCTTCCTAAGGCTGGATTTCACCAACAAAAAGTAATACGAGAATAACTATCCCGGGGATAACAAATGACGGTTGATCTAGGTGTCACTGGTGTCTATGAAAAAGTAGAAGATACTCTCGAGTAAAAGTTACTCTTTCGTTGGTAAAATCCAGCCTTAATAAATCTAACTTGATAAATGTATGGAGGAATAAAAAATATCGTCATTGTAATCAAATCAGATGAAACAGTATTTAAATAAAAATATTCAAATAAAAATACAAGCCACAACACTTTGTAAAAAATCAAACCATTTCGAACTTCACATACTGTCGATCCGAGAGCAAGCTGGATATTTCGCATGTACGCGGTCCGTATCAATTTCTCTGCGCCGATAACATTTTTGCCCGTTTACGTGACACACAATTTATATGGGCGATTTATCTCGCATTCATATCGCGTTACGCGCAAAATTGTGAGGTGTTATCTATCTCTTATTCTCTACAGAATATTTCGTGCATCGTTCTAGAGTTATACACTTGCGAGTTAATTACATAGTTAATAAAGAACCTATTAACAAGACAAAAATAATTACAAAAAATAAAACATCCGGATGAATTGTAAACCTCCTCCTTTGGGAAGTCGGTTAAAAAAAGGAAAGTACTTAGTTATCAATTCATTGACTGACTGGCTAAATCTGTGCCACTCCATTTATATTAGAAAAAAGAAGTATATATTATTATCTACTCTCATGTCGTTCGAAAACTCTCGTGGGATACTATTAAAAACCTCGCCTACGGCTTCGTTTTTAAACACACACTTCTTACTCAATGTTTACCTATTACAAACTTAAAAGTAAGAACAGAAAAATGTTATCGTACCTATAACATTTGACAAAGTTATGAACAAGTAGTTACACAATTGTTTGTCGTTATTTCTGCTAAAACTACAAGTTTATCAAGAAATACATTTGAAATCTCGTTTCCTATTTGAACTACCTACCTACTCAGTTACACCGGGCCTGAAAAAAAGAAATTCAAATTACCGAGTTGGCGTTAACGCGTGCCCATAAAGTGGGCGTGACCGCAAACCGCTGCACAGTGTGCAATTTTCAAGGTCATAAATAATAAAACTGGTATGCGATCCAAAGCACTTTGGCTACTTTCACGCGAGCCGACTGCGCCGCAGGCCGAATATTAAAATACCTTAAGCTTTAAACCCTGTAAAAAATAGTTGCTCACTTAGCCACCTACGTCTGATATTTTTAATATAACCTCTACGTTACCGTGTGAATAACGTGCTATTTAAAGTTCCACGTGTACTGTGTAACTACCCTACTTAATTAAAATTTTGGCGTTCAATCTATTTTACGCCGTAGGTTTCTAAAAAGTGTTTTTTTTTAATCTGATATATATGCATTAATAGAAGAAAGACAATTGATCTAAGTTGCAAAACTACCATGAAAACTTGTCAAAGGCGTGAGGCGTTTTGTGTCGGAGTTTAGTGGCCGGTGCAGGCCACAAGAAGCGAGTAGCAACGATTTCAAGCGTGTGGCGTCCACCGGGGCGTGGCCTGTGTGGCGAGTCCATATGAAAAATACAGGAAATTTGCCGGTGGCGGGCGTTTCGTGGCTGTGGCCGGTGGCCCTTGTGTGGGGACCCCAATGATTGTCTATGGTTGATAAGAACTCGTGCTAATACATCCCCATACATTTTGTTTACCCGGGAGTGTTATTATTCAGAATAATACAATTATTATTGATACTATTAATAACCTGAAGAAATAACTGCCTTTTTCTAGTCTAAAGGCAGCTATTTCTTCAGGTTATTGTTTTAGTCTATTTGCCAGAGGCAATTATATGATGATCGACTCCCTCGGGAGTACAGTAAAAGGGCTGAATGCGCGCAGATACTAAAAACTGGTTTTATTATTAGAAATACTTAGCTTATATATAAATCTGTACAAACTTACGTGGTAAAAATAGAAATACGTTATCTGTGAGGGTCGACAACTTATCTAAGTAAAACGTGAAAATATGACTAACAATGTCGACCGGCACAGATACTCCCCCCTTTAAGGGAAGAAGTAAATTGTATAACAACAGAAAACATTAAAAATAGAAAATAAACCTTAAACGAAATCAATGTAACTATAAATAATGACACCCTAACGAAATCTTAAATAAACCTTAAACACATTTAAATAATATAGGTAGTAAAAACTACAGGCTAAGCGAATTCTTCATAAGTTAAAAGAATATAGGAACAAATGCTAAAAAGTAAAAAAAAGTAAATGTAGCCCATTAATGTCCCCACCGAGGGGCAATGCTAAAAAGAGAATGATAAATTATCACAATATAATACACACACACACAGGCTATAGGCGACACCTACAACAAATATTATGAGGAATATACTACGCTAGTTAAAACCCGCCTAGGGTTAAAATTATTATTAGGAAAACAACATAATATTTACATACAGGGAAATTACATAACACATACACAATACTAAAATAAATTAGGATAAAAGGTAACAAACACTTGAAAACGGGGCTTCGCGGTTGGGAAAAACAGCTTTCATTGCGACACTGGACTGGGAGAGATCCGCAGGATAGCCTTCAGGAGTCAATGAGTTAACATCTTGTCACATGCACGTCGTTGAAGTTGATTCGTCACTGTTTGTTTATAATTGCGACCATACCTAGACGAGGACGATTGAGCTGAATCAGCGTCAGCGTAAATCGGCGTAACCTTGGCTTGTAGGCAGTCGATGACTTCAATATGTGCTCTACACTCTGAGCGAAATTGTAGTTGTCGATTGGTGAAATTGTGTGCTTAAAAACCTTGGGATTTGGCAACATAAGGCACATCTTGTACACAAATCGTTTATATTTTGGTTCAGTGAATTTTCTTCATGCGATGTTCTTCCTGGATGACTCATTTTGTGGATTGTATCGATAAATTGTTCGATATTCTGCAGGGGCGGTTTTCTATGTCTTCATGTCGCGTGAACTTGAAAAACTGCTTGCTGCGATGCGATGATATTTGCCGACGCGGTTTGTTGTTTCTGCTGGAGCGAGCTTCATTTTTGATGATTCTGTGGTCAGCTATATTACGGGTTCATTGTACTTGCTTACGCGCGGCAATTTATCGATCTTCTTGGGTTCGTTCTTGAAAACTAGCTGGCTGGCGTTCTGGTGAGTGGTTTGAAATGCTCAAACCATAGTCGGAGCTTGTCCTTCCAGAAATTTGCTTGGTCTTCCGAAGTGGCAGCACAGGGAACTTGCTTCACGGCTGAATCCATGCTGCTTTACCGAAGGTTGCTTGATGTTCAATCGTCGGGGTCACCACTTTGCCAGAGGCAATTATATGATGATCGACTCCCTCGGGAGTACAGTAAAAGGGCTGAATGCGCGCAGATACTAAAAACTGGTTTTATTATTAGAAATACTTAGCTTATATATAAATCTGTACAAACTTACGTGGTAAAAATAGAAATACGTTATCTGTGAGGGTCGACAACTTATCTAAGTAAAACGTGAAAATATGACTAACAATGTCGACCGGCACAGTCTAAATTCATTGTTATTTTAATAATACAGTGTACAGTAGATCGTGTGAAAATACAGTAGATCTACTGTAATTTAATGTCTGTTGCAAGGGGATGAGAACATGATTTCCCCTAATTTCAATTTCAATTTTTTTCCTTTTCGGCCAGGAGAATGACAATCTCTTGACTGAAGGGGTTAATTACAGTGTATCTGGAAACGCTGACTCTAAAAAAACGGTTGTTTAGCGTGTGCGGCGCGGGTGCTTTGTGTGCGCGGCGCGGGCGGCGCTTCTACTGGCAGAAAACGCCCTTAGGCTCTATAAAGAGGAAGTTGCCTAACCCAAGCAGCCCAAAATTCCGTCACTCACTTGACTCCAGTTCAAAGCTATGCCAAATTTCTATAATGTCCATTGAATCGCTGCCGGCCATAAGCAAGAGATGTTTAATCATGTATGAGTGTGCCGGGTGCCAAGAGAAACAGTACACACTCGCTTAGCAGTAGCCAAAGTGCGAAGTTTGTTGGGAATAAACAAAGCACTCTCTTGGCAGCCACCTGGGAGATTCAGGTAGAGCAGGGCATCCAAATGCTAAAGGAACTTTACAAAATATATTTGTGAAATGATACAAAAACAAAAAAAAACACAGTTTACAGTCTTTTGGAAAATATATCTTGTAAAGAGGAGCTTTGTGTACGAATGATTATATAATCGATACTACAGTTCTTACTTGTACTTGCTTGATGACAATACATGGTAATGAAAATTATGAAACAAATATTATCGTATCTGAGGAGGTCTTAACAGTTTATCAGAAACAAACGAACACAAAATAAAAAAACATAGGTCAATTTGAAGCGTGATCAATGAAAGAAATATCCTGAGTGGACATACTGTATGTACGTAAACTGTGTCAACTACTATTTTCAACCGACTTCAAAAAAGGAGGAGGTTCTCAATTCGACCCGTATGTTTTTTTTTTTTTTTTTCTATGTTTGTTACGCGATTACTCTGTCAATTATGAACCGATTTGAACAAATCTTTTTTCGGCGTATAGGTAATACCTCAAGGGTGGTCCCATTTACACCAGGTCAGGATCTGACGATGGGATCCTGGAGAAATTGAGGGAACTCTTCAAATATTATAGGCAGACCTATAGTGATTTTTGTGTTTTTCATAATAACTCGTGCAAATGCACATGGTAAGCATAATATTGTGATGCGGAACTGCTGATGAAGACCACATATGGCCACCAGATCTGCTCAATACTAGGTACAAATACATGCGTGGCTGACGGGCAGGCAACGCATAGCCTAAACCGGTGGACCTAGAGCCATGAAACTTTGTACAGAGGTTCCTTAGTAGCGTGGGGTAGCACTGAGATGGGATTTGACAAAATTAATTCCCCAAGGGTGGGGGGATAAGGGGTTACAGTTTGTATTAAACTCAATCTAATCAAATAGGGTTTGTGGAAGTCGGTTTTTTCTAAAGTTTACTTTTTGTTTCAATTATCTATTATTCACTTGTTTCAGGTCCAGCGTTTTGGGGTTTAATAAACCCGGAGTGGTCGCTGTGCAACAAAGGGCGGAGACAGTCGCCGGTAAACTTGGAACCAGACAAACTGCTGTACGACCCGAATCTACGGTTTTTGCATATAGATAAGCATCGGGTCAGTATAAAAGTAGACACATAAGGTACGATTACGTACCCAGACGTTATTGTGTAGTTAAGCCAGGTTTATAAATATCTTTCTCTTAAACCCCTTCACTCGCAGAAGCACACCGCTCGAACGACCGAACAAAGGCGAACTATTGTTATATAAGATGTATCGGTGAACCAGTTAAGACAACATTCCTTGAGGATATACAAAAAATACAACATAATTATTTATTTTCCAAAAAAGCACTGACTGATAATAATAAAGCATAACATTCAGGGACTTACTTGACATGGCTGATTGTCATGGCTAAAAATTTACAGATAAATGGCCTTATAAGCAACACCGGTCACTCCGTGATCTTCACCGTCGAGAACGAGACTCGCCACCACATCAACATCACTGGCGGGCCACTGTCCTACAAATACCAGTTCCACGAGATACACATACACTATGGATTGCACGACCAATTTGGTTCCGAGCATGCCATAAACGGGTATTCATTCCCTGCTGAGGTAAGCATTCTGCTGTTCTATTTTCTAACTCTTTTATAGGATTAGTCGAGACAAAATATTGATGAAATATTTACCTACAGCATTTTCGCATTTAATTAAATTCAAAACATTTCCCTCTTCGGGAGGGTAGGTATCAATTAAAATCTAAGATTACGTCTTATTAAGGTATCGGTAGCGAAGCGGCTTATCGATTTGCAGTCGATATTTGCGTTCCAAAAAAATCGACTTAAATACAAATCCCTCGTTGCAAATTTCTATGAGAGCGGGTAAATTCGAGGTAAAATCGAGGTAACAGATGTTTTTACATGCATCGCTCGAGTCGCCGCTTTTGCGCCTCCGAAATCCCAAATGTAATCTCGGCCGATGTGAGTTCCACTGAGGCGTGACTTTTCCGCTGTTTATTTATGTGACAAATTCTCTCGTGAGCTCACTCCGTTGAGGGTTCTTTTTAATGATTCCGTAGTTCATCATTTTAGTTTCGTCATATATATGTCGGTGGCAGAACGTAGAATTGGGCACATCATGATGTGCTAAAACGTGAATTATCATGAAAAAACTCTTAAAGTAAACACTGCGGTAGCTTAGGTGAAGACTAACGTTTGACATATACATGTAACGTTTGACAACACAAAAAACTTCACGTAGTGCTGAATAAAAATGCTAAAAGACATGTTTTCGTTAAAACACACCACATTATGATTTGCCCAGTAATTGCTTGGGTATATCATGAAATGGCGGGGAACATCATGATGATGTGCCCGATTCTACGATCGGCCGCCGACATTTTCACGAAGAACAGTAAACATCTCCAAATTCCAAATTAAAATTCCAAAATATTTAATGCAACATTGTGGTTTTACAGGTTCTTAAAATTAGGAAATATCTCTTGCAAAGACGCTTGCAGCGTGTCGCACTTGTGATTTAAATAAATACCTATTCATTTTTTACTTATCCCTGAAAAAGAAAAAACATAAAGGAATAACGCAACCTGCATGTTATTAAAAATATTAGAGTGTCTTTAATATAGTTATTGAAAAAAAAACATTGGAATACTTATTATTACATTACCACTTCAACAACTTTTTAACGTACAACAACCGTGTTTCAGAATAAACAAATTGAAATTAAGCGAGTTGTTGCGCAATCTTTATAAATATCGTGTTAAAGAAAACAGGCCATTAATTAATTTACATTTTCCTTCTGTTACAGATTCAAATATTTGGTTTCAATTCGCAGCTTTATTCGAATTTCTCGGAGGCTCTGCACAAGGCTCAGGGAATCGTCTCCATTTCCCTTTTATTACAGGTATTTTAGAAAAAGACTTCTTATTTTTCTTGAGTCGTATTTCTTATAAGTAGTTTTTTTCATGCAAATAAAGACAACTCTACTTATGATGCCACAACAAGTAACGATGATTTCAAAGCAGATGCAGCAACGGCCTTTTTTAATTACAAACTTTTTAAATTAGAGTTTATTTTATACAAATAGAGTAAATTTTATGTCTAGCCTTTCTACACTTATGATGAAAGGGTAAAGATATTTCCTGAAAATAATCACAATAAGTAGGTAGTAACCATCGGGGAAATGATCGTAAAAATAAATCACGCACTTAAAGCGAGGCAATTTTTAAGCAGCTGAGTGCTCTTCAAGCTTTGTAGAAACAGCTGTGTTGTAGTTTAGCTACATATTGGAGAGTTTAATGCGGTCTTATGTCAAGACTCTTAAGAACTATAATGCTTACTACAATGGTGTAACTTACTTTGAAATCAGCTGTAGATACAGATTGGCACGTTGTTCGCGGCCGCACCTATTCATGGCAACCGCCCGAACTGTGCTCACTTAATTAAGGAAATTGGAATTTTGTGCGCTATTGGATTAGCTACCAAAGCTATTAGTCCAAATTAGGAGCCGTCTGAAACGAAGGTGAAAAATATATTGCCAGTCACTCCAAGGGATCAACGCAGCACTTTCAATTTACAAAACACTATTCGGAGCGCAAACTAACTTATAGAGTGGTTCTATTGTTGATATGTATACCAGGTTAATTGCATTTCAGTTTCATTATTCTCGGTGTAGTCTTTGTAGCTGTTTGTTCGACGTCAACGCTCAAAAACAACATCAAAATATATCCTTAAACATGCAAGACTAAAATTTATGAAGTTTCTCGTCGTCACTATGCACACTGAGATACATCTAAGCATACAAGCGCAAAGTCTTTACTAGATCATTTTATGACTACCCTTAATGAGACAGAGCCGGTCGGTGTTGGCTCTACTCTGCTAATGTTGTCACAAAAGGGAACTTGTTTATAGCAACGTGCAGCTAACTCCGCACACCTGTCAACTCATTGAATCGGCTCGTTCTAATTTTCATACTCTCATGCAGGACCAAGTCTACCTATAAGAGTAGAGACTTGGAAGATACGAACTGTTGTTGGCTAAAAGATTGTTTGTTAACAACTAACTGATGTTGAAATACTAATGTAGTTTTGACTTTGCATTAAAAAAATTGCTTGCCCAATTTGTTTGAATAAAGCTAACAATTGAAACTGATTTACAGTATCAAAAAATCATTATCAGATTCAATCAGCCCACTTGGAGTTGTAAATAAAGGAGATCAATCACGTTTTATACAAGCTTGAACCCAAAATCAAAAGTGCTGGCAACTTCAAAAAATATACTTCAAATGATTGACCACATTGATTGATGTGACTATGTATGATGTCATCAGCATAAAGTCAAGTGATACAGCTACTTGAAAATCATTATTTTCACTGAATGAATATAAGATTTTTGATAAAAATCTTCATCAGAGATAATTTAATGATACTTTTCTTAATCGCAGCAGTATTTTTACCAATCACGTCATTCATTGCCTACATATAAATTCATTCAATTGTAATTTTTTCAAGCATTTTTTTATAAATCAATGAAAAAAACCTTCATGAAAGCATGAATATTCTACGTAGACTAACGGCAAACTAGTAATGTTGGTCCTTGGCTTCACACGTGTCTTAATAAGTTTTCTGTTTCAGCTCGGCGATTTATCAAATCCAGAGCTGAGGGTATTGACGGAGGAGCTGGAAAACATAAAGTATGGAGGTATGTATCTAAGTTAACTTACTTTGTATGCATTGAATATTCGGAGACATTGCACCTTATGATCCGGCCAAAGACAGAAAAGTTTTTCGGATGACTAGTATAGCTAAACATGACCGATACTTTATGTGGCTCCACCAACCCGAGGTGTAATGAGGATAGAAACAGACAATTTTATTACTCTTTTGTCTGTAAACAATTCCAAATTCCAAAAATGTGTACAAAATAAATTGAGTGTATTCACCTCTTTGGTACAGGAGCAGAAATGCCAGTGAACAAGCTCTCGGTCCGGGGTTTGCTTCCCGACACGGACTACTACATGACTTACGACGGATCCACCACGGCACCGGCGTGCTTCGAGACTGTTACGTGGGTCATCGTCAACAAGCCCATTTACATCACTAAACAACAGGTACATTATTACTATAGCAACCTATTTGCACTTATATACAGTGGGGCGCAGCTTTTCAGAATAATACTACTGGCGGGCAAAGCAAACTCGCGAGTCAAAAAAAGACTTCGCCTACCCTGCCTTACAAAATCTTTTCTGTGAGACCTGCGTCCCAGCATACACCCAGTCTAAGTTATCCTTAAAACCTCTTGTGACTTGTTTGATACTGCAGTAGGATGCGGGACATGTGACATTTCACGCTATGGCAAACCGCCAGTGAAGTGTCGCCATAGACAAAGAGTTTATAAACGTACTACTAGACTTCATGTAAATACACCTTGGTGGTCGATACTGTAACGAGATAGGCGGCTAAAGACCGTTCGGTGTTGAGTAATCTGTATGATATCATCGTCCGTATAACATGGTAAGACAAAGAGCCTTTCATCCATCTCAACTCCACATAAAATTTCATATTCGACTCATCTTACTAAACAATGAGATTAGAATGATAGAGTGCTATAGGAACTCTAAACATTAGGTATACAGTTACAATCATTCAATACACCTAATCGGTCAATTGCAGTGACGCATTCGAATGGAAGATCACTGATCAATCATTTATATGTAGATAACTTCGTGACCAAAACCAAGCCAGCCAGATGCAATATTCATAAATGCGTTATTTGAATTACCACTGCACACTGAATTTAAAATTTATCTGCGTGGACCGGAACGTATTTCTAAATAAACACAAGTTCCACGGAACACGAACCTCTTTATATGCAGCGCCCTCCTTCTTATATCGTTAGTGGAATGAATATTTCAAACTTCTGGATCAAACATTCGAGACGGAGATACTCTGCTGCATAAATGCAGTTCGATCGTATACTAAAACGAGAGCGTTAACTTATAACTAGGATGAGTATTACCGAGACTAACTTGCTATCAATGTATTTATTGCGTCATATATTTATGACGCTTTGATGGCGTGATATTAGTTCAGTAGGTTCCCAATGTCCTATATTCGTTTTGTCTACGAGTACAATCTCATCTTTACGAGTGACGTCATAAGAGTTCCTCGAAAAGTGTACTCAAAATAAAGTATGCAGTAATACTATTGAGTGCGCTTGATTTAATTTGAATCATTCCCACCATAGCTCAACCCTCTTACGACCGAAGCGTCCAAAAAATATGAACAACAAAGAAATCCAGAAAGTGTTGCGAAAAAGTAACTTTGTGCCAAGAGTATTCGTCACAGCGCAGCCAGCAAAGGCTGTCATTGGCACCCGTTCTGCCTGATTTAACCCCTGTGTCCCGTGTCACCCCATGTTGCCTTTCACCCCGGTATCAACAAACGCGGGTGTATCGATTTCGATTAACGATCATATGAGATTATTCATATCTTCTGTTTAAGTACATAAGTGTTAGTGAATATTTCGTTGTGAAGTACCCAACTGAGATATGTACGTTTGTTAATGTTTGCCCTGACTTATGGTCTAAGATCCGAAGAGAGCTCGACCTTCACCCATCTGTTACTGCGAAGAAACTTGGTTTTTATAAAATTTCGTATGAGAAAATACATCGCGAGTGAGTTACCTAGCAAAATCCTGGCAAGGCTATGATTAATTAATTAACGGTCAAGTGTGAGTAAAACTCGCGCGCTAAGGGTTCCGAGCAAACTTGTAGATTGCTACCTCTCGTAACTGGTGTAATTAGGTAACTACATAAAAATACTAGTTTAGGGGTTTGAAGTTGAAATTATATTGATGACACCATGTACAACAATTTCACTGTAATCTTTAAGTTAAAGTAGTATAAAGTACAAATAAACTTTATCTTATCTTATCTTATGTTATCCATGTAAACAAAATTATGGCATAAACGGTCGTAGCGTTCGGTTGCGTTGACCAATAAAATTGATTTTTTTTCAACTTCAGGGGACTTATAGGCTTTAGTAGTTGGTATAAATTTCAGCTTGATACGTCCACCACGCCTATAAAAGGCCTTTTATTTTGAAATGTTAAATTAATCATACCCTTGCCAGGATTTTATTTATTTTATTTTATTTATTTTATTTGGGACATCAACAGCATATAAAATAAATGAGTTACAACAGGAAAATACAAAAATTAAGCCGGTAACAGATATCCACAGAAGATACAATAAGCAAGTAAAAGAGAAAAAAAAAACTTAAAGTTATCTTATTATTATGCACGTTGTAGAGTTTTAGGAAATAAGAATTTTAGTGGGTACGTGATTTAAATTAAATATACTTAGTAAGGAAAATGTGAGGAGTATATTTGTAATGGATTGCTAGGATTTTGCTTACCCACTCGCAATGTATCTATCTTCTAGCATACAAAATTTTATAAAAACCAAGTTTCATCGCAGTAACAGATGGGTGAATGTCGAACAGCGATATTTTAACCCGCACGTGACCTATACCTATGATTGTTTTGATGATATCAAATCAGCATACTTGCGGCATATTATTTTAAAACATCGGGCATAGTACATAGAGGTAGGACAGGGTGCACAGAATACGCGGCATTGCTGAAGTGTAGGATCTACCAAGATACCAAATTATGTAAACGAAGTGTGGACATTGAGAACCTACCGCGGACAAAACTCTTTCATTTATAAATATTACGTGAGAATAAATATAGTTAGTTCAAGGAAACAACAACTCACCCGAAGTTCATCACAACGCTTCACGCCCCCTAGTTTGTTGCCACCACCTACCGACGCTAGTTAGCTGAGTTCGCCGTGTCCAAGTTCACCCCTTCTCTGAGCACTGTTCCTTTCGCCATGCATTCAGCTCAGCTCAAGCAACCGGCACAGTAATAACATTTTCATTTCAGTTCACGCTACAATAAACAACTCACGTCCCTCGCCTTAGACAAAGACTCCGCTGAATTATGTACGTGTTAAAAGTAAACTAAAAGTGCCGCGTGGTGTGGCTGTTATTATAAATCATTGTTTATGTTTTCCGTTTGTGGGAGAATTAAGTGTTAGTGGGAACTGGGCAGGGATCCTCGCCTGGTGAAGCGGTATTAACAACTGCTCTGGGGAATGTACGCAAACACTAACACAGTATTTTATCTTAGTTCTCCTAATGAACTGTCGGGTAGAGTAATTAAGTCTATGGATGCAAATAAGTGGCACTTTTAACATACGTTAATTATTTAAATTTACGTGTTTTGGGCGGTTTTTTCACAGTGCACTTCTAAGGGGACTTAAAAATTGCACATAACAAAAAAAAACACAAATGCAACTCTCTGATTAAAGATAAGCTCGCCTTTGTATGTTTTTTCTACCATGAGCTATCTGAAGTATACAAATGTAATTTTAGTACAAAAAAGAAATTACGAATAACGAAGTACATAAATGCGTGGCCTACGAAGTGTTATATATTATCTGCCCAGGTCCCTCAAATAAGCTCGTTCCATGATAATGATGATTAAAACAGCCATAATCCCGCCCCACAACCGTACCTTCCAGTGCCAAACCGCTCGCCGAAGTTTCGAAATTTCAATCTGCCTAAACGCAAATTCATTCACAGTCGATCAAAGTTATAAGAGAAGTTATAACGTCGAGTCTATAATCAGAATCAAATTGTTTAATACAGCGTAAACAGCGATTTGGTCGAGATAGCGCTCAGTTGCGTGTTGCAGCGCAGTTAATCCGTGGTGGGCGCGCGGCGGCGGCGGCGGGCGGCCGCTTCTGATACCACGCTGTACAGAACGCGCAGATAAACTACTGCAGATGGCCTTGAAATTGTTACTTCTTTCGAAGATACAGGTCTTTTTTACTATTTTAATTATGAGCATTATGGTGTACATACTTGTGACACAGGCTTTAAACAGGTTTAAAAAAAACCTTGATTCAACTTGGCGGGTACAATGCTGTGTCCGGAAGATTTCTTGAATAAGTACGGCAACGTAGCAGCGACTTCATCTTTATCACTTTCGTAAAAGGCGTGATGTTTTATTTGTTTTGAGTAAATGCTGTACCTTCGCTACCATTAGTACGGATGTTACCTCACCAACACGTAGGCGAAAGGAAGAAATTTCAATTTACCTGAAAACGGTCTGCTTTGTTCATATTAAGACCGTGAAAACGTAATAACACGGACTGTTAACAAAATGTTATGGGCTTCTTGGTAGGTACATTATCATTAGTTATTGTATTTCCACTTATCATATGGCCTATCGTATATCAAAACAACACTTACCATATGGCCTGGTATATCAAGCAAACAATCATGAATACCTATAATGATAGGTTATCTGGTTATGTTGAAATTCAATCAAAAGTTAACGCGCCCTAAAGTCTTCACAAAATAAAAGGCCCGTTTTGACAGTTCACGCCCATGAAGTTTTAACCCCTAACGCGTAGGTAATAGAAGCGGTTTTCCTAGGTGCAACTTGTACGCTTTGCTTGTACGCAACAGTTGGCTTTTATTACCTACGCATTAGGGGTTAAAACTTCATGGGCATGAACTGTCAAAACGGGCCATTTATTTTGTGAAGACTTTAGATGTGTAAAACATTCCTAATAAAAGAATATCTTACTTTTTAGTTCATTATTGTTTGATGAAACTCCTTGGCTATATCAAAACCACCCGACATCAAGAATTTTAAAGGTTAAATGCCTGTAAACCTTTATCGTCGCAGCTGCACGGACTCCGGCGGCTGATGCAGGGCGATTCTCGTCACCCAAAGGCTCCTCTGGGCAACAACTTCAGGCCGCCACAGCCGCTACATCATAGGGCAGTTCGGACCAACATTGATTTCGACCTGAGCAAGGTAATCTACAGCACTAGCGCTGAGACGTATTTTTTCAGCTGCAATTTATATAAAGAAATGTTGTCTATGTTTAAAAATTATTACATATTTATAAGAATTTTGACACTAAACTAAATGTAAATTGATACAATTTTATATTTACAGTACCCCGGTAAAACTTGCCCCAGCATGCATAGAGATATGCACTATAAAGGTACGGTGCAGTTTCTACATAGTCGTGTTTTTATTTTGTTTTGTAAGATTTGTTATATGTTTAGGAAATTGATTTTGTTTTTTTTTATTGCAGCCAAAACCTGGACACAATATTGAAGAACGACAAAAGTACCGGTAGGCATTCACTTATATTCGAAACTTTGCTTTGTTTTTTTTTTAATTTAAATTCGAATTGTAACTGTAAATAAAGTAACTACATAAACGACACAAAGGTCTGTACAGTCTCTATTGGAAATTAAACCTAATGTTAAGTAGATGTACGCGAGTATGAACTGTTTTACTTTTAACTTAAGTTAATAGCTCTGCTATTAGTGAAATAGGGAAATAATGCCCAGAAATATCATTGTGAATAGTATTATTGTTATATGTAACCAACATATCCTAAAACATATTTTATAATGGAATCTAGTTAAGTAGGGTGCGTGTGTGCGTATTTTCGGATAGATTATTTGAAAGCTTTATCAATAAGTGTAGACGATTTATTAAGGTACTTACATATGTATAAACTTCTGTCAGAAAAATTTAACGGTTTGGTATCCTGTATTTAGGAGAGTAGGCGAAACTAAATAAGTATAGGCCGTATTACTTTTAGTTTAGTAAATTCATTAATTAATTCGTGTACAAGCAATTGATTTTATGTAACGTCGCTATTTGTAGACAGCTTTTTTGTTATCAGCAGTTCAAAACATAGTATAAAGTAGGTAATTTGTGAAGTGTATATAGCTTTAATAGATAATGATATTTAAGGTTATGAATGTTTCTTTGGATTCAGTATCTGTAACAACAAATATTTTTAATACAACCGGGTTGTTTGACATACTTTCCCTGTCCTTGTCCTTACAACACTTGTCACCTGTCCTTACTTAACTTAACTTAAAACCTCTTATGGAGGATTGTTACCCATATTCATATTCATAATTCATATTCGTTTATTGTATAGAATATAGTTTATTAATAAATGTATGAATGCCACATATGCACAACATTAGAATATATAAGATTAAAATGCAGTTTATTTTAGCAATGTCCAAAACAATCCTTTGTTTTTTGTTGTTTGTCAGGTCTTGGATTTTTACTTGTTTGTGTTGTCGCTGTTTCGGGTTTCCACGACACAGGGTATCCTAGTGTGGGGCCAGAAGCAATGTATGTGCCTGTATGTAAATGATTATGTTTATGTTTTTGTATTGGAACTGTTCGCGTGTATAAGTAAGTTTTTAAAGCTTGTCACTCAATATCAACGTAAGTCTTCCGACATTACCA
Source organism: Argyresthia albistria (assembly GCA_963457715.1). Classification (NCBI taxonomy): domain Eukaryota; kingdom Metazoa; phylum Arthropoda; class Insecta; order Lepidoptera; family Argyresthiidae; genus Argyresthia; species Argyresthia albistria. The sequence goes on along the minus strand of OY735253.1, from coordinate 8,017,734 downwards.
AAGGACTACTTTATCAAGATATTGTGGTATACAATACCCCAGTCATATTTTATTAGACACTGCATGTATTTTTTGCACCTGTAAATGTGTTTTCAGTTTAAATATAATCATCTGTCTACCTAGAAATATTGTTTTAAGAATACCTGGTATTTGTTTTAACTTAGAGTGTAGCTTAGCTTGTTCTAAGAACAGAAAAGGCGCAATTATTTGAATATATAATTATGTAACTTTTGTGTTGTTGTTTTGTGTTTTAAATTTTATGCATTTTATACTTGACACTTTCTAGGACGATATACAATACTTAAAACTTTGATAGATAGACAGATAGATAAATGGCATTGCTTGTATTGGTTCTCATTGCCAATACAAGGTGGCTCAAAGATTTTTTCCGAAGAAGTCTGATAAAAATTTAAACTATATTTATCCAGAGAATCGTGCTCGGAATCCGAACAGGGTTTCTACAAAGAATCCGAACGTTTTCAATTCCATTCACCCTCTTTATTACCTGGAGTCAGGAACTCGGCGATCACAAGTTGAATTTATCCCTCCTCTTATGCAATGAAGTGGAATCGTCTGTTTTAGTGTTTGCCCCCACTTTTGCGTTTGAATAAAACGCTCATTTGAATGCGACGACGACGATCGGAATACCGCTCCCTTTCGCTGTTATAACTTAATTTAATCGGGTCACATCAGAAAACGTACGGAGTCCACCAATGAAAAGGTAATGGCGACATTCGGGAATAATACTCATTGCATTTTTTTCCATATTGTTAGACGCGACCAACGCGCGACATGGAAAAAATAAATTATTATCAACTGATTAATTATTTTTATGCTGAAACTAATACCTGTATAATAAGATAAGAAAAGTTAAATGTATTTAAAATTCAAATAAATAATTACGAACGGAAATCAGAAAGGATTTGATTTGGGGAAATAGATGATCTGATTCGCGGCACCCACCGCCCAACCCGCTGGACCACCGCCGCCGCCGTAAACGGACATTATTGGAAAACTTACTCCTCGCCTTGCCTTTGAAAGAGTAACACAAATAATTGGGTTCATTAAAAATAATAGCACTGCGCCGACTACAAATTTTAATAATAATTTCAACAGCTGAATCTGAAACAGGTCACTCGGAAGCAATTGAACGGTAATTTTATTAAATTGCTTTGATAATTGAAGTAAAACGTTAATATAACATTGAAAATAATATATCACAGAGAGCCACCAGAAAGCTAGAATTAAATGTCCAAAATTTCCCTGGTGAGAGATATCTATAGATGTGCCGAGGCGGCAACATTGTGGCAATATTGCCTTTTTTTGTATGGGGGCAATATTGCCGTAATAAATGGTAATATTGCCAGCTCGGCACATCTATAGGGATATCATAATATATCCAAAACTAATGCAGCAGAAAGGTCAAACTGGTTTATTTAAATTCCCAACATTGTAATATTCCCATTTTTGTAATATTTCCAGCATACTTAAACCCGCATGATCGTAGGAAAATCTACATGGTACACACTGTAGACCACGTCAGCAACGGTCAAGACTGCCATTATAGAGGGTAAGGTACAAAGATCGTTATGGTAATGTGTACTTAGCAAATGCTGACACTGCTTAGTATAACCCTGCTACCTTCTCAGATGGTATCATGAACTTGACAAATAACTAAACATTTTTGTTTATTCAGCAGTCTTTTTTTTTCAACTAGCCAGGTTTACATCATGACTATAATTATCATCTTTAAAAAAACTGCATAGCACCAATAAGTAAAATATCAGTCAATATAGTCAATATATGGGGGCTTGATTGTTCATGCGTTTTCCTACTTTGTTGCATCTCATGTCTTAGAGAGATCTCAGAGCTACTATAGCCTGCTTAGTCATATTTTGTAGCAGACGGTAGAGTTCGATACAGTTTCTCTAAAGCCGTGTGCGCTGCTCCAAAACTCCAACAAAACCGAAATATCACACCTAGTTATCACGTCTTGCTCTAGTGAGCGCTAACACAAAATGAGTTACTTCCCCTCCCCGCAGGCGAACGCGGGGGATTTTATCCATTTCTCGCTGCAAACATGTTAATGTTTTTTTCCTAACATAACATGTAGGCCACGCCCCTAATCTGTTAGCAAAACAATGTTAGGATGTTATAAAACACGAAAACATGTCGCAGCGGACGAGGCTTAACTATGAGGACATAATGTTCATAGAGCTACGTAAAATTATAAGTACACTTCCTTCAGTGTGTGCTTCACCTCCCTCACATAAAAATTCTTAAACTAACTAGAGAGCGTTTATGCCAGTCTGAAATGGTACGCGCCTGCCACCTATTGAATTCAGCTAACACAACGCAGACAATCCTAACTACGAACTTCGTTTGCAGCAAACAGTCTGATCAGCAGCACCAACGTCAACGTAAATTAGTCGCCAAACAGTTACAAATTGTTCTGCCATATTAAAAGCCTAAGGCATAATGCTTAAATGATAAACCCAATATCCAAGCAAAGCCAAGAAGCGTGGATGTAAAGCCGGGTTTACATTTTGTTAATTAAAGGATTACACGCGGAACGCTAATTAGTAACTGCTCCCCTTATCTGATACGCAGTATCATCATTCGGTGTAAATCGCTTGTCGATGTAGTATGCGGATATTGTATGAGGGTACAGGTCCTCGAGTCTCATAACGGTTTTCGAATTGCTATGTAGTATATCGGTTTCCCTCGTGGTCGGCAAAAGCCATATTTAGCGTCAGTCTTGAAACAAAATAGGCGCTGCCTTCAAGTCAAATAAGGCATTTTTCGCCTTTGGGAACAATTAATACCTATTGCTTGCTATTCGATTATCGCTATATTATTTTCACATGCGACTCAGGCCCCAGAAATTTAGCTTAAAGTAAAATTCCATGGGCTATACGGTCGCCTGTCCGCAGGTGATGCGGCTTCGAATACGGGCGCCGACCATGTACACTAGTTCGTTACACCGAAGTTCTAACGTTTGATGAAAGACATCATAAGAAAACCTTTATATCTCAAAGCTGTGGCAACGGGCTAGCTCCCTGTTACAAAATGGAGTAGTTACTTACTTGGAGTACCTATATAACTTAACGCCATTCCGCGTTTTCCTTATACGGTAGCAAAGAGAAAACCCAGAGCGTATTGGTTTATAGACTCACGGGTAATATGATCTATCATCATTTTAACTAAGTTGCAAACTGATTTCAGTGAGCAAAATACAAAGGCAAGTTTAGAATAATTTTCACTCGAACAGTCTAGACCACTTCATTTTCAGTTGCTGAGATCCAGATTCAAATTACAGATCAAAGGGCTGGCTGCCGCGATCAATAACGCAGAGGGCTGGAAACGTTTCAAACGGCCGAATGTATGAAAGGGATACGCATCGCTGTTTATTTTGAAACTTGTCTTCAGTCTTGGTAAAGCTTATGCAATTATGTAAAGTCCAAAGCACAAATACGCTCTACGTATTAGCTATTATTTTTTACTTTTTCTGCGTGAATGCTTAAATTTTTGCAGCATCTGTGCTCACATAAAGGGATGAGTGAGCCAAAATAAACGAATTTCATATTTACCGTTGGTACTTTTTAGGGTTCCGTACCCGAAGGGTGCCAAACGGGACCCTATTACTGAGACTTCGCTGTCCGTCTGTCTGTCTGACACCAGGCTGTCTGTCACCAGGCTATATCTCATGAACCGTGGTAGCAGAACAGTTGAAATTTTCCCAGATGATGTATTTCTGTTGCCGCTATAACAAAAAATACTAAAAAACAAAATAAATTTAATATTAAGGGGGGCTGCCATACAACTAACGTGATTTTTCTTGCGATTTTTTATACATAATGGTACGGAACCCTTCGTGCGCGATTCCGACTCGCACTTGGCCGGTTATTCGTCTGCCTCTGTTCTTGGTAGCGTTTTATAGCTCATGAAAGGGTACGAATTGTTTTGTTGACAGATTTATGAGGAAAAATTCGGCGGTTGTTTTATATCGAGCTGCTCTTTGAGTGTAAAAGAAAACATTTCTGAATTGATGCACAAATCGTATTATAGTAAGTATTTATTCTTATTCTTATTATTCAAGGTTTTTATTGTTATTGTCTTTGATTCTTGATGCGAGTTTTCATAAGAGCATTTTGCAAAGAGCATGTTATCAAAATGCAGGTGATTTTGATATCATCTTATCAGTTAATCCCATTTTACTTTCCTAAAGAAAATTTACAATCAATTAACTTTTTTCGTTATAGTTCACATTGACGTTAATACTCGTCAACAATAACAATGGAATAGTTTAGTCGATTTTTGCAACGTCACAATTCAGTATCATTTTAGTTCTATATCAGGCATAATTTATCTTGTACTAGGACAACAGAACGATGGTGAAGTGTTGCCAGCGTCGAGGGCGTGCCTGAGACTGTTCACAACTCGATAACAAGACACGGCTTGCTTAATTGCGACTTATTACAATTGCAGGTTCTCCGCCACTATTCCTGGCGTAGGTATTTTAATCGTCGAGTTTGGACGAGGTGTAGTGCTAACAGGTTCTAATTCCAACTTAGGCACGCTCGCGTCTGTCTGTTGTATTTACCACAGTTAAATTAGGTTGCACATGTAACTTGCACTTTTAAAATTACTAAACGGGACCTTTTGGAACAGTTTTGGACATCTTCTGGGATAACGCTCAAAAAAGTCCCAGGCCCTCCCTAGTGGGATAGCCGGGAAATTCTGGAAAAACTACAATTTGAAGAAAATTCCAGGAGTGTGCTTAAAATTTATTTTTGCATTGCATTTTATTTTTTCATTTGATCACTTTTTAGGGTTCCGTGCCCGAAGGGTGCCAAACGGGACCCTATTACTGAGACTTCGCTGTCCGTCTGTCTGTCTGTCTGTCACCAGACCGTATCTCATGAACCGTGGTAGCTAGATAGTTGAAAATTTCACAGATGATGTATTTCTGTTGCCGCTATAACAAAAAATACAAAAAAAAAAACAAAAAAAAAAATTAATATTAAGGGGGGCTCCCATAAAACTAACGTGATTTTTTTTGCGGTTTTTTATAGATAATGGTACGGAACCCTTCGTGCGCGAGTCCGACTCGCACTTGGCCGGTTTTTAATTTTCTTTTTGTTTTTGTTTTATTTTACATACAGACATTTGAAATTTTAAATTTATTATCCAGTACATTCAAGTGACAATTAAATGTACAGTATTTATGTTAATATACATAATGTTAATTAATAAAATTCATAATGTAAAAGTAAAATGGAAAAGTATATTGTAATATTTAGAGGAAAATTGATCATTGATCTAAACCAAACGTCAAACATTTCCTTCCATTGACCGATGATACTTTTCTTTATTCATTCGGTCTATGTCTGAAACTTCGAAACACGACTTCAAAGCTTGGAAAGTACAAAAATGCAGCAATTGCCTGCATTTCTGATAATGCTCATTACTCCGCCTATATGACCTGCCCCGGTGAGCGCCGCTTGACAAACCAAGATAAATGTCAACGACAACGATCAACGTCGACAGCAAAGAGAGAGTTCACCCGCATTCATTGCATAATGACATGGACTTGAGTGACGTATCGAGAAGTCATACGAGCAGGAGATTGAATCTTGCTGTGAATCGATACGAGGCAATTTGTGGGATATCTAGCTCAAAGGAGAGCGCTTCTGCTGACATTTATGGATTGATGGTCATAAATAATATACTAAAAACCACTCTTGCCGTCAGAAATTATTCACAGGATGGACAGGATTATTCTTTAGGAAAAAGACAATATAAGTTCTTGATCCTGATCGTTTGATCACTGAAAATGTTAAAGGAATATCCTGTGTAAGCAAAACAAAGTGTTTTCAAATACCTGTGCTGATAATTACAGCGTCATTGTTTAACCATTTGTTAACAATGCAAGCACACAATAGCACATCGGGAAGGGGCTAAATTTGTTGACAGTAAATTGGATCCTAATGAAGCAAAGGCCCTCTTCGTAAACAACTGAGACCGTCTTCTTAGGCGTGTTTACGTGATTCGCTCGGTTCGTTAGCTTTGTTTCAAATCCAATCATTCGTTTACTATCTCTTTATACAGAATCCACGGAGACTACTCGTGCTTCGTATATGCGTGTTTAATATAATATTTTCTGTTGTCAAACTTGTATTACAATAGGTTACCAAAATGGTGCGTTTTTTTAATCATAAATATTCACTTAACAGGTCATCCAAAATACAAATCACCTATCTATTAAACTGATTTTTTGTTTATAAATGAAAATTATACTGAAGCCTAAAATATTTACAATGAAGCTACACCAACCATTTTAAGATCTCCATTTATTAACGCTACATTTCACAGCGACACGACCTCAAATGTATTTAGATGTAAATCCCAACAACAGGTGGCGTGACGTGTCCACAATAAATAACAAGCTGCGTCTGCTTGTGGCATGGCGGGAGGAAGGGGGAGAGGCAAGCTGTGGCGAACCACACGGATCAAGCCGAATGTGCGACATGCCCGTGGCTTGCCATTTTATACCAGGGATTAGAACGTTGTTGGTAAAAGTGTCTGGATTGATCCAGAAATTTCCCGATGAGGTGACTATGAAATAATTGAAGAAGCTCGACAAACTCGTCATGCCTATTGTAAAATTTGATTCGCCAATCACCAATCTAGGGCCCACGATACAGGTTAGACCTAGTGTGGATCCCAACAGAAATATGTAAACTCGCAAACTTTGTATTATTATTTTTGAATTGCCACTACAGCCAGAGGATTCGTCGATCAAGCAGACGAACCCCAAAGTGCAAATAAATACAAAATGTCACAATATGCGATACAAACTATAGCTCCTGCCTGAGAGATTGCAATAATATTCGCGAGTAGATAGGTACCGTAGGTACCTACATATTATTCTTATTGGTTAGGCTGAATTTTTAAACTTTACGGTCTGAAAACCAGCGCTGTGAGCTAGAACATGTTTGTGCTACTCGCAGCAAATGCTGAGACTTGAATACCGTCCCTTTTTTGTCCTAATAAACTAATGTACCGAGGGGCACAGGCCTTTACCCACGGGTAAGATTGAGCCATAATCAACTAAAATGTATGTATTTTATTAGGCAAAATAAACGATTTCTATTCTATTCTCAGTTATAATTTTATGTCGAATCAGTTTTAATTCAATCAAGAGAGCGTGAGATGATAGACTGGCACGTAATTATGCCCTGTACCGTATACATACATAACTAGTTTCAATTAGATTTCTCCGCCGAATTAGACTTCTATTGACTCTGGCATATCTGCTAATAAGCATCGTTAGTGACTTGTCACATATAAGCACGTTTGCATACAAATCAGACGTGACATGCTAAATTAGGTAGGCAGTCACCTGAAATAATAAAATTGTGTTTCACTATCGATTAGGTCGGGCCAAAGTTAGTAATGTCACATCGTTAGATATTATTATTTATTATTATTACTTTATTTCAGATAATAAAATCCATATATTGTTAAATTTAAATTACTATTTACACTGCTTAATGTGTATAAGGAGGTATATTATTTTTATTAATTATATTACAATTACAATTAGGTATATTATATTCAATTTTACTTATTATATAATATGCACCGTACAATGGTGCCTCAAAAAGGGACTGTCCATCCTGGCACTCGACACCCTCATTATATAATATTATATAATATTGTTATATATAATATTGTTATTGATATTACTAGAATACTTTAAATATACTATTTTATAAGATCCATCTACAAGAAGAACTTAACTCCTTCTCTCTCAGAAGCACACCGATCGAACGACCGAACAATGGCGAACTATTGTTATATAAGATGTGTTGGCGAACCAGTTACGTAAATGTTGCAAGTATTGATTCCACAGCCTTCATTAGCCGGTCTTAAGAGCGGTTTTCCGGAAAGCGGATAGCTGGTTAGGCAAGCTCGCTCCATTCATGCCCGCCCAAGGCTTACAAACAAAAGCTAAATAAGGTTGAGTTGAAGAGCAACTTTTCAACTCCGCGCTCCACTGTAAGCTTATTTCAAGCACTGTGTTTGCCAAACAACGTTCCTAACGTAAACGATGACTGCAACTCCTTTCCTCGTGTTTGTCTTCTTATTTTCGCCGTTGTTATAACAAAGTACACAATATTGAAGCGCTTATATTGTTTATCATACGTTGCATTTTGGCTTAACACACCAAAATGAGCACTAAACAGCAAGTTTGTAACAAATTAAACGGGTCCACAGACAAAACGTTTGAATCCAGTAATTTACTCGCGACGCGGGCTTACAAATGTCGGTTTAAAAATCACGTCCCCGTTAAAACTTTACTCATGAATAATTTACGAAATTTCTTCTGAGATATGCTCTTGCTGCTGAAGATAAGAATTAAGTTACGCCAAATTAAAATTTTATTATAACATCCGAGTAAAAATATAAAGGGGCCCTGATTTGAATAATTATCGAGTAGCCAGTCTCTGTTTCGGGGCTTCCGCTGAATTTTCCAGGCGTCGTCGTTTAGTTACGTTTTCATTATAATAACCACTCGATCGCATACGGGACAGCAAATTTTATATATTTCACCTATTTAATCACTGGGCCGAGTCACAAGTGGGTCCTCTACTAGTAATACAGGGCTCAGAGAGATAATTTGACTATGTGCCCCGGGAGCTCTTCAAGAGGATAGGCCTTTCCTTAATTTTCTCAAGAGTACCCTCCACTCCTCTCCGAATGAGAGCACTTATATTCAGAATTTATAATATTACTGCTCTAAATCAAATTCAAGTGACATAAAATAAAAATGGAGTGTTCTGGGTAAAGCGTTTATAAATTGACTCTATATTTTTGACTCTAGACTTTTATAATTATTTTACATAGGTACTTAATCTTAGTTAACGTTTCTATAACCAAAATAAATAATACCTTCATAAAAATAATAAAACAGGATAAATGTGAATCCACGTCCATGCAAAGTAAATATTCGTTCGAAACATTGGAAAAAGGCACATAAATGAATTTAAGCTGCAGATACATTAACAACAAAATTATATTTGCCTAAAGCATAAATCGTGTTGTAATAAAACTTTTCACCAGTCAAGAAAACTGGAACATCCGACTGCAATCCTAACAAATACGGACTGGAATAATAGTGAAATAAGACAATGTAAACAAAGAATCCTAGACTCTAGAAGGCTCTTCGTTAAGGTTTGTTGTCTACAGAAGGTGCCTATTCATTGCCCAACTCGTCTTAATCAGGCTTGACTTACACACTTAATTAATTATATCTTTACTGCACAAAAATTGATCCAAATAACAGGAAAAACTAAGTAAAAGTGTACAAAGGCTGTTCTTAGAAACGAAGTTTTTTTTAATAGTCGATTGATACAACAATTTTTTTATCTAATAACCATAACAATTTTACAGCCAAGCGTAGTTTTTGTTTAATCTGGACAATGCAAAAAGCTAGCTTCATAATAAAGAGGTAAGAAAGGTAGACCTAATAAGGTCTCCATTCCAATACCATCCCCAAGCAGTTATAAAAAGGTTCTTTTATGACTGACAAGTTTTTTTTGCGAGTCGGGATAAGGTTCTTCATTGAACGTCTTTAAACGTCTTTTTTTAACAATATTTGAGTTGCTTTAACTCATTCATTTATCTTTATTAAAGAACTCACTGTAATGAAACGAAACACGTGAACGAAAATTTTGTATGTCCGATACTTGACAGGGGCGAGAAAGTTGGATGAATTATTTAGCTATTACTTCCCAGAAGCCTTTAAACGAAATTCCACTGGTAATGTCGCTGATTATCCTTTTTAGACTTTAGAGTAAATTATTATTATGAAAATAATCACTTAAACTAATAACTGATTCAATAATATACGTAGTTAACGTCTAATTTTGATAGAAAAGAATCAAATGAATTGATTACGAGCATTGTTCCTAATTATTAAAATTCGAAACTTTCGCATTTACTTCGTTACTAGAAAAAAGTATCCTTTTGCGAGGGGTTCTGTAAAAATATTTTATTAAAATAAAAAAGCAAGCACGCATGTGCAGACTCAAATATTAGTAATGCTAGGAGGCATTTTCAAAAGTGGAGTATACTAATATTGATTTATTTGTATTGTGTACCTACCGTAAAACTACAAAATTTGTTAGGTATGCCTACATAAGATTATGCATTTTATAAGGTCTTAGGACAATTGGTTTACTCAAATTACGTCACGGAACCCCGAAATCAGCAAATGTAATGCTAATTTGTGGTAGTCTAAACGAGTTTTACTTCTTCGGGGGAATTTTCAATCGGTGATAATTAAAACGTTTTTTCCGCGGCACCTTTCGACGCAAAAAAGTTTTCTTTGTCACCCCAAAGGTGGAAATATACCTGGACTTCGGAAGGACATAAAAGTTTTCCAATTTACAGGGTCTGATTGGAAAATTCTCGCCGGTTTGGGTGTTAATGGGGCTTTGACTTTCCGCTGCCTGCGTTGCGTATTAAAGTAGGTGTCGAGTTGGTTTCCAGTTGCAATAATAGGTAATATAGGTTTTCTATTGTTATAGGAAATTGTATATTTGTTGAATATTCTGTTACGAAGACTTCTTTTCCAGAATGTAATACTAATATTTTTAAATTATAAGCCACCCAAAACACTCCGTTGCGTCTGCAATCAGCAGTCAGAGTTTGAATAGTACGAAGAACAATTGCAAGTAATGAATCCATAAATCAAAACAAAATGTTCATATAGCATATAAACAGTCGTCGTGAGGCAGCTAAAGTTAAAATAAAATTAACGAGGGCCTCTTCCTGCGGAAGGCGACAGGAACCGGAAGTGCTGCGATGGTGGCGGCGTCGGCGGCGGCAGTAGGACTTCCAAATGTCTAATTTGAAATCTTAATAAACTTTTCAGAGGCACAGGTTTGCACCCACATTTATCGGACAGCACTTTAGTTTAGGTGACGCTAGCATAGAACTCGTTCATATAAATAAAATAAAACGATCATATTTATTTTTGGACGTAAGTCAACTTTTTTTTGTAACTGAGAAAACGAATTCATTACGAAGAGCGGCTGCCAAGTTTCTATTTTGGCGAACATTCCTCGGTCGAGCCCGAGCCTACTTTTTTGGCCGAAATTAATTCTGTGACATATGACGCTTGGCAAGCCAAGCCTGTGGTTGCGGTTGTCCGTCGTAACTCACGTCGTTTTTACAGATGATTGGCGAAATTAATCGCGTCGACAGGACACGGTGATGAATGAGGCAAGGAACGAATTCGTGTTACGTACAAATTGCGCGCATAAATTACTATTTAATAATTTCGTGCACAGGACTTGCCCTCTCAATCATTAGCTCGGCGCTGCAGCAGCCAGGTGCTGGAAATATATTGCAACAACCTTGAGATACGTATAAATACTTGTGAAGATATCGGAGACTTACGAAGAGCCGGTCCACGTGAGACGGGGACTAGCGCGTCAAATAAATAAAGACAAACGTTTTATAAATGTTAGGCAACAGAAATAGGTATCTTTTAGAGATGTGACTTTTTAACCGGCTATACTTATGTTCAGCTAAAAATAAAACAGGAAGAGGAAAGGAAAGAAGTGTTCTAGGTTAAAACGTAAAGACCGCGAGGAACTCTATACTTCGCTCCAAAACTGGAATAGTCGGCGACGTAGGCGTTGCACCACCAAACCGGGTGGCCAATAGGCTGGACATGTCTGTTGACTGCATTCGAATAAAGGAACGAAACAGATTACAGGAAACTGACTACTGAATGGATGCTTACAGAAGGGACCGATGTAAGGAAAGGCCCAGATGGAACTGGAGAAATTATCTGGACAAGTTCCATCCAGGGTGGATCGATAAAGCTTCCGTTAGAGATGTGTGAACTCGAACCGCCCACAGTGAAATGGAATCTAAAACTGAGGCTCTGTCATATGGGTTGGAAAAGGCATAACGCCAACTGTAAGCAGGTTTTTCTGGTATTTCATTTAACGTGACAAGAGGCTAGCTAGCCAATCGTATTTTTTAAAGATAGACTATAGTTAAAGCTCTACTTTCTGAAGTACTAGCAAATGAAGACCCGTATTACATTAATTATAAACTGCTCTCAGGTTTAAGAGCTATCTGCTCAAGCAAGGGCAAATAAAAATAAAAATATGACGAAACCGTCATTGTGATATAGCTGAGACAACTCTCAGAGCTTATTAATACGGGCTGAGTGTGGCTGCATTGTGTTTGTGATATAGCTGAGACAACTCTCAGAGCTTATTAATACGGGCTGAGTGTGGCTGCATTGTGTTTGTGATATAGCTGAGACAACTCTCAGAGCTTATTAATACGGGCTGAGTGTGGCTGCATTGTGTTTGTGATATAGCTGAGACAACTCTCAGAGCTTATTAATACGGGCTGAGTGTGGCTGCATTGTGTTTGTGATATAGCTGAGACAACTCTCAGAGCTTATTAATACGGGCTGAGTGTGGCTGCATTGTGTTTGTGTACTATGAGTTGATCTTGTGCACAGACTGCCTATTACTGCAGATCAACATAGAGGTACGATGCATCATGCAATAGACTACAGCACTGACCGCTATTGTACTAATTGAGGTCAAGGAACAATACATAAGCCAATCTGTTGGTAGTGAATTTCAATAGTATAATCAAGCTTAAGTAGCGTTTGGTATAAGCCCCGCAGAATAATAATGCGCGTATTGTCAAAGATCTTTAAATTAAATGAACTTTTTTTTTATTTATTTTTTATTTTTTTTATATTACACGCATATACATGCTTGTGACATATCAGTTAAACTATTATATTTTTATTACAATTAAATTAAATAAAAAATATCCCTGAGGTCACCGCCGCCGCCGTCGAGTGGCAGGGTGCCCAACATGCTGGCACCATTACCTCGCTGTATCGCTAGGCTAATTCGCTGAGCGAGGTAGGTGCCAGCTCTAGAAGCACGCTGACCTAACATCAGCTAAACTCATTTCAAATAGGTTGATTTGACCTCAACAACTCATGCTAATAAATCGGATTAATTTAATCTTTTACTTGACAACTTACCATAAGTTATTTGTAGGTGAGTGTAACTAAATTCTGAAATCTCAGATTAATATATTTATCAAACGTGCGACGAAAAAATTAATTTAGTGGAAAAAGAAAGGAACAGCTTCCTTCCTTTTTTGTAGCCGGCCAATTGAACAGTTTCCAGCTCTCTGAATAATTCATCTTTCGTTTGAACAAAGACGAAGTGGGCCGCGCGCCGATTCTTTGATCTTTTGTAATTGGAATCGATGCTCAATATTAAAAAGACAAATTCTTCAGGGACCGATGAAATGCACCGAAGCCACGCTCGAGGCGATTAGAGACGGGCGTTGATTTCATTGACGTTGTGTCATCTCATAAATACAGGCAAAAGTTCAGTTGAGTTCAGTGCAAACGTTTATTGGAAGTAGGTAGTTATCACAGTTTATTATAGAGGTAGTACTCGGTCGTCAAATAAGTTTATTTTATGCAAAATGTTTGAAAAGATTTTCGTAGCTGTAATCATGCTTAATGTAGTAGTTTTCACGTTCATGATAATTGTTTGGGCCAAAATAAAAATTTCTTGGTCGTCGTTTATTTGGAAAGTATTCATAATTTCATGATTTCTTTATTGCACACAAACAGTTACATAGGACAGTAAAAAACATAGAAAACGTGTACAAAGGCGAGCTTATCTCTAATAAGAGATATCTTCCAGCAAACCAAATAGAGATGAGACAGGTGGATTGCTGAGTAGGAGTAGACCCATGTGTACTTTGCTGAGTAGGAGTAGATACATATAATATAATAAATATAATACAATAGATATAATATTCCATGACAGACTGGTCAAAAGATAACTGAGTAATTTGTGTACTGTCCATCGGAATTAGTTTGGCAACTTTATTAATAACACCGGTAACTTGCGCAATAACGTCGGGGCCTGGGATGAAGGATGCTCGATCATTGAAGAGCTTCACTTAATATTGTAATTCTCCGAAATTTTTATGGTTCCAATCCGGAATAAAGCGAACCCTTAAAGGACCACTTATCGTTGTCCGTCCGTCCGTCAGTGTATGTCCGTCCGTCCGTCAGTGTATATGTCCGTCCGTCTGTCAACCTTTTATATCGAGAACGCCTAAACGTATCAAGCAGTTTAGCTCGAATTTTTCAGGTCTGGGATCCTTTTTAGCTGTGAAAAAATAACCTTCTAGGTCAACGCAATCGAACGCTACATACAATCGTTTATGCTATAAAATTGTTGGATTTTCATAGTAATCGCTAGGGACTCAAAACCTATAGGATACTTTCCGTTGGCCTATGATTATAAAATTTGGCACAACGTAAGGTAATAGAGCCCAAGTAAAGGGAAAAATCTGAAAACTGCAAATTTCTGCCTTTCTGCAAAAATATGTAATTTGGTTTACATGGATAATCTCATTTTTTTTGTGTAGAATCTAAATTATACATTTACGCATACAAGTGTGATCAGAACCCTTGGTGCGCGTCCTACTTGCACTTGACCGTTTATTTTAAGTCGTGAGCTGATATAATAATTATACTCACATAAGGATTTACGAAGACAGATCAGTTTTACCTCTAATTGGTGTCCGACGAGGCGCGGCTGATCGGAGCCGAGCGGCAGCCATTACCTAATACGAAGAATATTTGTATGTAGGTATGTAACGATGTTTTGAGATCTAGACGGCGCTGTTGTTTTCGCTGTAGTTCTAAAGGCGCTGTAGTTTTCGATGAAATTTGCAATGTAGGGGTTTTTGGGGGTAAAAAATCAATCGAGCTAGGTCTCACAACTGAAAAATCGCGTATTTCTTAGTTTTCATGCATTTATCATTCCCGCGCAATAGGATTGGCAATTTCACTTTAGTACAATGAAAATAAGGCATAAATTCTAATGACAAGCAAAAAGTTAGTTACTCTTTGCGACCTCAGATCACGTGACACTTTTTCGCGCGTTTCCTCCGAGAATTCACACAAAAAAGTTTCGTTTAAATAAGGCCGAATCTAAATTCTATTCTTGCTTGCTACTAAGTAAACAGGCACTTTGTTTTCCTCTTGAGTCTTAGGCACAGAATTCAATATTTCAGCCTAACACGTAGCAGCAACGATTTCTACGGTAGGCAATTTTTTTATTCAGAATTAAATTCATCAACGTGTTGTCTGGATACCGGTTTCACGCAACCGATTTAAGCCTTATATTTAATATTCCTCGTATACGGAACTCTTATTCGTTAAATGTTTTATTGGCACAAGAAACTACGACAAATATGCATTTTAATCTGGTTTAGTTATTTGAATTATTCCAATAGTTATAGCTAAAATAGTAATTAAGAACCAAGATTGACCCGGAGAGGTAAGAACCTCATTTGCATTCGTTGCTAAAGATACTCATATTTACATAGAGCGAATTTTACCAACGAAGAGTAACTTTTTACCCGAGAGTATCTTTTACTTTTCCTAAGAATGACCTCATTTTGAACTGTCATTTTCATACAAATTATCCCCAGGATAGTTATTCTCGCATAAATTTTTGTTGGTAAAATCCATCCTTAGTATCGGAAATATCTAGAAATTCAATTTCATTTACACAGATCACATTGCGTTTCGCGAAGCGAACGTTGCTACAGCAACGTATAATAAAAGCCTTGGCATGTGTAGGGTTATAGTCAGCATAGTATATATAAGTAGGTATAGCAAGCAAGATACTCATACAACACGACGGATGTCTACATCCATCCACGTATAAATTATTTCTTTGTGTCGATATTTCAACGTTCCACATGTCATCAAATTCAGCCATCTTTATGAATTGCGATCAAATGTAACAGACTTTTATATCTAACTCATTTCAGCCAACCACGTGCCGCTATTTTGATTAGATCTTCGATTAAGTAATTGTTTTTTACGTTACACCACTCTTTCAGAAACCATGAAAATCTTGAGTATAAATCCTACGATATCACGGAGGAGCGAAGCAAAGTTAACTCTTTTAAAGTGAAACGAGTAAGGATTAGAGAGCGAACAGTCTGTTAGACATTTTCTACTTGGAGCTGATGTAATTCGTGACTTCTCGACGCGAAACTTCGTCTTGTGAATATTTTTGGGCACGTCTCTAGCAACTATTCTAGAAATAGATGAAGATACGAGTCGAAATATTTTACTCTAACTTCATCTTAGCTCAATTCGATACTATGAATGTTTTCAGAATCTACTCATAAAGTTGCAGGATGCATTATGCATATCTAGTCAACGGTACTTATTATGGTATAGCCTATTGTTTTGCTATACAAATAGTTAGCGTAAATGTCTACATACGAGTATTACAGGATGCGGGTGGCTTACGATCTATTACTACAACCTAGATATGTCACCGTAAAATTGGTAAAACCGTGAGAATACAATCGAATGAATGATGAATGAATGAATTATTAATGTTTATTTTCATAAATAAATTACATTAGCATTTCTTATGTTGTATTTTATATATCATTTATGTGGTCTCGTTGATCCATACACTAGGAAGACCTGTGTATAGTATGGAGCAGCGTTTAAAAGGAATAAAAATCGTTAGATTATAATCTGTCGATAAATTGTAAACAAGATCGACAGTGTTTAGCATTTATGCTTTTTTGGGTACTTACGGCCAACTCGCTTCGCTTCGCTCACCCCCTTTATCCTACACCTATCCTGGCCCACCACTTTGCCCAGACATTTATCATTTCAGCTTATCTACTGACGCGTTATATTGTAAGAAGCACGGTACAGTTTACAATTTATAGACAGATTACAATCTAACGAATTAAAATTCGTTAGATTTTAGTTTAACTGGTTTTACAATTTCACGGTGACAGATACAAGGCATGGAGTTTGTACGATCAACTTGGCGCATACAGCATGTTAGTTAACTGTATAACGGCACTCAAAGTGCAAACAGTTCGTAACATAATCATGCTATACCCATACAAGATTAGGCTTATCCTATAGCTGGCTCTTGCACGGAAATTTGCTGTATAAACCCTTTATATGCCATATGGATGCAGAATTTTGCATTACTTCGGAATTTAATAACAAGGATAAATAGGAAAAATCTTTATAACGTAGGCACGCAGATATACATATATTTATGTTCACGCTTGTCGTCTAGAAGAGGGGTATGCAGAGTAGCATATACCATGTTTTACAATGAATAAATGAATTTATATATCTATATAACGTTTATTTAATAACCATTTATGGTTAACATACATAAACGGAAGCTAGACTTAACAATGATTAAACATGGCTACATGACGGGCTGCATGTTAGGTTGATGGGTTTCCTCAAATGCTATCTTTAAAAAGTTATTCCAGCAGAATAACAATTCCTGAATCTAGAAAAATGTTGAAAAAACACACGAGTCGAAAGTTAAAAACAAATTGGTTTGTTTATCAGCAGTGCTATAAAATCTCCTACCTCAGCCGTTTGAAACAAACAATTTCATAATTCATTACCCATCTGCCATCAGCGTGGCTGTGTCTCATAATTAGTTCCAATTAAGCGAGTAACCTCAGCATATGTCCGTGCCGATATATGGAGTGATACCTTGCCTCCATTAGAGCTAGCCTGTTGTTTACATCAATTAGTCGACATGTTAAATTTAATGTTGAAAGCACGCAGCCCATTTATGCGATGAGTGCTTTTGATGTATCATTGATTTTATATTGCTATCTGATGCGGTTTTAGTAAATTGACGCTTTTAATGAAACTGGAACACAGTGTCATGGGCATTTATTAGTTTGTATAGTCCATTAGGGTATGCTCTAATTATATGTAAGTATTTTTCTGAAACTGAAATCAATACAGAAATCTTTGAAAATAAATACTTACATCACTGATAAGATTTTGTCTAAACACTATTGACGATGAAAGGTGTTCCATAATCATATTAGTAGTATACAAATTTCGTAATTGGTTATTGTATCTATGATTAAATTTTAGTTATGAATGGAATTTTATATTCAAAGATTTTAGGTACCAAAAATAATTTTGGTTAACATTTAAAATGTAGCCATTATACCCTCTGCGACTGACGTGGTCCAATTTTTATAATTCTATTGACGTGGTAGTCCACCAGACACCTTTTCAAATGCAAATATTTTTATAAAATTAAATTACGTAGCTTTTCCTTTTATACTCATTAGATTTCTAGCCTATTTATTTATATTAAATTAACTTCAAAGAAATGAAACTACTTGTATATTCAATAATAAACTATATTTATTGACTTCCCTTAAATCACTCTATGAATTTCTAGTAACAGATTTATGACTTAGTAAAAATAACAATATCAACTTTTCTTTAATCTATCATTAGACATTTTAAAAGTTAACACTTGCAGTAATCAGTCTAAAAAATTTGAGATACATTCGTTGGTTCAATTAAAAAATAATCAGTTTCAAAGTCACAACTTTTTTTCACGCAGTGGCTTGGAGCGCTGAAGGCAAATGGGCTTTGAACAATCACAGCAAGATTATTTAGTTTGTCCTTTTTTTTTGTTGGACAAATCGAAAATAGTTTTCTGCCACTTGGCGGAACCGACTGAACATGTGGTGGTGGAGGGGGGATATCCTGACCTAAAACCCTTGTGATAGTCAAGCGCAGCTCCCTTGGCAGTCTTTCATTGTATACTCGGGTTTTCATATGATTCAGCACCAAATCTCTTCCCAAGTTCAAAGTTGCTCTCCTCATTTTGTCATCACTGTCAGCACAACTTTGATACAGTACAAAGCTATTTATGCCTGCCATGTCCAGCACCCTTTGAAAGATTGCCATAGGCCAGCGACGCGTTTTACGGCTGCAACAATAAATCGAGCATTTTTTATCCACCTCGTCCACTCCACTTTTTGTATGTAGTCTGCAAAAATCGCTAAATAACCAAAGAAATGCTTATAGTAAGATGAAATAAACATATTTACTGATGTGGTAGTTTAGGAGACACTATGAAAATATAACGGTTTCACTGAGGTGGTAGTCTAGTAGACACTTACGTCAATACTGATGTGGTAGTCTCGTGGACACCTTCCTCCCCCAACGCGCACCTGCACTCGCTTCGACTGTTTTCCGCGCACTGACCGACCCACGAGGTCACTAAAGGAAGGTACTGAGAGCGGCGCGGTTCAAAATAAAAAAATAACGGAAATAAACCGAATTTCATATTTTGCGGTGTCTGTGGGACTACCACGTCAGTCGCAGAGGGTTAAAGTGCTGTTAGCTCTTGTTTGCCAAAACATTGTCCAGACCAATCGGTGTGTAGCTATACGTTTTTAAAATACCTCAGCTATAAATATCGAAAACACCTGTAGCCACTACATTTCGACACTAATGGTTACGACAGCAGTCTTCAGATATTGAACACAAGATTTCATTACGCGTAGTGGACGGCATCCTCTTTATAGTGTCATAAACGAGGAAATAACATTAAGGCGAGAGTAAAAAGGACGACCTGTGGCACGACGACATTCCAGCCTTAACGACGAGGGCACCTCCGCTTTTCATTTGGCTAAAGTAGATTTTATGCTGATAAAAGTTTAATAACATTGATTAAATGTGAAACAGGAGTCTTTGGGAGATACCGATGCATGTTTATAGGTAGCCTGGTTAGTCGCCGTTTAAATTTATATTTAACTTTCGCGGAGTTTTAGCCTGGGGCCGTGAAATACCTGAAAAACATACTGTCAGCAAATGGCCGTCGATGCCCGTTTAAGGCTCGTGGTAGTGTTAAAATGGCAACTGGACTTGCGGTTGCTAAAATTTGGACAAATTCATAAAATAAATATGATAAAATAAAGTACCGTATAATAAATAGCTCACATTGCAAATACCATGTTCTTTTGTTCTGTTTTTTCATAGGTGTTGAACTTTATCTTGATGTGGGTAGGTTGAAAATCGCGGGCCGTTGACTTTTGAAGGGCAAGCTGGTAGGTAGCTATTTTTTAGGGTTCCCTACCCAAAGGGTAAAAAACGGGACCTTATTACAAAGACTCCGCTGTATGTCCGTATGTCTGTCTGTCTGTCTGTCTGTCTGTTCGTCTGTATCTCATACACCGTGACAGTTAAATTTTTCACAGATGATGTAAGTATTTCTGTTGCCGCTATAACAATAAATACTAAAAAAAAAACAGAATAAAATAAATATTTATGGGACCTCCCAACAACAGACATTATTTTTTTGACGTTTTTATAGATTATGGTACGTAACCATGCGTGCGCGAGTCCGACTCGCACTTGGCCCTATTTTTTAGATCGTTCCACTTTTTTACACACATAACATAGCTATGTTATGTGTGTAAAAAACGATATTAATTAGCTATGTTATGTGTGTAAAAAAGTGGAACGATCTAAAAAATAGGGCCAAGTGCGAGTCAGACTCGCGCACGCATGGTTACGTACCATAATCTATAAAAACGTCAAAAAAATAATGTCTGTTGTTGGGAGGTCCCATAAATATTTATTTTATTCTGTTTTTTTTTTAGTATTTATTGTTATAGCGGCAACAGAAATACTTACATCATCTGTGAAAAATTTAACTGTCACGGTGTATGAGATACAGACGAACAGACAGACAGACAGACAGACAGACAGACGGACATACAGCGGAGTCTTTGTAATAAGGTCCCGTTTTTTACCCTTTGGGTAGGGAACCCTAAAAAATAGCTACCTACCAGCTTGCCCTTCAAAAGTCAACGGCCCGCGATTTTCAACCTACCCACATCAAGATAAAGTTCAACACCTATGAAAAAACAGAACAAAAGAACATGGTATTTTGTGGAAGTTAGACGTATGAGAATATTGTTATCGGGCCACAAAATAAAGAGAAGGGCATAAAATTTCAAAAAACTATTTTTATTTGACTCACATCATTGAAACATTTTTACTCATTTAGTTCTCTTGAGCTCGTAGAATCGGTCTCCAGGGTAAGCTTGAAATTGTCATGTAAGACATAAATCAGACACTAGAGCATCCACCAGGGAATTTGTGACAAACGGGCATGCTGAGTAATAAATAAAATACGCTTCTACTGCTATCTCAATCTCAAAGTGGAAAAGATAGAAGACGATTAAGAGTTCAAGTGATCCTTTTCAGGCTAATTTTGGAATCGGGATAAGTTTCTGAATTCCGGAAATGTCGGTTTCTATTCATTTACACATACCCCCAGTTTAAATACAGCTTGGCGAGTGAAGTTCTTGAGGCAAAGTGTAGATCCTGTCTGTGAAGCAGCTTAGTTAGCAGTGAGACCGATCGCCTACGACTGCATTAGTCGGGCGCAGGCTCTGCTTCCCGGATCGCTAAGTTACCCCACAATCCGGAGGTAACTTGGACGGCCGCTATTTGCAATCAAACAATGATGCTACTGAGAGAATCTCAAACGTTCTAATTCAATCATATTAGCACAATCTTGGTTAATGGAAACTTGAAATTGGCGGTCAGATCAAACGATTTCCATAGTTACCTTCCAGTGGTTTCACTTAATACGGTAATAACAGTTTGAGGAAATCTTGCGTATATGCAATGATGAATGTTTATTTTTCAAATCACTTCAAAGGGAGGCTTAGGCTTAGGCTAGGGCACTTAACATTGCTATACTGAAATTTTATGAAGTTATTCGTTACTCACATTAGCTGTTATGGAAACCTGATACTGATAAGAAAAAACTCAATAAAACAACGGTAGATGTGGAGTTTGGCAAAGATGAAAGAGTCATGGATGTCGTTTATTTGGTCGGGATCTATAATAGCTATTTGACTGTCTCCAAGTATAAGTAATATGATGTGACGCATCATCTTGCCATATATTTCAGAAATATTATAATATAAAAACGAATAATCTTCATTTATATAAATGTTACCGTAAGAGGGCGCAACCCGTTAATTTGCATAATAAATAGGTATTGTGCACATTACCTGGTACGACCCATTATAGTGCGCAATTTTATTTCAAATTGCTAATTTACGCACTTTACCTAGGTAAAGAAACAAAACTGCATTCATTTTTTTTAAATACGCTTGGCAAAACCAGTAATCGTGAAAAAAAAAACAACCTGTACTTTTATGGCGTCAATCGACAGGGTCAATCATAAGGATCAAATCTCTCTAACAAACATGGTTAATTAAATTAAAGGAAAACCATAAAAGACAGGAAAAGGCCCTTTAACTCAAGGATCCATCGGATACCGTCGGTCAGAACTTCACAATAAATTATGTTTTTCGTAGTGACGTAAATGACGTAGAACGATAAGAAAATTGCAATTATCTTTACACGTGTTTTGTAATGCAGACTCTGTAAAACAATTTATTGTGAACGCCACGGTATCCGATGAATGCCTTAAGTAAAAGTGCCTTATCGTGTCTTTTATGGAGTTCCTTTAATTTAATTAACCATGTTTGTTAGAGATAATAATATTTGATTCTTAAGATTGACCCTGTCGATTGACGCTATAAAAGTACAATATGTTGTTTTTTTTTCGAATTCTAGATGGTTCAATTCCTGATTGTGGCAAGCGTGTTAAAAAAAACTTTGAATGCAGTTTTGTTTCTTTTCAAAAACAAAGGAATGTTTCTTTTGAGTGAAATTTGCTATCTCCATTATTGAGTCCCTCCAGGTCGAGTTTAAAACGTCCACCCTGTATAGAGTTCAGTACAGACATCTAACAACCAGTAGTACTCAACCATCACTAGCGCCTGCCATGCCCGATCAATGATCTTAAAAGCTCATGCAGGTAATTGTCTGTTCACAGACAGAGCGCGAGCGAGCGGTGCTAAATGCAATATTCAGAGCGCCACTTTGCTATGTCTCCCCTGGGACAGAGCAGAAGCAGACGGTCATATGCGCTGCTTGCTGATTGCTCTCGGAATTGTACCCCAGATATGAATCTGTGACAAGTTGAGAAAAGAACGTAACGTGAACGATATACGCCATGTATGTAACTGCATTTTATCTTTGTTAGGCGACCGAAGCAATTCAAAACGTTGAAGCGCAGAATATGGAGTATAAATAAGAATTACTGAAACGGATTTCGATTTGTGTCTATATGTCGATAGTCGTCCTTGTTGTCTTGACAACATATTTCCTAATCTTGACCAAGCTTGTATGTATTTGCCATATGTATGTGTGTTTGTGTCTGTACGATAGCTTTTATAAACACAACATAACATAGCGTCACACCTTTTCCCATACGTGGTGCAGAGGCACAAGTGCACAACGTGCCAGCTTTTAACTTATAGCTTTTATGTTGTTACTAAGCCTACGCTGTCCGTCCGTCCGTCTGTCCGACAGCGGGTCCAGCACGAACCGTTATAGCTAGAAAGTTGAAATTTTGACATAATGTGTTTATTTGTTGCCGCAACAAGAACAAATACTGAAATACGCGAGATATTACAAATTAAAGGTGTCCCCACCATACAAGAGACGTGTGATACACCCACGCATTTCAATATGATGGTATATTTCGCGTCAACCCACATCGTTGTGGTAGCGCAGCCAGTGGTATGTTGTAGGTTGTAGGCCCTCAATCCATGGGTCATGAGTTCAAATCATGGTGAGGGCATATTCTTTTTTCATTTTCTTTTTGTTTTATTGTTTTGAGTGCTTAAATTTGCGATTCCGACCTGCACTAGATCGATTTTTACATAATTTCAGTAGTAAATTATATCCTCAACAGCACTCAAACAAACATGTATGTTGTCTTAAAACTGATGAATCCCTAAAGTTTCAAGTCTTGTTAAACCGCAACCGAAAGTTTTGTTTGGCCACTTGTTTACCTAATTGTTGTTGTGATATCATCGTGTGGGGAGGTTATAATATTGTTCAGTTCAATGTTTTATGTTTGTAAACGCTTGTGTAATGTTAAAGGGTTATCAACGAAATTATAGATTATACTCGTAATTAGATTTCGTTGTCTAAAATAAATCACTGATCTTGTGGGATAATAAATTAAGTCACAGATGTACTAGCTGCACGATAATATTTTTTTAACATATCACTAGCATCGGAAACAAAACATGACAATCTTGTGAGATTTTCCCCCTTAAATCAGTGGTAACCATGTAAGTAGAACCTTATGCTGGTCAAAAGTCCACGGCCCGCGATTTTCAATCTACCCACATCGAGATAAAGTTCAAAACCTATAAAAAAACATTACTATGGAAAGTGGAATGGATGAATCAGCGGACCTTTGAGTAGATAAATTACATGTTTTTTTCTGCAACTCAGGGTAGGATACCCAATATCTCATTCATTACACATTATTGACACCTAATTTCTTAATTTATCAGAAATTTTCATTTGACTCCGCGATCCATAGTTAGGTATGTACCATAAGGATCCTCAAAAATCATTGCTTCACCAAGAAATTTTATAAAGATATTCAGCAGATAAAGAGACAAGAATATACCTACGTTTACGTACACAATTTCTGTTTGATACCAAAAAGCGAAATGAAAATCATTTTTCTTTACGGAAATAGGGTTATCGGCAAAGGTTGTACGATGTCAACCGTGCAGATTTGTTCACACAGACTAACACATGCATGAAATCCTATTTTACGGCCCGTATCCCTCCGTTTAGGGCACCTTTTCGAACGGTTAGGCGGTCGGACGAATCTCTTACTCTACGGGCAAGATACTAATAGAGCTAGTCCATATGGTGCTCCTAAACGGGCCATATTTTCACTGCAATATGTGACCGGCAACTATTGGTGTCTTTCTCTAACATGTGAGTAAGAGAGGAACACCAATAGTTGCCGGCCACATATTGCAGCAAAACCTGGTACGTTTAGGAGCACCAGCAATAATTTTCTTAAGATTTTCATACCGACCCACATTCAAAAATATAATGTTACATAACTCTAGGATGGCTTTGTAATTTTCATTTTACAAAAACCGCACCTCTTCTCTTAATTTTCCAGCGCGGTATGAAATACAGGTCTTTCGTTTTATAGGCGAGCATAATTAACGGGCTCTTACGCCTCGTATGGAGATTCGGTTAGGGCGTTACTCTAGGTCATAGATATAGGAAACAGCGCCTGGGCGTGCAAACGGTCGGTCTTGTGGCGTGCTAAATTAAGCCACAGATTCACCTCTAGATTGGTAGTTTACTTATAAGCAAAATGAGGAACAGGTTTTTTATTAATATCGGTTACATTAGAGCAGTTTAGTAACCGATATTAATAAAAATCCCTAAAACATTTATTTATTTCACACAAACCTACCTTAATAATTCGTTACTCGATTCGAGTTAGTTATAATAACATGTATATGTTTGGGCTCGATGACTCCCTAAATTAATTAAAATCTATCTATATTCCTTCAAACTATCTATCACTAACAGTTAGAGGTACGACAATTAAAAATAACCCGCCGTGTGCGAGTCGGACTCGCGCACGAAGGTTTCCATACCATTATCTATAAAAATGGCAAAAAAATCATGTCTTTCATTGTATGGGAGCCCCCTTTAATATTTATTTTAATCTGTTTTTTTAGTGTTTGTTGTTATAGCGGCAACATAAACACATCATCTGTGAAAATTTCAACTGTCTAGCTATCACGGTTCATAAGATACAGCCTGGTGACAGACGGACAGACGGACAGACGAACAGACGGACAGCGTAGGCTTAGTAATAGAGACCCGTTTGGCACCCTTCGGGTATGGAACCCTTAAAATACTATTCCTGTATACTTGATGTTTGTCATTTATTTTTTTAATCGTTATAGATCTAAAATCATACCCAAATCGAGATCGGAAATTCAGTTATCACCTAGAAGGCTTCCGACTTTCTATAACCATCCACTCAACATAATTTTCATACGAACCATAAAACAAACTAACGCTAATAACAATATGCTCTCAAGTATCTGTACTTTTCAGCAAATTACTCGCTGTTCAGACTTAGTGCGGCCACACAATTGGCGGAACAATAGCGAACAACAGATTGGCTCGCGGTCACAGCGCGGGCACAAAGGGTCCCGTAGGACTCGCGTTTATTGTTCCAACGCATTTTAATGAGCCTGAATGCCGGCCGCTGAATACCGATGAACGGGATTGGCTCGGGCTGCGGAACTGGAGGAATAGCAGGCGCGTTGTTTTATGAAAAAGCTACCAAAATAAAGGTACAAACGACTACCGCCCGTTCGTAAGTTGTGGGCTTAGTTATATTACTAGTCAAAAGCAATTTTTCATACTTTAAGCGTAATAAAATCTTGCGGCTATTACTAAATTTCGATACACAATCCTTAAAAGGGATAATATCTCAATATTGGATGATGGAGTCTGCTTTGTGCCTCTGCCACTTTAATAATAATAATAAAATTGTTTATTTCAGTCCAAAAAATGGTTCATAAATTAATTTAAAAACAAGTAAAAATATTATAAAATTAAAATTATACAAAAATCAATAAATAAAAGTCAAGCCTTATTTCCTATTCCCGTCCCGGTGCACGGAGACCCAGTGTTGCAGGATTTTATTATTAGATAGATATTGTTCACTATGATCCCCAGGATACCATTGTTGGATCGTCTAAGGACTTCCCAAAATACTGCAATCCTGGACCTCAGCAACGCAAAGAATTCTGGAACCCTGGCATTTGCGAACATGCCCGACGCGCTACAGTGTCTCGGTAGTCTCATGAGACTACGTAGGGCATTGTTGTACTGTACTCTGAGGGCGTCATAGGACCGTCTGGTGTATGTGGTCCATAGCTGGCAGGTGTAGAGACACTGACAATAGGCCTTGAACAGTGTGATTTTAACGTCCTCAGAGCACTTGTCGAATCTTCGCGCGAGCATGTTACATCGCATGGCCAGGGCTCTGCGCTCCCGCTCGAGGTCCAGGTCATCACTGAGCTTTTCAGTAAGGATGTGCCCCAAGTATCTAAACTGCTGCACCAACCCGAACTGGCCCATCATATAGATATACTGGGGGCACCGTCTCCAGACCCCTCCCTGCCCGAAACACCATAACCTCTGACTTTTTGATGTTATATCTCATGTCGTGACTTGTTGAGTATTTTGACAGACAGAGAACAGATGCCTCAGACCGCTGATTGAGGGGCTGAGGAGAACCATATCATCAGCATAGCTCAGGTTATTTACACAAATCCCATCAATATGACATCCAATTTTTTAAAATGAAAAGGCGTCAAGATATATTTTTATATTCTGTACAATATATTGTTACCCATTTCCGTGGCCAGCCATGGCGTATCCCAACAAAGTTTATATACACGCATGTTTACAATTCATAAATGTTGGGTCGCTGCTCTACTTTATAAAATGATCAAATTTTATGTTGTAAAACAAAACGGGAAATGTGTAAACATAAGTAGGTAATATTCTGTAGCTAGAGGCGTTTTTTTCAAAAACAGGTGCTGATTGTGATTTTCTAAACATTTTGAGTCATGAGATGTTAAATTAATGTTATAGATTTAGTTGCATTAACCCCTTCTCTCGCGGAAGCATACCGCTCGAACGACCGAACAATGGCGAACTATGGTTATATAAGATGCGTTGGCGAACCAGTTAAGGAACGTGAACTTAAGTAATACATTTCTAGAGTGCTATTCATAACCCTTAACTCTCTTCTCTGGAAAATAGTGTAAGAAAGATACTTCATAAACCCATAAGGCTTTATCTATTGAGTACACAACAATACATCTCAATTTATCACCACCCAAGAAAGGAATTCTTCTCAATTTTTCTCGCACTACCCAAACATAAATTACCTGACGTCCTGTAAATCATCTCTTATAACGAGCATCTAATTTAATGCCGCTGAGACGAATAACGGCATCGGTCGGACAATGAAAAATAATTAAAAGTAATAAATCTCGCAGCAGGTAACAAAAACGCAGAGTGCCTTAATAAAGGTCGCATGTCTGCGGCGGGACCGTGGGAACCCGCCTTCTGCGCCACTGAACCCCAAATATCTACGGTTTCCAGCAGATTAGAGCCGAGATCATGAAATAGAAATGCAGGGTGGTGCAAGTACCTACCTACCTACAGAGATGATGAGATAATATGAGGTAGAGAGTAGTGTGTAGGAATTCAATGTAGTTTTAGGCTTAATTTATATAATGCATTTTAGAGGCTGGTGTAAAAGGAGGACAGGTGTTAAAGATGCGCTAATTAACACCTAAAATTAACTCTATGCGTCAAAATAGCAATTCAAGGAACTACCGTATTAAGATTACAAAGATAAGCCCGGAGAGTACTCTCACAAATCCCATTTTCCGAGGTGTTGCCGCGGAACAAAGACGGTGGTTCCGTGATACCTTCCCACTAACAATAACGGGGTTAGGCGGCATATTTACGGCGAGACTGGATAGAATTATGTGCCGTCATGCTAATATTGCAAAGACGCTGCTAGCATGTGCTTGTTCCCACGTTACAGCGACGCGTAGCACCGTAGCATCGTACCTCGTAGCGTGTCGTAGCGCCCCGCAGCGTAGCAGCGGCGCGGCGTAGCGCTGTGCAAGCGATCTTATTAGCCTTTGTGTGATACTGATGCTACATATGTAACCCAGATGTCATAATAACTTGTTGACGGAAGCGGTGGTAATTGCAAATTCTCGTCAATTTAGATGAGATTAATCTATTTTGAAACATATCTTTGAGTCGCATATAGTGACGCATACTGTTATGATTTTAGCTATTTGAGCATTTTCATTCTCATTTATATCTTACATCGTGTTTAAAATACATATTGCTTTTACAAACTATAAGAACTACAACGTACGTTTCCCTCGAATAAATATGTCTGAACATTCTATAAATCATTTTGCCAAATGGCTGGACTAAGAGTTATACGGACTGGATCTCAGAAAATGGAAAGAGAAAGCCTGGCCGACCCAGGAAGAGATGGAGTGAAGAGTTGGGACCACGGAACAGAAAAAACAGTGGAACTGTCAAGTAGGCGTGGCGAAGGTGCAATCATTAAGCGTCGTTGACCATAAATTGCCGTAGTCCGTCACAGTGATTTGTGCGTGACAGTTGTGCAAATCTCAAAATCGAGTAATAGAAAAAAGCGGTGGAGATGCCTTATAGCTCCATTTTGGAATGCAAAAATGCTAGCCGCACCAAAAATGTCACGCATGGCGGAATTTCGTACCGTCGTCGTCGGTAAGTAGTAATTAATATAATTTTAATAAAT
The DNA here is from genome assembly GCA_963457715.1 of Argyresthia albistria. Classification (NCBI taxonomy): domain Eukaryota; kingdom Metazoa; phylum Arthropoda; class Insecta; order Lepidoptera; family Argyresthiidae; genus Argyresthia; species Argyresthia albistria. Next base: position 7,988,473 of record OY735253.1, on the reverse strand, counting down.
TTCTCATTTTTCCTTCCACGCACGCTCAATGCTGCCATCTAGGGTCGAGTGGCTAAACTACTGCCACTACTCGACGCCAAATGACAGAATGTAGTATGCATATATTATTTTTGTATCCGAACGTCGTAAATAACAAACATGTCCAATGTAAAGTGAACAGTATTCGTCAGATATAAGGCTTAAAATACATTAACTGGCAGTGGTTTATAAACTCATTTTTAGTGAAATGCTACGGCCAATCATGGTCAAGATTCCTTTGTAGTTTACGATTTGATAGTGTGAGTGTTGGCGACATCGAATCTGGTAGTAATCGAGGCGTATGCGGCTTCCACTAGTTTTTTCTATTCCGTGGTTGGGACAATGGGATACCGAGTGGAGGGAGACCGCTCAGGATCGGATAGAGTGGATGAGGGGGAGAAAGGCTTTTGCCCAGCAGTGGGACTTAGCAGGCTTGTAATAAATAATTTCGCTCCTGGCACGTAACAACTATAAAGAACAAAATACCCAACTTGAGAATCCCTTCCTTTTCTGAAATCGGTTATAAACCTCAGTAAGATACCTACCCCGAACTCTCGTACCCAAACCAAAAAAACTAAACTTAAACATGCAAATCCACCCACAATTCCAACGGAAACTCACAACAAAGATCATATTGTCACTACACCAAAAGTCGAATACGCTTCCTAAGTAGATGTAGAGGGTCTGAATAATTTACGAGTGCGAAACTTTCCGCCGCGACACCCTGTCGGCCACATATGCGATACATATATCACCTCGGGCCGAAGCAAGGTTCAAACTTCAATAAAACTTTGGACGAACTTAGTGAGCGCGGCGGCCGGTGAAAGCTGTTTTTAACTTGTGCCCCAGAGGCCGACCCCGAAATAAAGCGAACGGAAAGTTGGAATTACTTCGTATTGATAGTGATGAGTGAGACGTTTGAATGGTTAAGTTTAGATATTCCTTCAACTGCCTGGCAAAAAAAACACGGCCAGCAGTTTTCAACCTTATTGACTTAGTAATAAAGTTTAAAACCTATGAAAAAAACACAAAAAAGCGGACGTTAAAGACCAAGGGCATGTAATTTATGTAATAGTATTCCTGATTTAGCGAAAATAACATAACACAGCGGTTCGTTTTTTTCCTATAGGGGGTAGCAAAATAAAATAACCCTTTCAGACCTAGCCAATTGTGTAGTTTACTAGATTCAGTTTTGTATAAAAATTATGTGTGCTACCGGTATGGGCCCGGCTCCACATGATTGTGCGTGAGCCAAACTTTTACCTTACGGTTGAATTTCGCGCTACGGTATGATTTCGACGCCTATAACACAGGAGAAACCCTACCTTAGGGAGTTAGAGTAACTCTAATACTGTTATAACGTATTAATATGTATAACAAGTGAACTGTAATCACTCAGTCTTGAACATAATTAAACGGTTTCATTTCATTTCATCTGGAGTTTCTGAACTAGATGGAGTCGGCTCTTCTTCTGCCTCAATGTTAAGGTTCCCTTTCTCATCATATATAAGTAAAAATGTAGTCTAAATTCGTCAGTATCACTTTAGGCACTTGGCACTTTTCAAACAACTCTTCAAAATCTGGATCTTTACACCCCCACCCACCCCCCAGCATTAGGCGTATGGGCGGGGACTTTTGATATGTTTACTTCCTAACTAGTCCAAACAAAGTTACGAAGTCAAAAATTGTGTTCCAAGCATTTCCCTCTATACCTTTTAATGACCATTCGTTTCTTGGACACTTTAGAGAGTGTGAAACGGTATGTTGCCTGTAGTATATAAAATGTCATAGAGGGTTAACCTGTTCCGTCCCGCAAGCAGAGTTTCCAGAGGACGAAACAAAAGAAAACAATTTAGACCATGGAGCGAGCGTGTTAAAGTCGTTTATGCAAGTGTTACAATTGCCCACTTTTAGCTAGTTATTGAAATCTCCATTTTGCATAACTGGGGGCCAGCCCGTCGCCGCAGCTCTGTGACAATAAAGGTTCGAGAAAGAACAATGGGTAATACTGTATGGGCTCCGTACCCACCCTTGTAGCAACTTCTGGCCTAAACCATTAGAAAGGTCTTTAAAAATACATGCTTTTATTTTCATTCGATCATTACTTTTTTCTCCCTCAGGTTACAAAGTTACCTTTTTATACAATAAAATTATGTATTTTGAAAGACATTTCTAGTGGTATAGGCTAGTATAATATAGTATAATATTATAGTTGCTACAAGGGTGGGTACACTTAACCCATTGTTCAAATTTACTTAATAGAAATAAGTAATAATTCGACTTATTTACAAAATGATTTAAATCTACTGATAAATCTTGTTAGTGATGTATTCATTGAAACACTTTAGTTTCATTCCAAAAATAATTATAATGAGAGATGCAGTTTTACTTTGTGACATGAATATGAAACGACGCAACACCACCCAGAACACAGTTTTCTCCAAAATAAACAAAACGTTGATTTATATTCTATGAATGTACCAAATACATATCCAAAAGTTGGCATTACAACTCTGCAAAAAGTTATTCCAACAGCAGTGAAAGGCCGGGACTTGTTTTTCACTTTTTGGGTAACATATAAAAAAACTGCTCAAATGAAGAAACGGGTTAAATAGAAGTAAGCGATGGACGATGAAAGACAAAATAGAAATATTTTCGTTTTTGATGGTCGAATTAATACTGTGAAAATGAAAAGGATATTAAATTCTTAATTCAGAGCAACTTAAAAAACATTGTGATGGCATTTTTTTTACTAATTTTTTTTAAGCTTTATCATAAAGAATGAGAGCAGGATCATATCTGATCTTACTAACGCGTCTATAAACATGACCTATATCAAATAAAAACGTTTATTTCAGTATTATTTTTCACACTGCTAAGAAAGACTCTCACATAAATTAAATTGTATCAATTGGAAATTCAAATGACTACTTTCCGTCGTTTTATATTATAATAAGGTTGCGCCTTCCCATACTAAAGTTCTTACTAATTTCTGGCCAAAGAAAATAGCGCCTCTGTCACATTTTTTTGGTACTAAGTCGGTACTAGAACTTTTAATAGGTGTCACACATGTCACATGGCTGTCCCGTCCTTGGACGAACTAGTTCCATCTTAGTTTAGCAAAGAGAATATAAACTTACTAGAGTTTAGGGGTATAAATAAATAAGGAAAGTAAACATAACCTCAAAATAAATAAACATTTATTAATTTTATAAAATTGGCGATAAAAACAACAAAAAATCTTATAGTACCGACCTCATGAATAAAAAATCTATAAAATATGACTATTCTTGTAAATAGACGTTACAAATTCGCTCGAGATATTCGTTAGCATGGGCCCTCATTCTTTTATACCGAACACTTAAAAGGGAATAATTGTCTCCCTAGATACAGTATTTTACTAGTTAGGGAGACAGGAAACCAATTTATATTGCGTAATATCCATTTGTGAAATAAATAATTTTTACATTTTTTAATTTTTTTTTAATAGTGTCGTGTCTAAGTGTCGTGTATAGTAAGAGCGAGTATAGTAAAGAGTGCATACCTACTTGTACTTGAGCTTGAATGAAACGGGATGGAAATAACGTTAAAGTAACTAGGAACTTAGGCATATGTCTAAACAGTGCCACTATTGTAAATGCTTAGGGCCACCAACTAGTTTTCAATGGGATATTCAGACATAGATTTCAGAGAAAGATTTTCATATCACATTTTTTTATACAACATATGCCGTTGTACATTAAAGAGTACGGTAGTTACCCTAACTAAAGTATCACGTTTAAGAAACAAGCGTCCGCGGCTGAGCGGTATCCGCAATTCTGCAGATCGGAAACGATCGTGCGGGTCGAGCAACATCTGGCCAAGACGGGTATTGGATGGATGACCCGTGTCTATGTGGCATTTGTTTCGGGCGCTTACGTGTTTCGGATGACACAAAGCTAGGCCTTTTAAGCTAGCCTTTTAAGTATACCACAGCATATCACTGCGTCCTATGAGCACGGATTTAGACTTCGTGCCATCCGCTTGTGGAACGCACTCCCCTGCGCACCATCAATGATAGTCCTACTCTCAATATTTTTAAGAGTCGTGTGAAGAAGCATTACCTTTCTTTGTAGAATTAAAGGTAGAATGTATAGTCTGTATAGTATTTATTAGTTTATATTTAAATATATACATATATCATATTTATTGATTTAAGTATGCACTAGTTTATGTAGTCTATTGTTTTGTAAGTAATAATTGTTTCGTACACAAGTGTCTATTCCTACTCGGCAATCCACCTGTCTCATCCTTATTTGGTTTGCTGGAAGAGATCTCTTATTAGAGATAACCTCGCCTTTGTACACGTTTTCTATGTTTTATATTGTCTTATGTAACTGTTTGTGTGCAATAAAGGAATTATGAAATTATGAAGTTTTACTTAAGCAGATTTACTACAATTAATTACACCCCCTCCCTCCCCTTCTCAGCAAAAGTAACCAAAGATATTACCCCCTCCCGCCCCTGCTAACGTAAAAATTGGTATATGCATTTTTCTTTTAATGTATTCCGTGTGTTATTGATTCATGAGCAGCAGAAATAATTATATAAATAAGAAAATAGGCTTAGCATAGAGGACTTTAACGCACATAATACATATTTATTTAAACAAGCGCGTGATACTTTCCTGCGAGTACCTAAACGTGTTCATTATTTAAGGGAATCCCCAAAAATGCGTTTCGATAGTGTGGATTGCCATATGTGTAAAAAAGTAAATAACTACTGATGACGTAATCACCATCTACACCCCCCCAACCCCCCCATGTCATCAAAAATATGCAAAGCAAAGAATATTATGCTTACGTAATACTTGAACGGCCCCTTCTCGGTCGTAGTAGTCGTAAAGCTGTGTATCCCTGCTGGGGCAGCTTGATAACTTCTGACAGTCGAGTTGGATCGGACAAGCGGACAACCCTCCACCAATCCGCACTGAGCCAGCGTGGTGGAGCATGGCTCAATCTTACTCCCATGGCATTAAAGGCCCATGCCTCTCCGTGGGGACATTAATGGACTACATATTATTATTTTCAAGTACCCTCTGTCCACATTCACATCATTGATCACGCCCCTCAAAAAATTTTATGTAGAATTTTGATTTAAGCCATCTAAAGGTATCCCATTCTTCCCAAAAAGTAAGCTAATAAAATTGTCTCTAAGTGTTGCAAACGCTTCTGTTGCGTCTTCTCTAACCGTGTAAAAGTACGTACCATAACACTGGCAACACATTTGCATAAAAGTCAAATTGCCTGGCACTGGAGCTAGTGCGAATGTGTGCGGGGTAACTTTAAACTCGTATCCTTGGAATGTGCAACATGTATTGTAGAATATTGTGTTTACATTTGTTGCAACGAAACGCAATAACTGCGTCTCCTCCACTGCCTCAGAACATATAGGTATGTATATACCTAAGTGATTGTTTTGTTGTTTAAATAAGTTTTCAGCTGACTGCGGCAAAGCCGAAGACGAGGCCGATTAAATAGTTTTGCTTGACTTTACTTTTATTGAACTCTGTGTTCATTCATTTTAGTTAATTTCAATAATTATGTCAGTTTTACCTAGGTATCTGTTTCTTTTGTACTTTTGTACATTCCTTGAATTAATAAAAAGTTTTATTCTGGAAGTAAAGTTCATCCGGTTTTTTTTTTTATTATTTATCCGGTATTGTTATTTTTTATTATTAATGAGGGTGTATTAGTAATTAAAACTAGGCATATTTAACTGTCGTTTTTTTTAAATCACGGTCTATGGTATTATTAGTATGATTTGTGAATTTAAATGTAGCCCATTAATGTCCCCACTGAAGGTCAAAAGCTTTTACCCGATACGAGTGAGATTGAGCCATACTCCACCACGCTGGCTCAGTGCAACTGGTTATTAGTATGACTAAAGACTAAATTATATAATTATAATGTTCAACTTCTGCAGCCTCAGCCAATTAAACTGAACCAGCGCAGCTTGCTAGAATATGAAATATGAATGCATTTTCTTCCATGACTGGATTGTATCTTGTTACTGGGTATCGAACAACGGACTCAAAGGCAATAGCTATATTTACCTCGACTCAAACATACTCCAAATTCACCGTCGAATATATCGAAGCCTGTTCGAAAATACCTAAAGTACGAGAACAAACATTCCGTTATATTTACTTCATAAATACTGAAGAGTACATAAAGTACTGTGGAAACTCTTCAGGATAACCTGTGAGCTGATGGCGTGAGTCAGCTTGACTCAGCTCGGCACTTCACTACTGTTGACTCTCATTCATAGGTGACGGAGATTTGTACATACTTCAATACGGACCGGTTGTTATTCAATAGACTTATGCTGTCGGAAACTCGGGACGGAGATATTTTACATTCGAATTGCGGGTTGTGTGAAAATGACGTGTTACTTCGATGGGTTTGGTGGTTAGAATACATTTAAGAGTCTGTCTGTGTGTAAATGTGTATCTGTTTGATAGCTTAGTTAGTTAGTTTAAGGTGACACCTTAGTGGTCAAACGGGTGGACGGATTTTATTACGTTTTATTATCTTCATATTATATACCTTTATATTATACCAAATACTTACATTCAGGCACGAATATTTAATATTTTGGTACGCGATAGGTTGGTACCATTATTGCTTTAGAGATATAATCTCAGCCTCTCAGACCCAATGGCTATTCAACTAAAGATTTAGTTTCTCTACACACTCACAAAGTTACTCAGTTAATTAGGCTCAAGAGCTTTGAAATACATAGACAACATCCAAGACCCTTCGTTATCAACAATCTACTAACCTCCCAGAACTTATGGAGTCTTCACCTCTGAGACGATAATCTGGTTATAAAAGTCGCACAACAAAATAGAGTACTCAATAGCAACTCGCTCACGTTGAAACAGCCAGCTTTTATCGCTAAACGCCAAGACGTAGCAGAAAAGTACACTTTCTGAGCATTGAGTCCCGGAACTTGATTCTGACGACCGACGGGCCGGAACGGAACACATCGGGGATTTACACACCTTTAGTCGCATCGGCGCGGCGGCGCAGCGGCGGTGTGGGAGCTTCCGTATTCGGTCTTTTACTTTTCCCACTCTTACGTCAGGTGTCGTGGTGTACATGTTGTATATGGATAGGCCACTTTTATACGTCCTATGGTGTACCCAATCCTTAAATTCTGATTAGTTCAAGTCCAAGTTCAAGTTCAAGTTAAGTTTATTGCTTCCATAAAGTACATAAACATTTGTTCTTAAATTAAGGTACAATTATTATAGTTTGAATGCCACGCCAGGTCACGTAGACACGGTACCTTTGGACGAATAACTGGCTGATTCTTAAATAATAAGTTAAGTATAATTCTAAAATAATAAATTTTAAATGATGCTAGCGTTGTTGCGTCAGTGCCACACGAGATATTTTATATAAGTATACTTACCGGAATCTGATGGCATAAAACCATAGATAAAAATTAAGATTTTCATTATGGCAATGTATATTATTGTCTATGTCACCGGTCAAATCAGGTCGTTGCATCATAAAGTGCGTTCGCCCAGGCACTTCGATAAAAACTACAAACGTCTTGCGCACAGACCATCAATTGAGGGTGTACTCCGCAGCGGTTTTCTTTAACCAATTGTTGGCGTTCTTTCAAATTATGCGGCCGGTGGCCGCGAGATAAAAGGGCGACAAAAAAAATGAATGGACTTTTAGAGTTTCCCCAGTATTGCACACATCACATTTTTATTTCTCCATTTGCCATCAGATTCCGGTATGCCTATACCAGTAATTTGGTCATCGGATCAATTTAGTTTGCTGCTCTGGAATACTTACATAGTTATGAGTAAATAGTATTCACATCGTGAAGAATATATTCAAGCATGCACAAGTAACTGACCGGACGTGTCAGTGTACGTTAAGTTATCGTTTTTTAGGGTTCCGTACCCGAAGGGTGCCAAACGGGACCCTATTACTGAGACTTCGCTGTCCGTCTGTCCGTCCGTCCGTCCGTCCGTCCGTCCGTCCGTCCGTCCGTCCGTCCGTCCGTCCGTCCGTCTGTCCGTCTGTCACCAGGCTGTATCTCATGAACCGTGGTAGCTAGACAGTTGAAATTTTCACAGATGATGTATTTCTGTTGCCGCTATAACAACAAATACTAAAAATCAAAAGAAATTTAATATTAAGGGGGGCTCCCATACAACAAACGTGATTTTTTTGCTCATTTTTGCTCGATATTGATAATGGTAGCAGGTAGACGCTTAAAATGTTCACAATATATTGAGTATATTATTTACTTAAAAATAAATAATTAAATTAAAATTAAATTAATATTTAGGGGGGCTCCCATACATATTTTTTTTGCTGTTTTTTATAGATCGGAACGGATCGGATTTTTTATAGCACGGAACCCTTCGTGCGCGAGTCCGACTCGCACTTGGCCGGTTATTTTGCATTATCGTGACAAAACCCATCGCTATTAGTAAAAGTATTTCAATCTAGAATGCCTGTACATGACGACAAAAACAAATGTTTATAGCAGTCTAAAATCCATGCTATCCTTTTCATTTATGAGTTTAGAGAAGCTCTCCAATTTCCATCCTATGACACCAGCCAGAGATTTTCTTTTGAAATGAACGTCCCCTTCAATAATAATTATAAAAGACTAAAAAATACCGTTTCTCCTTTTCCACGATGTTCGAATAAAAGCTGAATAAATTGAATAAACCTGAGGACGCTCAATTGGCTGGCTCTGTCGGGGAAATAACGTCTGGTATTCCTTTTAGTTTTTATCAATCAATATACTGATTTAAACCTAAGTTTTTTATTTTACTGCTTTGTTATACGCTTTACAATTTTTGGTCTCTTTATTCTTTAATGAAATGAAATTAATGAAATGAAATCTTTTAACCACTCAAAGGTCCGCTAGTTCATCCATTCCGCTTTCCATAGTAATGTTTTTTCATAGGGTTTGAACTTTATCTCAATGTGGGTAGATTGAAAATCGCGGGCCGTGGACTTTGGACGGGCATACGAGTAATTATGTCAGGCTTACCTACGCCCATACAAAATAACATTACAAAGTAATATTTGCAAACATTTTAAAAACATTAGGTACGCAAATATAACATTACAAATAAATATTTGCAAAACTACAAATATACGATCAAGTGCGAGTAGGACTCGCGCACCAAAAGGGTTCCGATCACACTTGGAGAGCGTTACACGTGTAGTTAGGTTTCCACATAAAAAACTAAAGTATGATGTCATCCATGTAAACCAAATTGAATATTTTTGTAGAAAGACAGATTTTTGAAGTTTTCAGATGTTTCCCTTTACTTGTGCTGTAAGACCTCGCTTTGTGCCTGATTGTAGGCCTACGGGAAGTACGATTACTATGAAAATCCAACAATTTTATAGCATAAACGGTCGTAGCGTTCGATTGCGTTGACCTAGAAGGTTCATTTTTTCACAGATATATGACCTTAACAATCAGCTTGATACGTCCACGCGTTCTTGATAAAGGTCTTGACACACAGACGGACAGACAGACGGACAGAAGGACATCAAAGTGATCCTATAAGGGTTCCTTTTTTCCTTTTATGGTTATGAAGTAATTGGAACCCTAAAAAAACATTATAGGTACAGTAATAACGTGCACACAGCATGGATCCATCCATATCTCGGCTTCCTGGCCGATGGCACACATACATGTGTGATCTCATCACATCACCCGGTGAGCCAAGGTTTGGCCGTCCATGCGGTCAGCCCATACTTTCAGGAGGCTGCTGGTAGCTCTGAGTCTGGCCATCACAGAGGCCATTCTGTAGCTCATTATGGCATGGAAGCCTTTCACGCGGGTCTCCGCAAACATCTTTGATGCGCTACATAATATACTCGAAAGCGTTATTATAATGATGATGATGATGTCTTCCAAGCCGTATCCGGCCACGGCGACTGCTTTATGAGGTCCCTGGTTGGTTTGAGGAGCGTGTCGTTCGTGTGCCCTCATATGACTTATGTAGCCAATCTTGGTAGTAAAAGTACGTGCACATTGAGTGCAAGCTAATATTTAATTTTGAAAGTTGTAGCATATGACTGCAGGTGGTTTAGTTTTCAGTTTATCTCGCTTCGTGTCAAAGTCAGTCCGTCTTTGGGTTTCGAAGCGGTAAACGTTTTTTTTGCACCAAGCGTCGCCATTCTGGGCGATTTTCTGCCCGTCTCTCCCACGTCGAGGGCACTATGTTGCACCCTTCATGTGTCTCTGTCTGAACATCCTTGTATCTGAGGAGCTGGCCGCCTGATTTCGCCCGCATTATCATACTGGATACGAAGGGCATTAAACGATTTCTGCGTATAACTGGCCCAAGGCTGCAGGTGTAAACGATTGACAGAAGGCATGAAATAATATTTGATAAAAAAATATGGTGTTCCATATTGTATAGATATGCCTAGCCTATAGATATGTATCAAACACGAATTATTACTATATTTATACTAAACGTAACCTGAGTAACCGTCTGACCACAAAAAAATATGTGAGGTAGTTAACCTAAAAAAAAAACCTATACATTTTTGTTTTTAAACAGGTGTTGAACATGAGTTTATTTTTGTAATAAGCTCATGTAATACTTAATTTTTACTAAAATAACCCCCAAAACACTGATAACTTCACCAAAGTTTTCACAAAACGTCTGGTGTGTTTTTGCTAACATTGCCGCCTCTTTAAATTGAAGGCATGAAAAGGGAAACAAGATTGAAGACAATAAGCTCGCTGAACGATGTCAACTGCCTGTCATTCATGGAGCGTAGAGAAAACCAATGATCTCTAGGAAACACAACAATTATAGTGGACTCCTTCAGTTTATTTTTCTGCTAATTTCAGTTTTTTTTTTAAATGTACCTAAGCTATTAGGCAAACTAAAAATATTATAAATATAAATAAGATTCTTACAGTTACGTACATAGACGGTATTTACGGATATTTGGTATTGACAAACAATTTTTTTTCACATTAGTATTGTGAATTATGCAGAATTGATGCTAATTTTAAGAGATTGTAGGGAAAAGTAAGCTGTTCTGTGTATGGTTGATCAAGCTGCCGCCCTGTATATAGATGACAAAAACCGTATTATACTAACAGATGCACGGTGTACACTCTGTTGAAGACGGCAGAAAAAAATGCTTAAAACGCGTCTCAATCACCCTTCTAGTGCTGTTTGTATCAATGGCAAGACGGCGAGGCAGACACGGGCTTCCCCCCGGCATGCTTGACGTCTCTATCATTCCGCTCTCCTGAACTTTACCTCGCGTTACTTTCCTGTTATTCCTCGAATTTCTCCTCCCGTATTCATTTTTATTTTATTGGCGACAAGCAGAAGCCTGCTGCATGAATAAAACTCAATCGGCAAAAGGTGTCGCTTGGAAATAGATAAATGCATGTAGAATATTTCAGTGGAACAGATTTGTCGTGTGTATGGCCAGTTGTGAAATAATGTGCTAAGTAAGTATATCCGATTGTGAGATTGTGAGACGCACAGCCCATTTTATTTTCCGGCGATTTTTTTCCGCAACACATGCAATACTATGGGACTGGCCGCACTGGCGATTTATTTCCGCAGATTTCTGCATACAATTTAGCGATTTTTTCCGCGAATTTTCGATTGGCGCGGAAAAAATTCTAGTAGTTGCACACTGGGTTCTGTTATGTATTTTTCATGTAAACGTAAAACGTCATCAATAAATAATTAGTAAACGTATGCGACATTATTATCGCTAGAGTATCGGAGACAAGTCATGTTCATCAAGATCTTGACTTGTACTCCGATACTCTAGCGATAATAATGTCGCATACGTTTACTAAGGAAAGCGATACATCGCTATCCAAAACATGAGTACAGTAGTAGTAAGTGGTAGTATAGATCAACGCGCTTTATTGTCAAGCTAACGCGTTCCTACTATACTTCGTTATTGCAAGCGATGCCATGTTGTAACTTTCTACTTATCCCTCTTTCAGTGTTATTTTTCTGATATTATTATATTAAGCTTGAAAGCAACTTTTAACACCTCAAACTAACTTCTGTTAAACTTTTGACTGGCGAAGCTGCTGCCAAGTGCGAGTTAACTTTTTTTCTGAAATATTCGAAAACTTTTACCCGATATGCAGGGTGTGTGTGACGTGTGTGTGACAGAAACGTCTTATTATTTCAAGGGTAATTCTAAATAATTAATTTGATTCTCTTTTATCACTTTTCCAGTCGGATTGTGGGAGGGATCATAAACTAAATCATAATTATTTATATGGTCAATAATTTTGAAAAATACTGTGTTTAATTTTATCCTGTTTCTTCGAATATTGAACAAAGCTTTACTAGGGGATAATCGTACCTATTTGTAAAAAATAACTTTGTGCCATTTTATATATAAAATAAATCAAGATACCTCTTACGAATAACCGTTACCTATGTATCAATATATTTTCTCCTAAATTTTACCATTATTATTACCGTAACGAAATAAGAGTTTGTTCGTGTCAACGAGTCCTATTTTATTTCTTACTGACTTTTCTTTAAGGGTCTAAAATCTTCACACATATGTATACATTCCCGAATAAAATTTACGAGCATTTCTATACACAAAAAAGGCCTATATATTTTGCCGAACCCGATTACATCGACCGGAGAAAGAAACAGCGAATGCTAAACTCACTATTACTTACTGAGTCAGGAAAGGGGATTTTTACGATACTCGGATTTTACAATCGCCTACGAAAGCACAATGTCTTGTGAGCAGTCCCTTTGTTTGTTCTATTCAAATCTAATGCTAATACGTACAAAGAATGAAAGCAGGCAGATGCCACGTTTTGCCTCACAGAGGAAAATTCACTGAATCTACATTGCCTACAACGTTATTTACTTGTCTCTGCATGAATGCAGAATTTTATTGTTTTAAAGTCATCATTCAAAAACAAAAATACGATAAAGCTCTATCCATTAATTTACCTATATACTTATATACACTTAATTAAAAACACACTAATGAACTCATATTGTTCGCGCGGATCTATCTCACAGAAAAAACAACCGGTCGTGAATAAATAAAGCGGCGACCGCACCAACTCATCATTATATCATTGATAAACATAATGTCGACGGTAGTTTAGGGGCCAACCGCATTAGCAGCCCGCTAATGGCCGGCGGACCCCAAAAGTTGGCAAGTAACGGAATCTATCGAACCGTTCTCACTTCTTTATGAGCCGCCATTATCACCGCACTGCGTTACACGATAAAACGTGGCCCGCCCTAGTTTTAACATCTGCCTGAGAAAAGTTTAAAGAGCCTATTGAATCGATCATTTTCAATTTTCTGCGCTCATCGCGGGAGTTATGTTGGAGATATTCTTTCTACGTGATAGAGTTACGTTAATATTAAGATTGAATTCGAAAGGCTGAATATGTTCGCTTTCTATTCATTACATGTGGCGCAGTCGCACTTATGGTTATTCTTATATTTTTGAGGATTAAATTATTTGTGAAATATGTAATTTTCTGCAACAACGTGCGGTTTTATCGTTACGCACTATTTGTTTTAACTATATAACATTAAAGTACCGAGATAGTTAAATCTATCTGCTATAAGCCGTACAATTGAAAGTTTATATTTCGCCGGTAAAATAAAAATATCGTACCATCATACTCAAGATTACAGATACATATACGTAGATTCTTTGCAACCAACCTTAAAATATTCGTGTGTTCTCGAACAAATCTCCCTGCCGTACGGATAAGTCCATACAATCGTTACGGCTTTGCGAATTGTAGACCGCCCGCCCGCCCCTGCCGCCAGTCCCGCCCATGCAACTTGCACCTTGTATTGAATTCTCTTTCATGAGATTACCCTAACATTGCCAACGTTGCCGTGATACCAGCGGGATGCTTGCTTGCTGTACCTTGCTATATTGTGGATACCTATTTTGTTTTCTTTCAAATGTTACATTCACGCTCAAATAAACAATATTATGTTTTTGATTCAAACTACTTTTACAGGTTTCTGATCCAATGTTCTGGAGGTTTTAAAAGTGAACATTTGCCACACGTAAAAAATACCGTTTGAGCGTTATTTCAACGTGTATATAAAGTAAATGTAAGTAAATGTAGCCCATTAGTGTCCCCACCGAGGGGCACAGACCTTTACCCGGATCCGAGTAAGAGTGAGCCATACGTGCCAACGTGTATTTACTAAACGTATATAAAAATCTAAATGATCTTTTTTATCTGCATTGGGACAACGTCCTGAACACTTGGGGGTCATAGTCTGTGTCTGAGTCTGTGTGAATTTCTTTTCAGCTGTTCTTAAATGCAAGAAAATCAATGCACTTTTCTTGTGTCTGTTTAAGAAATCCTCTACTTTCTAGACGGTATTTACCTATCTTAAACTTGTGTCATGAATTAAGACCTTGCTGAGGACAAAGACACTTAACATCTTAAATTGAGTATTGAATCACTGGCTTAAAGTGGGCCATGGCCATGTGTTAGGGAACGTATCCATACTACGTGACACATTTTTTATCATACATCATACACTTTCATTCCACATTCGACGAATAGTTAAAAAAGCTATACTCCGATTAAATCGATTTCAAAATTTTATCAATGATGATCTGAAGAAACTGTTATGATTAATAAATAAAAATAGAAACACTACCGTTTACCTATGCATGTATAATTTATATTCCAGACTTTCCACGAAATCGATTCCCAGGTAAAATAAAAAAAAACAGAGTTGAAGTAACGATTCCGTTAGATAATACCGTGTCTCCGATGTCACGTCAGAGTCAATGGGGAGCTTAGCAAAACAGTCACGTAGGTCAAAAACGAGCTCTCGGTCACACGCCTCTTCACCTCCTGACGTGCCCCGGGGGACGCGAGAGATCTGAAAGGAATCGGGGACTTTCGGAAGTTGATCGGTTTAAAAATAAAGTATGAGACCTTTTGGCTCTGGAACATGGAGTAGTTTTGCCGCGGGGCTTGAAGGAAATTTCATATACTAGTTTCTGAAAAAGGAAAACATATTTAGTCAGGCTTATTTTCAGAAAACATAACTATCGCAACACATAAACCCACACATACATGAGTGAGACATCGAAGTCACGTACTAACTCTATTTTGTTAGAACATAAAGCCCACTAATGTGGCTGGAAGTGTCCAACTCGGGCCATTCTGCTCCACACTAACTGGGGCGTATATTTCTCAATTGGCCCGCGCGATGAATTGCCTCGCTAACAAATTCATTGGAGTTGTTACACCGGGAAACTTGGAATGGCTTGCTTGCAGTGCTTGAATTTTTAAAAACTAGTCCTTGTATTAGTGACGATTCTTGCTGAACTTCTTCTTTGGAACGATATTATTCTGAAACTTTTTAATGTGCTGTCGTATTGTTCACGAGGAAGGTTATATCCAACAGAACGAATTAGCCTATACGTGTACGTTTGTTTAATTTCACAAAATGGCCTGTTACTACACCACCTATTGGCACATGCCTTAATCTAAATTGCACAAGATACTCGCTCCACTCTGCTGTTAAAATCATGAAAGTAATTCCATCTAAATTCAACCAACAAGTCTTATCTACGATATCTGGTAGATCAAAATAATAATACTCTGGTAGAAGCTGCCAAATTTCTCTGAAGGCATAACCAGCATATCTCAGCTTATACTAGGTCAGTACCGTATCGCGCTGCCGCCGCCTGAGGGTATCAAATTTACATTGCGTGCATATTTGTGGTGCCGGGATCGCAACATTCGGAAGCCTACTTGACGCCATTGATCCTGCTCTCATACCAGAGATAACTCGGCTAGATGTTTGCTCAGACGATGTAGTAAGCTAAACGTAAACTATTACAGGTCGGTATGATCTTATCAAGGTGATCTGCTCCAAAAAGTGAGTGAGACAATTTATATTAAAATATGTCAAATGTAAACAGAATATGGCGGCGGGGCGTCTGGATTTAATAACGTTAAGCAAGAGGCAATACAAAACGCTAAGGCAAGTTTATGTTTCAAATAACTGATGTTATTAATAAACGATCGTCATGTTAATAAGGCCCCGGTTGCTTGTCACAATTACTTAGTCAAAAAGGATGCATAATTTAATAATGCTTGAAGCCGAAACTCTGACGGATCATCTCATATTTATGTTACAAGCGTGACATGCGCCTGTCTCACAGGGGACTATGTTAATGGAGATGTAATTTACATAAACACATATGCTCAGATTTTGACACCTCCAAGTTACTTGACATTCAGAAATCCCCGACACGAGAATTAGCCTACAATTTTGTTTGAATAATGTCTAATTCATTTAAACTCCAGTTTTGTTGGAGATATAGGGCTGTGAATATCTTTCGCTGTGCATCTTCTGAGAGAGACAAATCCAGTATTTAAGCCTTGATCAAGGTTCCCCAATTTCTCGTGTTTCTTCAATACACCATAAAATATGTAGTTAGATACGACATGCTAAAGTTACTCTAACAATCTATAAGTACTCCATTCCTTAAAACATTGGAAACATTTAGAACTTTCCTTCTTCATTTTTCCAATTCCTTAAGGAATTCAGTTAAAGCAGAGTAGGAAGTAAGGCTTAGTTAGGCATACAACGCAATGCAATGATAAACTGTATCTACTTAATTCCTAAAGCTTTCGAAAAACTAAGAAGAAAAGTTCAAAATGTTTACTTACAGCTGAAGACTGAAGCTATATTATTAATATATAGACGAGGATTGCAATGCATGCAAAATCTTATGAACGTGTCGAGAAGCGACTTATGAAAATCAAGTGGAAGGAAGGGAATATTTAAGGCATATGAGAAGTTATCTCATTATCGATACTATTATACATCGAAATCAACCCTGTTTATGAAATCTATAATTCAACCTCTATTTTGTTTGTAACATTAAATTCAGGCTAAAATTCTTTACGCCGTTTTGAAGAGTTTTTCACCGAGTTTTGCCTAATAAGCTTTGAAAACCAATAATAATAACCCTTGTCGGATACGGATTCGAAATTATAGTATTTTGGCGATGTATTTGATTTCAAACTTCTTTCAATTTCAGTTTGTAACTACACTCAACGAAGCATGTTTGATGTTTCCTGCTACAATAAACTAGTTCGAGTGTACCTGTACCAGGAATTATTTAATTGGGACAAGTATCGGGAATATCGTTGCCAAATTAGAAGTAACTTAATACATTTCTCAATTTGGATTGAGTATTGGGAAGATGCCGAGGTTTGCATTTCTGAAAACAGCCATGGCAATAACATCATATTATTTTTATATTCGGTTAGGTAACATGTATATCAAAACGACGATAATCTCCTTATACCAAACAATCATCCAGCAGCCATAGTTATTCAAGCTGCGACTTCATTACAGAAGTTTCACTAAAGCCAAGCAAAGGCGCCGGCTTCTGTGTTACTCACTATTAATAAAGTTTTGTTACACAGCCCAGGCGAAAAGAAACTGTAATTACCGCACGGAATTATAGTGACGACGCGACCGACGACGACGCTCTGAAGTTAGGGGTAACGTCATCGATAAAGAAATACCTCGCATAACAAATTAAAAAAGCAGTCAAGTATGCAAGTACGATTCGCGCACCAAGGGTTCTGAACACACTTGTAGATTGTTACATTGTAACAGGTGTTGTTAGGTATCTACATAAATAAACGGTCAAGTGCGAGTAGGAATTACACACCAAGGGTTTCCGATCACACTCGTTTAATGTTACCTCGTAACTGGTGTAGGTAATTAGGTTTCTACGTAAAGAAAATAGGGTCATGATGTCACCCATGTTTACCAAATTAGGTACTTACATATTTTTGACAATTTCAGATTATATCTTAATTTGACAAAAAGCAAGGGCTTTGTGCCTTTCATGATTCTAGGTCGGCGTTATAGTACCCTATAGGTTTTGAGTATCTTGCGATCGCTATATGAAAATCCAACAGTTTTACAGCATAAACGGTCGTGGCGTTTGATGGCGCTGACCTAGAAGGTTGATTTTTCCTACCTACCTAACCTAGGGAGCTATCGGCTTGACATCTCCACGCGTTCTTTGCTCAAAAAAGTCTTAACCGACGGATATACAGACAAACGGATAGACAGACGGAATAATTATGTCTAGGTATATGAAGAGTAATTCTCGTAATTTTCTAATGAACCCTGCCTTTATACGAGTATAGGCACTTGTCTCAGCTCTTCGAGTAGGCCTACAATCCGAAAGATAAAATGCAAGTCAAGTAATAAGTAAATCGGGTCAACGAAGACGCTCTAAGCATATGAAGAAATGTTTACACTTAAAACTCATTATGTATTGTTAAAGGTGCGTAAAGGACAAAAGCAGGAATTCCATACAGGCTGATAAATTACGATGTTAATTCTTCAGAGCAAAAATGAAGCAATTTGTTTTGATGGCATGCGGAGATGAAGATCATCATTTAACGCAATGTTTACTAAGTAACACGGTGACACGGTTATTGAATAATTTGTCTTGATGATTACGGTATATTGTAAAGTCTCATAAAATCATGCTGCGAATTTAGAGTTACCATTTATCGTTATTATTCGGAAACAAAGAGAGAGTGATGTCATTTATTACTGTGTCATTTATTTGGCACTGAACTCATAATATTAATAATTTGAAACAGGTACGTATTGAATTGAAATGGCAACATAAACGCCTATAATTTTAATTAACTTTAACGAAATGCAAATCATTCAGAAAACACATTTATCAAAAAGGCCGCGCGCAGTGTTCGTTTTTGTAACACAGAAGAATGTGCTAATTTTCTTAGTACGCCCCAGCCAGGTGACGAGGTCGCCATTCCACGCACCCGCTGCTCTGATGGCGGTAATCAAAGAAAATACTCCTAATTAACTTTCAGGCCTCCACGAAATATTTCCTTACGAGCAACGACAGCAACGGCAACAAAGTTCTGAGAAACCCTAATTTAACTTTGTAATTTTGGCTTGAATTGACATTGATATTATAAGGCGTAAGCAATTCAAAACAATAAATGTTTGTGGTGGTGGACGGTGGACATTTAAGAAGTTTTTGAGAATTAGATTTTTCAGTTTGATAATATTGCAGAATTATTGCTGCAATACTACATAAATTTTCAAACAAAATTGCAGCAATTAGAGCTAAGATTATGCAGCCCAAAAAAGAGATGCGGGCTGATTTGCTTCCTTTTTTCGGTCCTTAAAAGTCTAGTGTTTGCTCTTAAATTGAGTCATTTAAATCAAACTGTTTCCACCCTCGCGCGTGCAAATCGAATTCCGTTCCCTTCAGGAATTCCGATTATTTCGTTGTTTTTCATTCATCGTCACGGTAACCTTCGGAGGCGATTATTTTATTATCTCGTCAATTTTCCGGTTCACGTTTTGTTTTTATTTCTTTGGTTTTTCGTCTGTACTTGGTGGACATTTTTGTAGAAAATCTATGGCCTTATAGTGTATTAGAAAGATTGCGAGAAAATTAGACTTTTTTGATATTAAAAAGTGTGATTCAGTTGCTCATTGCTATAGAAGTTGGGAAATCGATATTTTTTAAAGTCTGATAATGGCTTTTTCATATCTCGCTTAGAGAATACCTTATTAAAAATTTTAAGATAAGACACGGAGCTCAATTTGCATTGTTTCGTCGTCATCTTTAGACTCCCACTTTATCTTGTCAGCGAAATCCTCGACTGCTCTTTGAAGTAACTCATTTATAATTAAGTTAAATTTATAAGTCCATATCTCTGTCCATTATTTGTTAATTGTACACGTAATTGGCTCATATAAAGACAGTATTTTGATTAATAATATATATAGTTTTATTAATCCAACTCAAAACCATAAGCTAAAAATCATACAACATTTACTAGTATCATTGGCTTTGTAATGTAGCATTGATTAGTTTAGGAACTTATGAAAGTAGTAGTATCAATGGCCGGTAATTTCACCCTAATAATCATGATAAGGCAACAAATAGCAATTTGATAGACCATAAAAATAATTGAGTTGAAACTACGTCGAGCAATAAAAAGCGTGAAAGCAGTCCCAATAACGTTTCGTCGGCGAGGAGACATGGGAACAGGACCACCTGTCGACGAAACCTACAGTACAATCCACTATACGACGGCCTAAGTCCTTCAGAACAAATCCATTTGATAAGAAATCCAAAATTCAGCAGAAAAACACGCCCTTCACTTTCAGCCGCCTGTACCAACAATTACGGACATAGGGGCATGTAACAGTAACAGTGTAGTGAGAAAGGCTATTAGGAACCGTTCAAGTAGAGTGAGCTGCAATGTAACTAAGGTTTATTTTTACCAAGCATTCGAGGTTATGAGCGGGATGTCTCGTGTACTAATTCGATACACCGAAACCGTATTTTGGAAATGGCGTTCTTGCACTTAACGTTTCAAAGATTCATACGTTCCTGTTCATGGTTTACGTATAGCATTAAGGATAAAGAAAATTATCTTCTCATGTAAGTATTAACTAGTACCTACGCTACTAGAATCTACCTTTGCTTCAGCGGGCGTCTCAACAATCCATCATAATGTTATCTACCAACAGCCTTCTAATCTCCAATACTGTGTATTACCCCGCACCTATGACTGACTCTTGATTTTTACGGTATACGCAATTCCCATACGCAAAGGGTACTGAACGGGATTTTAAAGCCTCCGCTGTCCGTCCGTCAGCAGGCTGTATCTAATGATCCGTAATAGGGAGAGAATTCGCACAGAATATGACATTAAATACAGCAACAGAAATCTGTTGTCGCTACAAATGATGAACAAACGCAATTTAATGAAGTAAAGTCGGTACCCATACAAGAGACGTGTTGTTTTGCGTTTTTCTTGTACGATGATACGGAATTCGTGTGAGAGTCCGACTCACGCTTGACCCATTTTTATTCTTCCAATTGTTGCACAGTGTGTGACATCTCATGTAAATTATAATGACGTCACAGGGTACACTGTGTTTCTAAGCAGCCTTTGAAGTGAATAATTATGAGACGCCATTCTAAATATGCAGTAAGTCTCCGGCCGTGGCGTCGCGTCATTAATGTGTAGCGTCATGCGATGTTACTTCAGCTCCAACATTAAATATATAAACAAAGTCGTGTTAGTTACACCACTTAT
Organism: Argyresthia albistria; assembly: GCA_963457715.1. Taxonomy (NCBI): domain Eukaryota; kingdom Metazoa; phylum Arthropoda; class Insecta; order Lepidoptera; family Argyresthiidae; genus Argyresthia; species Argyresthia albistria. The sequence goes on along the minus strand of OY735253.1, from coordinate 7,967,245 downwards.
AACTCAAGATCGGCTGGACCCATGTTAGTTATCTCTTTTTTGGTGGATTCTTCTCCGCTCCGAATAGCAGAATAAGTAATAAAACATCGGATTAAAGTCATTCATATTTTTTGTTGGTAACAGACCAGCGGCGATAACTTCTTCGATGACAATAAGAAGGTGAAGACTTAGTGAGTCACGAAAAAGGATTTTGTCAACGAGTTGTCAACAGTTAAAACGAAAAACTTTATGAAGTGAAAAAGAAAAATAATTTATTGACATTGACATTTAGTTTTTCTATCTAAAAAAATGACATGTTAAAATTGACTCAAATACTATTTAATTCTAAACAAACTTTTGTTCTCTATTTATACTTACTTTATACTTTATAGCACAGAAAACATAATACAGACACTTAATATTAGAAAAAACATGTACAAAGGCGGGCTTATCTCTAATAAGAGATCTCTTCCAGCAAACCTAGGATGGAGAGGATAATTTAATAAAAGGTCTACCTTTTACATAAGTGCACAACGATAAATTTCAGATAAACGATAAATCAGTACCTATTTTTCTTGTTGCGGCAATAGAAATACACATTCTGTAAAAAATCAACTCTCTAGCTATTACGGTTCGTGAGATAGAGCCCTCTGACGGACAGACGGATAGACGGACGGACAGTGGTGGCTTAGTCCCGTTTGGCACCCTTCGGGTACGGAACCCTGAAAAGAAGACTCAATTTTAACAGCAAAAAGAATTTTATCTCCTGGACTTATCAGTTATCTATCACTCATATACCTTCATGAGTTCATCACTTGACAGAAATGTAGAACGCTTAAGTGGTACTTAACTCCGGGAATAAATAACTAACTATGTTACCAGATAACAATATTAAAACTCATTTTCACTAAGTCACCCTCGAAAAAAAAACATTTTAGTGAATAAACCTTATTAAACCCACTTGTCCTAGACCCGGCAACTAACTCAGGATTACAAATAAATGCACTGTTCGCAGAAGCGAAATGAAGACTAGTGTAAAGGGCATCTTTACAACACACTAGGGAGCGGAGTAAACCATGAGTTATGAAGGCACTCTCCCCTCCTCTTATGAGAAAATACGACAGTTTCAGCGGCCGGCACTAAGATTGCCTAAACTGAGGTGACTATCCGATTTGAACGGATATCCTTTTAAGAAACTTTGTCCACTGAGAGGTTGGATTAAACATTTATTAAATACCCTTTTTCGATAAATGGATTTTAAATTTAATAGCTTACCAGAATTGATTTGATATGTAATATGTGTATGTATCTACCTCCACTTTCTCGTAAATCGTATGGTCATAGATGCTCAAGGTACAGTACATAGATAGATACAAATACAATGACCTATACATATATATACCAAATCACATTCCAACCGTCTCCTTTGCAAGAAGCGACTACTCGGCCATGTGCAGCACTAGGCATCAGAACATTCGGCACGATCAAAGCAATTAGGGATTGCGTATCGGTTGCAATTACCAAGCCGTGCACTGTAGGCCACACCATGATCTAATATTCATCACTGGCCATCCCTTCTCCCGCTGCCGCCGCCGCCGCCAACTACCTCGTCTGTCTACATGGCAAAGCATAATACGTAATTAGATACAGCAAATGCTCCATGGACCCATGCACGCTCGGCACTATGCATTATGCAAGAATCTAAATTGAATGTGCAGTTAGCTGCCTGGATTAAACCCCCGCTCTATACGTCCACCAAATTCTAGAGAGCTCTCGCAATTGACTTTTTCTGTTTGAGTGCTTGATTAAAAATGTAGCTGGTGTATGTTAAAAAACAAAATGTCAGTTTGAAGACACGCGGAGCTTTGCAGTATCGTGTACGCGAATCGATTAACGTAAAAAGATGTAAAAATTCAATAACATGTAAATTCGCCTTCGTTGCTTTCGGCTGAAAGTTTTAAAGGGAAGTTCTTTATAAAGCAATTGATTGAGCCGCCTTGGCAGCAGCGGGATGTGATAAAGGGGAGTGTAGTATGTACCTAATGGATCCTTGCATAGGTGTTATACCTATGTATATCATGGTATAATTTTTTTAATTCAGTCCCTTGTTTCACTGACATGTTGAACAAAAACTGAAAAATGACCGAAAATGTCCTGTTTTTTTGAGTACACCAATGCAAATCTGGCATTTTAATGCTGTTTGAAGCCCTAACAACATATAGAAAAATCAGAACGACCTGGGCCCGAATTCTACTGTACACAAGCATACCACAAGCCTGGCACAAGCTTCAATTAGACGCATTTGGTATTCTACTAAAACCGGAATCGCAATTCACAAGCGCCAGCCTGACGCCAGCCTACTTCGTATTCTACTGTCGGACAGCAGGCTGGCGTCAGGCTGGCGCTTGTGAATTGCGATTCCGGTTTTAGTAGAATACCAAATGCGTCGTATTGAAGCTTGAGTAACTCTTTATTAATCTGTGGCTTGAGCCAGGCTTGTGGTATGCTTGTGTACAGTAGAATTCGGGCCCTGACCTTATGCAAGCACGACCCCTTTCTCCTGTTCTAATTGACTGTACTGTATCGAAAATTAGCGTTTTGTTGTAAATACATACCTAGATTGATTCCAATAAATATATGGCTAAGATTCAGAGTTGTAAACAAACCGCATCGTGTATGTACCGCTATGTAGCGGAACTGGGCTAGAAAGGGGTCTGGGTAAAGTTGTGGTAGATCAAATATGCTGTAAGAGATAACATTATTAGCATTAAAATAAAGTGAAGTTAACGTATAAACAAAACTAACCCCGGGATTGCAATTTGTGTCAACAGAGGTAGACTATAGTTATCAACTTTTCGGAAATGACGCGAAGACACGGGGCGGATTGTCCCCACTTGTACACGCTATGATTCAGCGAATGCGACTCAAATTTAGGTACCCATTTTAATTTCAGAAAGGTATTTGAAAGTGCCTTTTAAATCTCGGAAAAGGTATGGAAGGAATAGTGAAAACGAAACGGAAACTTATTTTTCACGATATCATGTACCGTCCACAGCAGCAAATGAGATGTTGAATTCAGATTATAAAGAGAGTAAAAGATATATCAGGAAAAAAAGCAGTCCATTAGCATACGTGATTAAAATTTCGGTTAAACCCATTACCCACATAATTTGGTTATATATGTTCTGGAAATATCCCAAAACATCACCATGACAAACCGTGAATTAAACATCATGGTACAACAAAGTTTTTTAAGCCACTTATTATTCCTGTAAACTAAATTGCTAGCTACAGTATATTTCAAAAAGAAATTAACAAAAAGAAGCCTTGCAGCTACCTTTGAACATTCAACAACACGCTGTCCAAATAACCTTTCTTTGATGAAAAATATTTACCATAGCCGAAGACGTATTCCTGCAACGATACTAACAAAAAAACTGTTGACTCAATCCACAACGAAACCTTACGAAACAATACTCAGAAGTTTCTTAAGATATTTAACCTACAATTAATTCCAAACACATATTATGTTGTTATATGTACTTAGTGTTTTCCTGAAGAAAAACGAAACATCCTCACAAGACGTCAACTAGTTATGAAATACGCTCAAAGAATACATTTTCATTCCGTGAAGCTACACAGAATAAAAATTGGCCAAGTGCGAGTTGGACTCGCCCATGAAGGGGTCCATAGTAGTATCATAATACACCTGATACACCTAGCTCAAATATCACTATCATTCTTCACCAGCAAATAATTACTTTGTTTTTCATAGTGTTTGTATGAATGACAAAGTTATCTTTCCGGATTTTAATAAATGTTTCATATCTTAAAAACTGCTAATTTGATTTTGTCCAAACCAATTTTCGTTGAAAAAGTATATTCTTACTTTAAAATTTAGAGGGGAAGGCACAATTTTTTTTCCACTTTGGAAGGGTCTGTCTCTTTAACGGTTACTTTGAGCAAAAATTGATTTCAGGAACCCCACGTTATTTTTAAAGACCTATCTATAGACACCCCATATAAATAGGTTTAATGAAAAATATTTTTTCTGGTTCCACTTCCATGTATGGGGAACCCCACCATAATTTTTTATTTTTTGAACTTTTGTATAAAAATCGTAAAGCAGTTCACAGAATACATCTACGTACCAAGTTTCAATTGTGCAGTCCTAATAGTGTCGCAATAAAGTTTCTGTGACATACGGACGGACAGATAGACAGACTTGACGAAACTATAAGGGTTCTTTGTTTCTCTAACAGAACCCTATAAAGTAGCGTTGAGATTGAACATAAATTGTTACAAAGCGACCGTTACATAATGAAACTTTATTAGGCTTTTAATCCGTGCTTGTTGCTGTGATGTAGTGGGACAGGGTGTTAAAGGTTTCATGGAGTCTGTACACGCGTGGCTTGCCGGCGGCGCCGTCGGCGGAGCAGTATTTTCTCATACGCGCAGAGCAAGATTGAACAGGGATAAGTCTATCATAACTCACAGTTAAACGCGGCCCAAGGTGTAATCTCGGGCACGGTGCGCCGACAATAATCCCCGTCGTCCGTTCGTTCTATATCGGGGCCCTTGCTGCTGCATCTTGGAAAGATTTCACAGTTCTAAGGATCCAGTTTGTGTACTAAACGTACAGAAGAATGGAAATTAACTTTATAATATTTATGGCCCATATTGTGAGGTCTGTGTAAAATAATAAGATATTTGTCCCCAGTGTAAAGTTTTCGGGTTCCGTACCCAAACGGGACCCTGTTACTAACCCTCCACTGTCCGTCTGTCTTTCTGTATGTTTATCTGTCCGTCTGTCTGTCTTCAGTGGGCTGTAATAGCTAGAAAGTTGAAATTTTCACAGAATGTGTAGGTACCTATATCTGTTGCTGCAACAGTAACAAATACTGAACTAGCCTCAATTATTATTGCAGATTATTATTTTTGTGTGTCAGATATGCACTGTAAAATAAGTATTTGTTGAAAAAACTATTTTTCAATTTCAATTTCAAATATTAAAAAATATAGGTGCCATACAAGAAACATGTTTTTAGGGTTTCGTATCTCAGAAAGAGAAACCCTTATATGATCACTCGTGCATCTGTCCGTCCATCCGTCCGTCCGTCCGTCTGTCACAGGCAATTTACTAAGAACATATTACAGAGGCCAAAAGATATAAATAAAAAAATATTTAAATATACCGTGTGATATATCAATTCAAATGAAAGCGCATAGTGTATGGATCTTAAAATTAATTTTATAAAAAAAATAAAACTAATTTTGAAAAAGTTATACTCAATAATATGACCGATTCGCATGTCATCAAAACCTCTAGGGTACTTACCGAAGTCCTAAAAATCTGAAATTTGGTAGGTATGCTAGCACATTTGCACCCATATGCCAAAAAACTTTGAAATCCACAACTGGGGTGCAAAGTTTGTATAAAAACTGAATTTTAGCGTACTTTTTTACGTTGTACGAAAACCTCTCAACGCGAGTCCAACTCGCACTTGGCAGCTTTTTTCTTTTTTGGTACGATAGTGCGGAACACTCTGATTGAGAGTCCGACTCTCACTTGGCCGATTATTTTATCTTTTCTCCTTTAAAATTGTCGAAAGCATTTAATTTTGAGTTGACATTTCGCACTTTTAACATTACAGCTACCACATCAGACTCGGCGTTCTTTCACAATAGCAACAGTGCTAAGCCGGAATTTCCGAATTTATTTTCCAATTCAAAGTTCATTCAGAATTATAAGTTCTCAGCGAGAAAGCAACCGCCCCGCAGCCAAATGGAATTGCTTCAACTCTACCCCTACACACCACAGAGTGAGGAAGGTGACCTCCGGACCGCACCGGAGTATCGGAACACCAGATCTGCGAGCCGGTAAAACTCTAGCATGACCTAGTTTGTTGACAAGAAAGCGAGTGGAATTTGGAATTATAGATTACCCTTTCAGTCGAGAGATTGTCATTCTCCTGGCCGAAAAGGAAAAAAAAATGACATTAAAATTAGGGGAAATTAAGTTCTCATCCCCTTGCAATAGACATTAATTGACGTCTTGGTAATCACTGTCAAAGTCAAGCAGTTGTGCTCCTGCGAGCAATAGAACTTCAAACATTGACAACAAGAGGTATGTGGAATTGCAGAGTGGCGTCGAATACTCGAATATTATGCTACTTGTTATGATGCCGGTTCTTCTTCTTCTTATGGTTCCTCTTCTTATATATCACAATTTGTAGACAATTTAATTATTTGGTCTGATCGTCGATATTTGACTTAATTTTTCTATACTATAATAGTTGTGAAATTATACTGTAATAAGCACATTTGGGCTATGAAAATATTAATTGATTCTAATATCAATCAAAAATTATACTTTTTGATAGGTGCCAACTTTATACATTAAACCAAATGAAAGTAATGATGATACAGGTTCTGAGGTAAATGGTGAAAATTAAAAAAGAACTTCTTGACATCGTATGTAAAAATATCGGATTTGGTCGTGCTAGCACATCCAGTGGTGAGAAACTTGCTTTATTTTGTTCAAGTGCAATGGATTTGGGTGGATTTCAGAACTGAAACCATTCCAACTCCCTCTCAACTCTGATTGAATAAAACTGAATATCCCCACCGAACATACCTATCTAGCAAGTTCCGAATTCTTCTCAGCTAAGAGGATGAGTACAAGAAGCTTATTATTAAACTATGGCAAGTCGGAGTAAGACTCAACTTTGCTGGGAACACATGTGCATCGCCAACTTCGGTCGAATAGTAACTGAAGAAAACCCCTTCAAAGATATATCTTCTGTATTTCATGTTTAGATTCATGAAGTCACTTCGTGATACGCAGTGAATGTTTTTGATTTTCATAATTTTGCAAGGTTATGGAAGGTTTTATAATAACTGGGCATTTTGTCATAATACCTCATACATAATGAAAGTAATGAGACTCTTTTATATACAGTATAAATATTATAGGTACATCAAACAATGCCTTACAGAATATAATTGCACATTTCTTAGACTAACTTTTTTATTCCTATCTATAAAGCTAACTGATTGTATTCTAATCCACACCCAATTAAAAACACTTTTAACGAAAAACAAAAAATATTGCCATGCCACCTAACACAAGACTGATATTCTTTGTGAATGCATAATTGCGAATACGGTGCATTAGTGTTAATGTACAAACAATCTCGAACAAAGAGAGTCACCATTGCCTGATATTCTGAAAAGCTGTAAAGTACTTCCGACACGACGCAGCAGTAGCGTAGTAAGTATCTAGTAGGAGAAGATTGGTCATGTAATAAAATAAAGTTTGTTTTGACTCTTCATGATAAATGTGAAAATGCAACTCAGATTTAATGTTTGACGCTTGTACAGAGTGGTGTAGGAATAAATATAAAAATACATTGATGTTTGAAAATAGATAAGTACTAAAAGTTCAGAACGTTTCAATATGACAAATAAAACGCCTCTACCCACATAAATGCCCTCGAATAAAAAAGTATTAAATATCTTTATTCATTGATACGACGAGTGAGCTGAAATTCCGAAGAATTTTCTTTTCACGATAACGGAAAGGCAGATGTGATTTGCCATTATAGGCGTTTCCCAACATGCATTCAGTAGGCTAACTTCTAAGGCGTATGTAGATTCTAACATGATCTTCCAAAGGCTTTACACCATGTAGAGCAATATAATCCATTCATCATAATATCAGCATGAAGAGTCCGCACAACAAAAGAACACATGGTGAGAATCAAATATAACGAGAATGACATTTGATATTACAGGCATCCCTCGTTAGTGCAGTTTAATGCGACGCCTGGAGCGATGCCCGGTTTATTATGCTAACGGGGACGGTGTTATAATATTTCGAGTATGTCACCGACGGTGACACGTTGCATATTTAAACAAAGGCGTCGTCGCGGCGTGGGCTTCAGCGAAATTGTTGCGCCATTACGCGGCACTTCAGATAAAAGTGTTCTGCTGCAGCCGAGCGTAGGCCCTGGCGACTTGCTTGGGGGAAGGCTGAGACAGTTTTGAATTTCGAATTTCAGCGATGCGCTTTTGTTTTGTGGGTGGTTAAGCTTGAAATATTATAGGTATGTATAAAAACAAAATACAAGCAGCATGAACTTACACCTCGTTACACCTTGTTTTATTTCAAAAACAATACCAGCTATCACCATAAAGCCGTTTTGTATCACTATTACTATTGAACTATCCCCGGTGGTCGCTTAGTAAGCGAGCTCGGCCATCAGAAGGAAATCGGACCAAGATCTCTTCCCTCCGGATGCCTTGACAGTCCGGTCACAACCCGACCTGAACGATTTACATAGTACGTGACATTTTTTCACAACTGTCCATTGAATACGAATTGATAGACTGAGACATTGACGTTATTGTTTTCCGAATATATCTTTTGCCTTCGTGAGGGTAGCGTAGGGCGATTATGTTTTTTTCATGCATTTAGGGTCCACTGTTTTTGACTTGATTTATTTCTTTCATTTTTCTGTAAAAGAAGTGACTCAATGTCTATGATAGATAACGCTAGAGCCCCTTGGCTTAGTTGTTTTATTTTTACCCGTTTCATGAACGGCCAGAGCGCTGAGGATATTTAGGATGTATGCAAATGGTTTTTTTTTCAGGCAACAAACAGAGGGTACATAGGTAGTCAACGGAACCAATTTCGAACGTGACATTTGTACCTACACTGGTGGACGGATGACGCGTCCATTTGTCCCAGCGATACGAGCCTCGTATATCGATATATCGTATCTGTTTTAATTGAGCTATTTGTGTTAGTCCAACACGTGACCGTCCCTGTGCGGTCATCAGTGACTGAACAGAACGGGATGGAACCTTAGTCAAGTGTATTTGTCGGCTTAACTCATAAATTGCACACGTAGTCCAGTAGACTTTTCAAACCTATTACCTCTTGCAAAATGAAACACACTTAAGAGTTGCGCATTTCTCCATACGGGGTGTCTCAGACACAGTTGTGGTCCCATGCATTTAGCCAGTTAGTCAATACCTACTGAAACATTGTAAACATTATTTGAGTCTTAAATAAAAAAAATATAAAAAATACCTACTGCAGGCGGCCAGTTGATCGCAGCAGTTTGAATTGAAAGATATGAAGAATGTGTTCCTCGCAATATTTTAAAACACTACAAGAAAGTCCCTGTAATGAATTCACTAACCCCATGCTATGCCAGTTATCCGTATTAATAGTTACTTCACGAGTACGGCCTAAGCACTCATTAGTTCTGAAGTTTCGTTCAAGTAATCGATAGAGCATAGAGCCTTCATAAAATGGCCTGAAGCATCTTCTGTTATTGAGAATGCCAAACATACCTTTGATCCATAGAATAGATTTATGTATACAGGTTGTTGTCTATCTTTATTCTAGGGAAATCTCTTTTTCTAAAAGATAAGTTTAGATGTCTTAATTTCTTCAAGATACTAACTAGTATTTATATATGTATACTCTATGACTTACTAGGAGTCATTTCACGCAGGAGATGCAGGTTCGAATCTCGGTGCTTACCATGTACGGTGTGTTTCGGATGACACGCTGTACGTCCCGGCTACTAGCGTTGTATGGTAGTTAGTATGTAGTAGTCGTAAAACCCCTCCACCTACTCGCACTGTGCCAGCGTGGTGGAGTATGGCTCAATCTCGGTGGGGAAATTAATGGGCTTTTACTTATTTCCTATGACTCACTACTACTACTTCCCTTCTGGCTGACCGTCGCTTGTATACCCCTATATCGATCGTAAGATTTTAGTACGATGGATATACATCGCAAATATTTATAATCTCTCGTTGGTACCAAAGCAAACCTCTGGTAAGAAAACTCTAAGTGAAAAGCAAACTTGTCTTGGTTTAAAACTTAGCTAAAACATTCTATTACATCCTGTAGTCTACCTTTCACTAGCTTCATAATTACTTACTACTATTAAACGGGTAGGAATTTGCGAAATGTTGAACAGGTAGATAAATGCTTTGTTGAGTCAATGTTCGACTTAACCTAGACAATATGGTTTGGAACATCCAATTAGGTATACCTGTATCAAAGTCAAACTAAACGATGATCTTAGTTAGGTATTAACATACGAGTATGTACTATGTTCCTCATTAAATTACGAGCTAAGCGTTAGAAGGGATCTCACAATGTTACTAAACATCTGTAAGATACTAAACAGCAAAACTCATAAACCAGATTTGTTATCTTGCTTGAGCTTGTGTGTGAGGGACGAGCTCGTGCACCGCAGACGGCAGCCGCGGCTGCTGGCCGTGCCGCGGCGCGCACCAACCTGCTGCAGCAGGCGCTGCTCACGCGCGCGCTACACACGCTCAACCGCATTCACGACAAAGTGGATAGAGTGAATTCATAAGAACTGCACTTAATACTATTTGCTATGATAATAATTAATTTTATAGTAAGTACAGGCTCTTCTTTTTTGACTAGAAAAGTTACATTATCTAACAAGTTGTTATACTTATGGGTATTTTAAGTATGGATATGTACGGTCGCCTGCGTCTAAAAGTATACGGGCAGGTCATATTAAATTTACGAGTGAATCCCGCTGCTTGTATACTTTTAGGCGCAGGCGACCGTACATCTATCGCATTAGGTAAATCCTGTAAAGTTAGATATATATATAGATAAATTCATTTATTCATTAAAAGGTACACACATAGACACATAACAAAAAAATATAAAATAGAATAAAACCTGGATTAACATAGGAAGAAAAACACATTTAAATAAAACAATTACAAATAAATAATCATTCAACAAACAATTGACGGTAAGCATCACCATGTGGTATTGTGAATGTACCGCGGGAATGAAATGGCCCTGACTCAGAAATGTTAGCAATGTTAGCAAGTTAGAATCAGATGTAAAGTGGAGAAATAAATAAATAAGTTATTATGCTTACATAGAAATAAAGTTATATTTAGTGCCGATCTTTCCATCCTTAGATAGCGTTTATCTTTCTTTTTATCTGAGGCATTTGACATTTCACACGTAACATGAAGTATCAAATAAAGTTATTTGACTGTTTATCCGTCTCTTGAGAGACCGGGTCTTAAAGGAAGTAGTAATATTTGAAGCTACTAATGGTTACTCCTATGACGAATATTTCTCATGAACAGTGATCGGAGTAGGCAGAGCTATTTTATGTACTTGCCATATGTAAGAATAATATGGATACTCCCCGAATCTCGGGATTTGAATTGAATTCTAGTGGTGTAGAAAGAGACAGGTGGGTCACTCTTGTTTTCGTTTCGTTTCGAGGAACACCCCGCTATTGTTTTTGTTTGGCGATATCACGACGAGTTTCAACAAAGCGGCAACGTCGCACGTTAGGAAAAAAGTTTGGCAACGTGTTACTGATATAAAATTTACAATGTCGCTCATGCGCTTATTGCCTTACATAAACCATGTTTTATACTTATTGATAAAAACAATTATATTTATTAAAACCCCGGAGTATCAGTCCCAATACCATGGATTATCCATAATAATATCAATGTTTGCGGTCAATGAACCTAAATAGCTCTGCCTACTCCGATCACTGCTCATGAAACATGCTTTCCATTTATTTTTGTTGTTGACACTTCACTTAGATCGGCATAGGGAATTGAGCGGTAAACTGATATTAATTACTTAAAATCATCATCATTTTTGTTCAATAAGACGTAGACGTCCCTATACGAGAGTGTACAAAGAGATATATAACTAGTTTTTCGTTGCTTACCCCAGTCAGGACAGGCACTCCCTGGGGCGCCACATAATTCGAGGAGCTAACAAACGACCGGGATAACACACGAGATTCATGAGAAAAAGATACTTACGACGATACCTTGCTTGTCCGCAAAATGGGGAGAAAGGCTACGGAAATGACTAATACTAAAAATCTGAAGAATCGTTGGCTGTTTTGACTGTCTGGCCAAGGTATTTTTCTATGCAGACATGTCCCGCTAAATATTTTTTGAAATCTGCATGATAAAAGATGAACTCTGGGTAGGTACCTACCTATAGGTTGATTAAATGTTACTCACCAGAACTGAGTGAATGGCCCAGAAGAAAATTTTCGCGGCGGGGCTGAAAACGGTAGTGCTAATAGTTTTAATTGTGTCAAAATATTTTTTTTATGTGTAAAATAGAATGGTACCTAGAGCAACTTTATTTTTCACTTCCCAATACATTTTGGCCTGAGTGGGTCAGCTGATTTGTATGGAGAAGTGAAAAATAAAGTTGCTCTGATCAAATCGGTATCATATTGGAAGTTGCTCAGAAGAATGTAACAAAATAGGTTCTCATTTTGCGTTAATTCGCACACCTTGTAGAATGCAACTGCATCGATACGGAGGTCTGGTCACCTACATAATGCCTGCGATTCAGGAGGTGACACATACTAAGCTTTACTACTACAGGTAAGAAACTAATTAAAATTTTGTGTTTTAAAATGGAATCTGTGGCCACCACGCGCGAGAGCTGTCGGATCTAACGCTGTCAGTTTTCGCCCCCAGCAAAGTTTTAGGTAGGTAGGTATATAGTACCTAGGTTATTATCACGGCGTTAGATATATCTCGATCTTGCACATCGTGGGTTTTAGCGCTGCAAGTAGTTCTCGTATTTCTACCTCCTTGAACGATTGAGTGGTAATAAACTCGCATGTAAGATTCCTTTGAAGAAGTAGTAAATTAGCCAAATAGAGATTTGGGAACGGTATTGGCAGCATGACATTCGCCTGCAGGCAAACTAATAGTCGAACTAATACCGAATACAAGGAAGACAGCACCTCAGCTGTTTGATCCAACTCCAGAAGTCTTCTTCCAAAGTTTCGCTCGTTCCGAAACTTGGATAATTTTCCGCCTGATTTCGGATTGTTGCAAATTTAACATACAGCCAAAGCAAGCTGCTTCGCAAAGGCGAAATTAGACTTGCTTCGGAACTCCTGATAAACCTAAGATATTTAGGTTCTTTGTTGTTCGTTATTGAATCTAATCCTCCAAATAACTTTCCATCGCATTCATCGATTTCTTACATACGAGAATACAGGTACTTCAATATAATTATACCATGCAGAGAATTGTTACGTATTGACTAATTCTTCTTATACTCCTTGTCCTATTACAAAACATTGGCTGAACATTCTTCCACCTCCTTTATCTTGTGCATCTACGGACTCTAAATTCAAGGATTTAAAAATATATATCCGTCGTAATCTCATACTAGGTTGTGCGAATGTTTCGCTCGCCTCGGCGCCTCCTAGAGCACAGTACCGCAAGGGAAATGAGCGGTTTGCCACAACCCCACATAGGACCGGGTAAACTTAAATTTTTCTCTGAAATCTTGCGCTCTTAAAGATATTTGTGATTATGAATTATTTAATCTTACTTTTATGAAATAAATTGGAAGCTTAATAATTGGTACAGCAAATCTCAAATACGAAGGCCCGCGTGAAAATTCGTTGTCCCAGTAATGGTTTCATAACGCGAAACCATAACAGAGACAACTGTAAAGCAGAACAATCATATAATTATAATTAGTCTTGCTATTATTGTCCTGAAACTTGCTTAGTACCAGACAAACAGTAGGTATTAGTTGGTTGTCAGAGCTAGGAAACATTAGACAGGGGCTTACAGCATGTGGGGTTACTTTAGTAAAAGTAAAGACAATCATAATCAGCCTAAAGTCGAACTTTGAATTTACCGGCACTATGTTAGTGTAAGTAAATATAGCCTATTAACATCCCCACCGAGAAGCACATGTGATTTATTCGAAACGAGAATGATCGAGCGTCGCAACACTGAAGAAAACACTCCCTTCTTGAGTGAAACCTTTACCCACATTTAACTAACCAGGCTTAAGATTAAAACGTTGAAACGTACTTTGCCTCTGGCTGGTCCCATACTAATACACTAAGTGATCATCAGAACTAACTGAACAAAACAACATTATAAATAATACCGAAGATCTGATAGTATTTCATTTAACTACGTACTTAGAATGTGCCCGCAGATTTGCCTCGACGAGACATCGGGACACGGGGACAGGTGCCCCCGCCTCGCCACAATAAATACATAGCTATTTTGCAGAGTTTGTGGCGGCGCGGCGTGGCGGCCACAGGAAGGTGTTCTCAATTTGTCGCCGGAATAAGGTTGTCGCCGCTTCCCGTATTAAGTGGATTTTACATTTCATTCCGCCTGACTTTGATTTGGCATTAAAGATTATATGGGCGAGCAGTACGAAAGCGAAATAAGACTTATCTCGAGTAAACTTTGACAACCCCATATAAAGTAAAGAGTTGTCAAAGTTTAAAATTTAAGTTGCGAAAATTGAAGACTTTTTTCCGTTATTCACTTTTTATTCGAAACCCGTACATCTTGTTAAAATATCTGTATGAGTAAATCAAAGAAGACAAAATCATATCAAAGTTTTTTTTTATTCAAATTGGTCCAGTAGTTTGACTTTTGTGGAGGTCCAAAATACTCCCAAAACAATCAAGAGGATTTTCAGTACAGAATCAGTATGTGCTCCCATCTCTTGTCTACATCCTCATAGTAACTTTTGCGACGCAATACTACATTCCTACTTCATGTACATGATCATCTTCCAGGTCCAAAAGGTTTTGGGCCATACCCGTTCAGGGCTTTGAAAGCAAGTTTATTTGCTACTTAGGACTATGGATACGAACTATATCCAGGTCCCGCAAGGCCACTCCTGCCATTAGAGGTAGAGGAGTTCTTACTGCCTGTTAAAGATCACCGTCTGGGTCCCAAAGGTTTTTGGATGATTTATCCTCTCAAGGCTTCTCCTAAATTTCATGAACTTTCAAGTTTTTAGCTGTGGGCTTTCGAGGTGGAAAACTTGGAATTGTCATTACCTATTTCATCACTAACTCATAAAAAAATTAGAACCATCTCATTTGATGTAAGGTAAAAGTACCAATTCCATGGACTAAAATGACATGAGACATGATTTTTCCATACTAGCCCCTAAGTCAAATACCACGTAGGTACATATTCTATTTTATTATAAGGATTTAAAATAAGGTGGGTACAAAATGCCCAGGTTTACTTTCAAAAGAGAGCATTTTATGAAACAGGGACCTAACCCCATCGCTATAGCAATGGAGATTGAAGATATGAAGAAAGGTGTTTTCCAACAACAGAAGGTAATCAGGTTTTTTCTCCCAAAAGTAGGGCACCTACCTAAAGTATACAAAATATCCACAGAATATCGTTGCGTTAAATGACTCGGACAATAAATCGGTGAAACCCTTTATAAACATAAATTCTAGGAAAAACTTGAACGTCCATTGTATCCTGTGTAAAAAGCTCTATTATAATAGTACGTAATAGGATAAAACATGATCGAAAATACTTAAAAATCCCACTCGGTTATAATGTTTTCCTATTCACCACAAAAAACTATGACTGACGTCTATCCAACATCTAATTAATTTGTTATGTTACTCATCTCCATCTAAAACCAGTTTTTAATATTTAACGTTATCCAAATGGTTTGAGGTCTACTTCGAACAATCTACAACAACGGTATTTACGAAACAGACGTGCCAATAATTTTTGTACTTTTAAATTACGTGTTTAGTGCTAAAGTACTGTGTGGTAGTAAAGTTATAATTCTAATTAATATGAGCTTTAAGTGGGTGTTCTTGTTTATTTCGATAACACTTAACTTGGCTTATGGAGTGCCACGGGAGTATGATTTAAAAGGTAATTTGTTTATTTTTTTGGCTCAAACAAGGTGGCTTGTGAGGTTCAAGGTTAACTGACTCGATAGGATTTAGTTAAGGATTCTACGGCAATCTTGTTGATGTATTACGGGCACAGACTTCAAAATTGATCAAACTCTACATTTAGCTATGTAAATAGTGTTGGACGGAATCTAACTTTTTATTTATTATCAACATATTACATGCTTGGATGAGATTTTGGCATTGTAATACAGACTACTCAGAGTCAAGATCGTGAAAGTATTAAAATTCCCAAATCACTGTTATGAACAATGCGTAATTTCGTATGGGCCCCGTACCCACCCGTGTAGCAACTAGTGTCCTAAACCATTAGAATGGTCTTTTAAAATACATTTCTTTTTGTATGGTGGTGGTAACTTCGTTACTAATGGGAGAAACAGAAGATGATTAAAATGAAATGTGATCAAAATATGTCCATACAAGTCCATAAGTGTAAAAAATACCAACCGCGCAAGGAGAAACGCTTTCTTATCGGGTGACGGGTGGCGAGCCACGGTCACCCATCCAGCAACTGACTCCGATAGATGTTGCTTAACCCACACGATCGTTCGCGATCATAACTTTTTTCTCCCAAAAGTTACTAAGTTACCGCCATACAATAAAATAACGTATTTCAAAAGATCTTTCTGGTTTAGGAGTATAGGTCACTAGTTGCTAAGGGTGGGTTTTTTACCCATTGTTTGAACTATCCTTGAGTTTTGTTCAACATATTCTAGTCAAGTACCTCAGCAGACGGTTTATTAAGCTTGTAATGAACGAGTGCTCCAAGTACGATTACCTATATTATCACTATTCACGTTTTCCTCCACTTACGCTTTTTGTGTTGCTTTGGCGTTGGCGGTTCCAAAGCAAGGTAAGTACATACCCACATTCTACGTGTTTTTTTATGATAATCAGCAAAAAGTGGTATTACGAGTATTAATTATATTATGCTATTTATGCTTTACAGTACGGGGCCTTTGTTTTTGGACTGTGGGGGGAGGGGGGGAGGGGGGGAGTTGTGCGTTTTGAACTCCACACCCAAAGGATATCATGCCACACAAGTTTCAAAACGTTTTTAATTTGTTTGTCTGAAATCACTGAATTACTGGACTATTAGCAAGAGAGAGAGAGTGAGAGAGAGAGCGAGACGTGACCCGACGTGCCAAAACAAAAACCTCCTACTGTACCTAAGTATATAATCTAAGAAGAAGATTCTGACAGGTAAGATTCTGTTTACTAGAAAGAGCACCACGCAATACCCAAAATAAATAGCGATAGCTATGTTATGTATGACCCAACTTGTTAATATTTGTGTGGCGTCGTCGTAATTACAAAACCCACCTCGATAGGGAGACAGGAGTCAGAAGTAGAGCTTCTCACTATTCTGTTGCATTCATTACCTGTAATATTTTCCATTATTTCACTGGAATTTATGGTATTATTTTTCTTCAGAAAAGAGATCCCCTAAGACCCAAGATGTTCTACCGCCTCCGCCACCACTTGGTGACCCTCCATCAAGAGAGCCATCCGAACAATGGGAAATACCAAGAAGAATGTCATTTGTAGGGCCTCCCGATAACCGGAGGATGATGAGAAGTGGCTTAATGATATTGAATGGCTCACAAGGTAATCATCTAGGTGGTCTACCACCAGTTAGAAGAGGACCATCTGAGTTTCAAGCATCACCGGAAAATAGAAAATCAAATGGGCCAAGGGACAAAGAGCCACCAATTAACAAGGAACCTCCACCTCGTCAAGAACGCTCAGTGGGTGAAAATCTTGAAGAAAAATCTAAAATCCGCAAAACAGTCCGATAGGCGTTCCATCTTATGAAGAAACACCAGTAGAAAATGCAGATAATATAAAAGGATTGAACAAGACAGTTCAACTCAAGCAATGCCAAACCGTGAAGAGCAAAATGGGGAATAACAAGATATAAGACAGGTATAGCGATGGAAGAAAAGAAATGGAACGTATAGAATAGAGCATATATTTTACTTTTTGCTAAATCAAACGAAAATGTTCGGTCTACTCGCCTAAAACCGGAACCCGGAACTCAAAGGTCCGGATGTTGACTCTTCATGCAATATTTTAACTGAACAAATGTCTGCACCTAAAATACCAAGAAAGCATTTATTTCAAGTTCTGCCTGTCACTCCGGAGGAGTGATTTCTAGAATGTCTTGTCATTTCTTATTTTTTCCTAACTTATTAACCTGTCTAAAACCCACCATACTTTTAAAGCATCGCGATTTTGAACCTCGTGCCATGGTAATAAAACTCTTACTTTTTATGTGATTACTTTTTCTGAAGTGTAACTAGCTAATTTCAATATTCTTGTATCAGACTACAAACCACTTTCTCATCTGTTTCGAATGCACTTACCTAATGTAAAATTGAAAGGCTTGTATTTATTAAACGATTACCAAAAACGCAACTATTTTACTACCAAAATTTTTAAATGACTGCCAGAATTGATAAATGTTCACCAAATTGTGTTTCATGAAATACTGTAAGGAACTATTTTTATTTTTATTCTATACCATTAAAAATTTAAAATTCGGTTTTGTGAAACTACATGGGGTCGCCTCGCTCCGCTCCGCTTCACTCGGCTCCGGGTGGTTCATAAAGTTGTGACCTAACACAACTTATCTTTAGTATTGGCACAGAAAGTGACCTAAAGCAACCAACTACTCTTTTAGTAAAACAACTTTTGGTGAACGTCTTATCACTTTTGGCAAGAAAAAATATTTTTAATACAAAATGTTTAATTATTCTACAGAGAGAATGTTAATTTTGGAACTTAGAGCATTTTTTTTTAGAAACATTAGTATAAAGTACATTTAGTTATATGGACTTCATATATTTTACTTGGTACTTTGTCACAAGCTTATAAAATAACTTTTTATCACATCTATTCAAAAAGAGCTGCTTTAGTCCCGGTAAACAGGGACTAAAGTAGATATTTTAGTCACTAGGGACTAAAAGTAACTTTTTAATTTTGTTGCCAGTATAAAGGAAAAAAATCTGTCACTATTGAGTGTCACAGAGATCGATTTTGAAAAACAGCCAATAAAAAAAAGTTTGTACTAAAATGCGTACTCGACACAGATCAGATAATCCGATCGGCCGAATCGATTAACATCGATTGCTGACAACAGAGACACAACCTTACAGAGACTCATATCTTAACACAGACCACATCATTAAAAAGTTGTGGATTTGTAAACAAATAGCGCCAAATGTTCATGTACAATTTAAGAGGAACAAAGTAGTTTAAAAATTCATTTTGAGCATATTTTGAGTCTATTTTCAAGATTTAGTCAAAACTAAACAAGCTTTAACTGTGTGTGTGTATTGTGTTAATGAATATTATACAATTGTAATTCTAAACATGTAAGGTATTTCGTTCAATAACTACTCCTTTTCTCATAGAGGGTGATGAAAATTAGAGTGTCCACCTTAGGAGTAAAAACATTTTTTGGCTCGAGTGATGATGTACTTTGAAACCCTCGATCCCTCAGGATTCTACTCATTAGAACTCTAGAATCCCTCGGTCGTTCGGGTTTCAAAAAACACTCTCGCCCTAAAAATAGTTCTTCACTCCCTAGGTAAACAATCTACTATTGGTGAACATAATTTCATAATTTCTTTATTGCACACAAACAGTTACATAAGACAATATAAAACAGAAAACGTGTACAAAGGCTAGCTTATCTCTAATAAGAGATATTTTCAGCAACTAAATATGGAGGTGAGACAGGTGGATTACCGAGGAGAAAATTTAAATTGTATCCTAATAAATGGTTGCAACTGCAATAGTACCAGTAAAGTTGTTGTTATTGTTTTAACATAAGTAGGTTTTACTGCTGTCCAAAGAGTTCGTGAAAGTTGGCATTTCGAACACAATGTATTGTTTATAGAAATCGTTCCATTTTCAAATCACTTTGCGGCAGACTATACTTGATAGTGGAACGTAATAGTTTCATGACGTACCCACTATGCTGGATAGTGGCTGCATAATGGTTCAGAAGTGAAATATAAGTAAGTAATGAAATGTAAGTTGCTCTGATCAAATGGCTTTCATAGTGAAAGTGGTTCAGAATGATGTCCCTAACATATGCCTAAAATATGACTGCAATCAGTTAAAACCTGTGTAAATGATTTATTTACCTCGCATGAATCATGTAAGGTAGAGTGCTTACCTCGGGTTGTAAGCATCTATTCCACCCTTGAACTACCTATATTCGCCCTCGCATGATCTCGGATTCACTCGATCCGTTAGCTCCCTTTGCGCACTGTGCGCGCACGGGCGCCAAATTGGATCTTTAATTTATTTATTGATTTTAAAAAATCCACAGCTGATCTTGTTCCGAAATAGCTCTCTTACGCCCCTTGTGTAACAATCTCCTTGTCATACCTACCATTACCATTATCTTTTAAAAGGACATTCTTTTGTTCTGTTTTTTAAAGGTTTTGAACTATATTACCTAGTCATATAAGATTGAAATTGTTGTTTTATGCGGGTGCTTGATTTTCTTACTAAACTTCAAACTTCTTAGCTGCGGCTAGGCTGACGCTAGCCTCCTGTCACGCAAATAGAGTATTGAACATTTGGCAAAATGTGATCAAAATAGTGTTTCTACCACCCTGTAAGGGAAATAGCCTGACGCTTTGATTGTTTGTTTGTCTCATGTGTTTATACAGAAATTACACATTTTCATACAAGCTATACAAGTTTTACTCCCAACTCGGGATGCTCTATAAATGGCGTGGAAAATAGAAAGATCAAGGTCGTCACAATTGTGACTATTATTAGATTCTATTTATATGATATTTTTCATTTCCAGAACTGTTGTCAGCCCTGAAAAACTTGTCGTCAAACGAAAACGTCGAAATAATAGTTGACCAAGCGACAATTGAAAGCTATGGTTACAACATGACACCAAGATCTGATTCTACAGTTTACTATGCTTCACAATCAACATACAACAAAGACGGTGAAGGAATCCAACCATATCGAGCGGAAGAGTATGGTGGTAGCACATCCTATGGTTCCACACAACCAAGCGATACGTGGGATTATAATAGAACACCACCATCAATGTCACCGAATTATTGGCACCATCCACCACCACCGCCACCTCCACATGGCGGCTACCACCCTCCTCCCCCTCCAGCAGATTGGGACCATCACCGACCTCCTCCTCCTCCTCCTCCCCCACATTGGGATCACCATCCACCTCCACCTCCTCCTCCTCCTCGTTGGGACCACCATCCACCTCCTCCTCCATGGAATCACCACCCACCTCCTCCTCCATGGGATCACCACCCACCTCCCCCTCCATGGCATCACCACCCACCTCCCCCCCCATGGGATCACCACCCACCTCCCCCTCCATGGGATCACCACCCACCTCCCCCTCCATGGGATCACCACCCACCACCAGAATACGGAAGAAGTAATGATTATTCTTATTGGTCAACAGAACGAGGACGAAGAGACGATTATAGACCGCCGCATCATGAACCACCTGGACATGGACCACCGGGTCATAACCCACCCGGCCACGGACCAACGGGCCATGGACCACCCGGACGTGAGCCACCTGGATATAGACCACCGGATCACAGACCTCCGGATCACAGACCTCCAGATCATGGTCCACCGGATCACAGATCACCTGGATATGATCCACCTGGTCACGGACCACCAGGAAAAGGGCGACCCGACCGCCCGCCACCAGGACATAGGCCTCCTGATCAAGGGCAATACGGTCCACCCCCGATTAGACTACCTCCACTCCAGGAACCACAGCGACCACCACCACAGTATGACAAACCAAATCAGCAGAATCAAAACACACAAATACCAGGATTATCAGAATGGGATTTACCGTCTTTGTCGAACAATCCTGAATCAACTACACCAAATGTACAATACGACATAGATGTCAGAAAGATAGAACCAAGTTACCCCATTAAGCAAACGACCTTAAACAATGAACAACTTCAAGATACTCTTAAACAAATTTTTGGAGCGCAGAAAGATAAAACAGTGGATTTCTCAGTAGCCAAGCCAATTAGACAAGCTAATGATGTTATTCCATTATCATTCAAACTCGAAGAGAGTAATCAGGAGATTATGCCTCACAAAATACCACACTTCTATCAGTTGCAGCCAGTCACACCAGAAGAATAACCCATGACAATTAGATAAATAATGCAGAAACATCACTCGAAGATATCATTTTAACCAGTTCTCAAACATGTACTATTAGTCTCTCAAGTTATTTTTAACCGACTTCAAAAAAGGAGGGAGTTATCAATTCGGTTGTGTTATTATGTTAGATATTTTTGTTAGTAAGTCAATGTGATATAAGTCAGTATGATAACTTGTAAATGGTAAAATCGTTTATGTGAGTCGTTAGTAAAGTTAGTAAAATTATCAATCTGTGTCTTGTTTTAATTATCACACATGTATAATTATAACTAACAATTGTGGAGGAATTTTATTTTTTATTTTATATAACAATATTTTTTACATAAAATATAATTCTTGTATCATTGGTTAACTACAAACCGCTTTCATATCTGTTTCAAATGTACTTGCCCAATGTCAAATAAATAGTTGCAACTGCAACAGTAATAGTTGTTGTTGTATTATTGTCATAAATTAAGCTTTTAAAGGGCATTATTATGTTATGTTTTCATAGGTTTTGAAGTTTATTACACGTCGTATAAGATTGAAAATCGCGGGCTGTCATTTTTATGCGGATGCTTGATATTTATTATGCTGATAAATATCTAACTAAACTTCAAACTCCTAAGCTGCGGCTAGGCTGCACAACTGGTCTAGCGGGCTGCAACTCGTGTCGCGCAAATAGAGTATTGAATATGTGGCTAAATGTGATCACAATAGTGCTTCTAACACCCCGTATGGGAAAAGGCGTGGCGCTATGATTAATTATTTGTTAGTATCGGATGTATATAGAAATAACACGTTTGATTATACAAGTTTTATTCCAACCTCGGGATGTTTTTTAATGGTGTAGAAAATTGAAACATAAATTTTGTCATAGTGGATATTATTATTAGACTCTATACATGTGATGTTTTTCGTTTTCAGAAGTGTTGTCAGCCCTGAAAAACTTGTCGCCGTCAAACGAAAACGTCGAAATAACAGTGGACCAAGCGATATTTCAAAGCTATGGTAACAATATGACACCAAGATCCGATTCGACAGTTTACCATGCTTCACAATCAACATACAACAAAAACGGTGAAGGAATCCAACCAAATAGAGCGGAAGAGTATGCTGGTAGCAAATCCTATGCAGAAGGTTCCTCACAACCAAGCGATACGTGGGATTATAACAGAACACCACCATCAATGTCACCGAATTATTGGCACCATCCACCACCACCGCCACCTCCACATGGCGGTTACCACCCTCCTCCCCCTCCACCAGATTGGGACCACCACCGACCTCCTCCTCCTCCTCCCCCACATTGGGATCACCATCCACCCCCACCTCCTCCTCCTCCTCGCTGGGACCACTACCCACCTCCACCTCCAGGACACGGAAGAAGTAATGATTATTCTTATTGGTCAACAGAACGTGGACGAAGAGACGATTATGGACCGCCGCATCATGGGCCGCCGCATCGTGGGCCCCCCGGTCATGGTCCACCGGGTCATGGACCACCCGGACATGGACCACCTGGACATAGACCACCGGGACATGGACCACCGGGTCATAACCCACCCGGCCGCGGACCACCGGGCCATGGAACACCCGGACGCGAGCCACCTCCGGATCACAGACCACCTGGATATGATCCACCTGGTCACGGACCACCAGGACAAGGACGACCCGACCGCCCGCCACCAGGTCATAGGCCTCCTGATCAAGGGCAATACGGACCGCCCCCGATGAGACCGCCTCCACCCCAGGAACCACAGCGACCACCACAGTATGACAAACCAAATCAAAACATATTAAGACCAGGATCATCAGAATGGGGTTCACCATCTTTCCCGAACAATCAACCTGAATCAACTACACCAAATGTACAATACGACATCGACGTCAGAAAAATAGAACCAAGTCACCCCATTAAGCAAACAACTTTAAACAATGAACAACTTCAAGATACTCTAAAACAAATATTTGGAGCGCAGCAGAAAGATAAAACAGTGGACTTCTCAGTAGCCAAGCCAGTAAGAAAAGCTGATGATATTATTCCATTATCATTGAAACCCGGAGAGAGTAATCAGGAGATTACGCCTCACAAAACACCGCACTTCTATCAGTTGCAGCCAGTCACACCAGAAGAATAACCCATGACAATCACTTATTTAATGCAGTTAAATCACAACATGAAGATTTATCATTGTTACCTGTCAGAAATGTCCTAAGTATGCCTCTCAAGTTATTTTGTTACTTTTTAGTCAATGGTATAAGTGAAAAAGTTAAATTTCGACAGTTAAACCAAATATCTCGTGTAGTTTTAAAAATTGGTACAAATATACTTTGAGGTGTCCAGATTAACATACTAAAAGTCCCCGAGGGTGGGAGGTGAGCCGAAGGCGGGAGAGGGGGGAACGTTTTATTTTGCTCGTATCTCGAAAACCAATAGTTACTTCTACATTATTAGTTTATCATCACTACAAATTTTTATATACAGGTAAAATAGGTGAATCATAATTCATACCGAATTGGTCGTTAAATTTTGAAAATTAGTACAGTTATTCCTCCAGGAATCTTCCGGCAGTTTTCAATAACCTATCTATCCTCAATCTGCAGATAGATAGGTGAATTTTGACATAAGTTTCATAGAGGAACTGTCAAATGTACATAACTCTAGTAATGTGGAAACCGTGGATAAGATAGCTTATTGCAAATGGACAAGATAAGATAGCTTATTGAAAATACTAAAAGTCCCCGAGGGTGGGACGTGAACCAGCAGCGGGGGGGAGATTTAATTTGCTCGATTCTCGAAACCATTAGAGATATATCTTTTAATTGTCAACTTTTACTTTTATTGTCAACATAAAATTTTCTATAAATAATGTTATATACATTTTTAGTGTATTGAAAATATCTCTTTAGAAGGTATTAATCCTACAGCAAAAATATATCTTACATAACTTAAAGAAAATTTAATGCTGAGAATTAACGTAGAAGTGACTAAAGAGATATCTCAGTGTTTCGAGAAACGACCTAAATAAATCTTTCCCCCACTCCTCCGCCACCAGTTCACCTCCCACCCCCGGGGACTTATAGTATGTTTATTTAGACACCTCAAGGAAAAATTATATCAATTTTCAAAATTATACGAACAATTAGGTATTATTTACCTATTTTACCAGAGATTGTAAAATTGTATATAAAAATTGTAGATAAATTTGATGATGATTATTAAAATCCGTAACCAGAATCGTTTATTGATTCATTAGGGTTTAAGTAAAGGTTTTTGTATGAAAATTCAAATTTGGAATGGGTTTAATCGTTCATTAAAGGACTCTGAGAACGGCGGTAAGAGTATCTCTGATGGTTTTCTAGATACGAGAAAAATAAAACGTTCCCCCCCTCTCCCGCCGCCGGCTCACCTCCCACCTTCGTTGACTTTATGCTAATCTGGACACCTCAAAGTATATTTGTACCAATTTTCAAAACTACGAGAAATATTTGATTTGATTTCCTTAATTTGACCGGGCAATATGATAACTTGTAAAATATAAAATCATTAATGTACTTAAACACATTAATAAAGTTAGTAAAATTAGCATTCCATGTGTTGTTTTAACTCATACACCATAACTACTTACCTATTGAGTAATAGGAATCTTAATCTTTAGTTTGTTGACGACAAAGAAAGTATTTCATTGTTATGAAAGCTAGCTAACTATCCCAAGTATCATTAAATAAAATAAACGGTCAAGGGCGCGTAAGACTCACGCACCAAGGGTTCCGATAACACTTGGAGAGCTTAACGCGTGTAATTAGGTTTCCACATAAAAAACTAAAGTATGATGTCATCCATGTTTACATGGTTTACCAAATTGTTTTCTTTTGTAGAAAGACAGATATTTGCAGTTTTTAGATTTTACCTTTACTTGTGCTATAAGACCTTGCTTTGTGCCGAATTTTATGATTGTAGGCCTACAAGAAGTACCCTATAGGTTTTGGGTCTATTGCGATTACTATGAAAATCCATCAATTTTACAGCATAAATGGTCGTAGCATTCGATTGCGTTGACAGACATTAACAATTTATAAATCAGCTTGATACGTCCACGAGTTTTGGATATAAAAAAAAGCTCTTCGACAGACGGACAGACAGACAAAAGATTTGGTCGGAACCCTGTCGGTGTGCGAGCCCAACTCGCATATTTATTTATTTATAACTAGAAACTGTTCGGTGTTACGTCTCACCTCTAGTGAGATATATCCGAGCATACCTAAGATAAAAGCGGATGGATAAAGGTAAGGGTAGTATACAAATTTCCTCTTATATAGGTATCTTAGAAAAGCTTAGTGTACCTTAACATGTCGGACTTATAGGGAGATCTATTAATCAAGATATACAATTGCAAACTATAACACTTTTAAATAAGTACTAAGTAATGAAAATTAGTTATATTCACGACTAGATTTAATTCAAATGATTATTTCACTCTAAATATAGATTCTCGTTTCGTATGATAGAGCCTATCAATATGTGGACACGCAGGATCCTCCTGAACTACGAACATATCCAGCTTTGCAGTTACTGTCAAATACGTTTCTGCCATCTTTCACAGTCGTTGTCTGGACAGATGCGTGGGTGGTGACTTCGCCCAATTTCACATCAATTTCTTCGTGACTGGCTTTATTGGTCTTTTCGCCTGCTTTTTTTTCTGTTGACTTCTTCGGGTCCTCTTTCTTATCAGTGACATTTGGAATTTCATCAGATTTTTTCGTGGTGGAATCTTCGATTTTCAAAGCTTTTTCATCACTTGATGTCGTTGTGTCTATTTTTTCAGGTACCTTATTGCTCGTAGTTACTTCATAAGATTTCTTTGTAGTCAGGTCTTCAGATTTGTTGGTAGTCGATTCAGGAGCAGCGGTAGGGTGGTGTGGGATGATGGCATTGTGGATATCTTCTCGAACTTTATGTGCAGTATCGTGCACACTTGTAAATACATTTTTTATTAATCCTGCTTCTACTTTATTAATGGTATCAGCAACAATAAAAAGCAGAGACGCAGTAAGGAATAACAACTTCATAGTTATGTATAATTTATATAACGATGGAATGAATAAATGTGACCACTTGTTACGTACAGAACGTTTAACATGAGAATAATCTTGCCAGCGACATTATGTGTAGAGCATAGATAACATTATTGACCTCTTGTTTTTGTAAAAGCGAGAACACACATAAGAAATCTTGCCAGAGTTATGTACTCTGTGATATATATTTGACGAGCAGTTAGCCGAAATATTTCTACAACCGCGAATGCGCGTCATTTATCTTTCCTCATATAACATAACAAAAACACACAGCAGTCAGCATGGTTCGTCGTCGGTAGCATACGCCCATTTCAAGTAGAACATGCACCTACCAAAATTATTGGGACACTATTATTACCGCCCTTCGGTCATAAATTCTATCTACAGTTCTAACAAACTATCAGGGCTTGGATTCTACTTACAAAATGTCAACACATTGTCAATAGCGTTCCAATTAATGAACATTAAAATCAAGTGATTTTATGAAGTAATTGTTCATCGCCCGTCGCGTTATTTTCATTGAGCCGCAAAAATAAGTGAAGTGTCAGAGGTATGGTAAGCTATGTATATTATGGTCATCGTAACTGTAACCCCCTTTGCCCCTTTAGTGAAGTCGGTTAGAAAATTTAAATGGATTTAATTTAAGCAACTAGCAACTCTTTGGAGCCGGACGATCAGTAGATTAGTTTTATCTCCAACAATCCCATTGAAACATTACTTAATTAGGGTTCCGATCCTTATAGGATCACTTTGTTGTCCGTCTGTCCGTCCGTACTTTCGTGTCGCGTGGACGTGTTAAGCTGAAACTAATATGAATTGTTAGGGTCTGTGATCGATCGCGATCGATTGCGATCGAAAAAATCAGTCTTCTAGGTCAACGCAATCGAACGCTATGACTGTTTATGCTGTAAAATTGTTGGATTTTATAGTAATCGCAATGGACCCAAAACCTATAGGGTACTTCCCGTAGGCCTACAATCATGAAATTTGGCACAATGCAAGGAATAGAATAGAATGATTTTTTATTATTTATCATTTTGGTGATACATGCTTATGTCTCCCTAATGGAGGTGTGTACTTGAAAATATTGTCCGGTCGGGATCTGTTTGCAGTTGATAATTTAGCACAAGTAAAGTGAAAAATCTGAAGACTGCAAATTTCTGTCTTTCCACAAAAATATTCAATTTGGTTTACATGGATGACATCATACTGGATTTTTTATGCAAAAACCTATATTTACACCAGTTACAAGGTAACAATCTCCAAGTGTGATCGGAACCCTTGGTCCGCTAGTCCTGCTCGCACTTGACCGTTTATTTTTCTGTTAAACTCTGTACCTATTGTATGCCCGGATTCCGTGGTTCGGTAAGTAATTTGTTCATCATCATGCGTCAACCGAGTGCCCTGGAGCCGCGTACGGAATTGCGTGCCAGTGGCTAATAGCGAGGGCGCAAAAAAACTTGAAAACGTGCCGAGATGCGCCCGCGCGCGCTACAAACAAAACAATTCCGCGCTCTCGCTCTAGACGCTGCCAAGCCATACGCTTAGGCGACTCGCCACCCTGTTATTGCGCCGAAAAAGTTTGTAGATAGGAAGATGATAATAAATGAAATGTGTTTTATTTAAATGGTTACATTAAACACTTTAAAATCGTAATATTATAGTAAATCATAATACAGCCAGGTGGAATACAAAAAATATTGGTCATCAATTTAAACATTGGTACTTAATAAATAAAATCTTCATTTATTTCTTTTCTAGCAACCAAAATACGAAGCCACATTAAAATAACTTTTGAAGATGGTAGTGACAAAGATACCTTAATTAACTAACTTCGTGAGACACACTTCTTATTACATAAACATACTTCTTAGCACATACACATTATAACTACTAACATTGCGCAATTAATGCCAGTTTAGATTTTAATTCTCTCCTTTAAAAGGGTTTTCATTTGCATTATAACTATCATCTATCATAGATAAATTAATAAGTATTTTAGTTTTATTTATTTCCTGCCAAATCAGCCTATCGGGCTTGTTTACATAAATTGAAGTACCTAATTGTCTTTACTATATAGGTACAAACACATCCTTATTGGTCGTAGCTCTTGAATGTAATTCCAGATAGACAATGTAATACTTGATTGTGTCTTATGTGCATTTAACAGTTCATGTTAGGTAACTTAAAACATCTCCCTACATCTCTTTTTGGCATCCCTTTTCCATCCGTCCGGGCATCTACGGTCGGGCACATTTATAATAGAGGATTGTTTAGGTGTGGACGCTGTGCTCGTCATGCCCTTCTTCATTAGGTCACTCAATTTGAACACCACAACTTCAGCACTTATCACAGCACCCACAGCGTTCAACAATATCATTACGAGAACTATTGCTTTCACGTTCATCTTAATAAAGTGTGGTTAGTTGACTGCGACGCAAGTTAGCCTTCAGCTCGCAAAGTTCAGTCCATGACCTCACGACACCGCCCATTCAGGTCCGACTTGAAGCCCTTCCCGCATGATCTAGGAATGTTGTATGGTGCGTCGATCATTTTCGTGGACACGATGACATTGTTCTCGATGTATGTGTTGTTAACTTTTATGGGCTTTACTCGAAGTTGTTGGATGGCGGCGGTGAGTTCACTGAACGGGTTTGCGAAGAGGTCGCGGAAGATGCTTTTGTTCTCGCCGACTGTTGGCGCGGCGTCGGCTGTACTGAGAACTAGGAATTGCACTACAATGACCACCACGGTTATTCGTGTAACTGCGACCGTCATTTTACAATGATAGACTCCACGTTTGTCCTTTATCACCGCCACAACGATCCACTTATCATTCGCCAGACGACCTTCGACCTTGCGGACGTGATTTGTGCGATATTGCTTAATTTAATATTTAAACGTGTTATTTGTTCAACAGAATAGTGACTTAACTTATGAGTTGCACGGAATTTCCTAGCCTTTGAGGTCAGGGATTTGATATTGACAATAGATACTAATGCATATACAATACATGGATAAACAATGCTAAGGGATATAAGTTCCTCTTTATTTGAAGAAAAGCTTCGATGCTTTGAAATGACCAGATGTACCGTGGTCTGAGGAATCTAGTCGTAAATGGTTTGATATTTACTGGACAGAATAAAGGGACTGAAATATATGATTATCTTCCAAAAATATTGTAGATATTCCCTGTCGGAGAAAAAGTAAAAGTGCCACTTACTCCGAGTTGCACGAAACTTTATAGGAAAATGCTTTAGTAACAAATAACTATCGTATGAGGTTCTCACCAATAGAGTTAAATCACTATTTCTCTGTCATTTTTCGAGAATGGAACAGACAGTAAACTTTTAGTGCCTAACCGTCAAACTCCCAGTTATCGGCCGTGCATCTGGACCGAGGAGAAACAGTTGAAAATAGCTGCTAATACCTATTTAGAGAATCACCGTGTACTTCCACCTTCATCAGTTGGAGTCTCGTTACGCAGGCTCGCAATTCAGGCACGCCTCAGTGAACCTGTGAGTCGTGCTTTATGCAATAACTGGCCGATTGTTCCGAGTACTTCCTAACAAGCTTTCACGTCAAGTTTAGAATGGGGTGGGATGGGAAAAGATGACCTTTCATATCGGTATCCTAAAGAGTATTTATAGATGGCAACTATAGATGAAAACCGGGATGATATGAAAATTAATACCTACAATAATAATAATGTAATTTATTCATAGCTTTGCCAAACGAACAGATTGGTATATTACGATACGATAAATCGATGCTCATTCAACCAAATTAATGGTGAACAACAAACTAATTGCATTAAGTATATTATGAATCGCATAACATTATCAGTGCGAACTTAAATTGTTATTGCCGATTGGGATAGCTCGAATGATTGTAGGCAATATAATTAAATTTGAAATCGATAGCAGTGCGTAGGTACATTGCACAGTGCAACAAATCCTGACTTTTCACCTTTTAAACCTTATATGCGAGTAGTAGTGTACAAAAGTTAACCAGCGTTGTTTTTGTCGACCTCACCTTAACTGACAACTATGAATTGCATTAATTAACTCGTTTGTCGGGGGATTTAACACAAAAAATATTGCGTGTATGTAATAATTTAATTTTAGCACTATTTCTAGTATTATATATATGGCAGTTTACTAACTATAATAATCACTTCATTAAACTACAGGATGACTTGGGTCGTGACTCTAACATATTGTTTCTAACACGGTAATGATTGCGTTTTCTTTTATTGCTAGTATTTAAATAATCACAACGATGCTTAAGTTATTTAATAAATTAATTATACTTATTAATTCTGAATGTTTAGTAACCTTACAATTGATGTTAAAAAATCCTTTTTCAAATAAACTAATCAGAGGAGCAAAAAGTGTCAAAATCAAAGGCTATAAACAATTTTATGAGAAGTCAAAATACAGTTTTGCTCTTGCAAAGTGTGTAGGGCGACCAATACTGACCCTGCACCAAAATAGGACATATATTTTCATTATTTTTTTTGTACCAAAAAATAATATGACTTAACAAGCTCTCATCTACAGCATAGCATTCCTAACCAATAGGCAATTCTTAGGTTACTTTGTTGCTACACGACCCCGCAGTCACCCTGTATAGAAGGCACACTAATTATTGTTTTTGTTCTATTTAGGCTGGATTTTACCAACAAAAAGTCATGCGAAAATAACTATCCCGGGGATAATTTGTGTGACAATGACAGTTCAAAATGAGGTCATTCTATGAAGTAGTCTCGAGTAAAAGTTACTCTTCGTTGGTAAAATTCGCTCTTAGGCAAATAGAAAAACTACTTAGATTTAGAATTTTCTTTGGACAGAAATTCTAAATATGTAAGCAGCTATAATTCTAATATTTAATGTGCTTAAAAACAATTCTCAATGCGCATGACACAAAAAAAAATATCTTATTCCACAAAATATCCTTAATCCTGCTACACCTGCTACAAAGAATGTGTTTTGCTCCTACATACCTATTAGTTCACCGTGATCTTGACGCTACATTTTCGACTCTTGTGGTGACTTGATTTCTTGTGCTGAAACAGATAAAATAATTTTTATTCGTGTTATTAAAAATAGCGACAGATAAATAATTATCGTGAATCTAATACTAGGTCCTGTTCCGAAGATTCTGTCGTGACCCATTGCCCATGGAACAGAGCCAATTTAAAATTATGATAAAACTTGTAAGACGGAAAGAAAGATAATAATGAATCTGTTTAGTAAGAGAAACAGAAAAGTGAAGTGATATTGGCGTTATTAGGAACATCAATCCAAACAATTTTCACCATGAAACCTATAGTTATTAGCATGTTTTACATTCTTCCTGTGGAGGACTGCTTAGCCCACATCAACCCACTGTTGGGCAAATAAAGTTGCTTTAAACAAAATGTCCTTAAAAACCCTTTCCGTCACGCAATGTGAATATAGGTTTACATTCACGCACGCAGGGTGAATGGGGTCAAGTTAAAAGGGGTTTTTAGGGACATGATTTTGAGCAACTTTCACTAAGTAACCGATTTGATCAGAGCAACTTTATTTTTCACTTCCCAGACATTTTGGCCTGAGTGAGTCAGCTGATTGTATTGAGAAGTGAAAAATAAAGT
This sequence comes from Argyresthia albistria, assembly GCA_963457715.1. Taxonomy (NCBI): domain Eukaryota; kingdom Metazoa; phylum Arthropoda; class Insecta; order Lepidoptera; family Argyresthiidae; genus Argyresthia; species Argyresthia albistria. The sequence continues at coordinate 7,934,560 of OY735253.1, read as the reverse complement.
TACTCTGATCAAATAGGTTTCATAGTGAAAGTTGTTCAGAATGATGTCCCAACCTCCTAAAATATGACTACTTACACCTTTTTTTGTAACACCCTATATAGCCCTATAGGGTTATATAGGTTTGGTATATATAATTTTCTTCTTTGTTCCATTTGCTTACGTGGTTTTCCGAGGAATCGTCATCACAATTCCTGGTATCCTCTTCTGATGACGAAGATGAAGAAGAACTCGATGATGATGATGAGGAGTCTTTCTTGTTCTTCTTTCCGTCCTCCTCAGATGACGAGGACGAGGAAGAAGAAGAGCTCGATGAATCATCTTTGGCCTGAAATTTATCAAATGGGGAAATCTCAGCAAGGATATCTCATTATAAGAAAAAAAACCACCAGCTGCTGACTAATCAAGTTAATTAAATCCCGTAATTTTAATTATATGCTTGGCGTGATTAATTTGATAATATTTTTGTATCTGATATTAGATTAATAAACCTAGTGTCTACACTGTAGTAGTTGCATATAAATTTGATTTGTACCCGTTAATTTTTCCACTTCTGGGCCCTTGTTGCATCCACAATTCTCTACTTTATCTTAAAATACACCTGCAGATTCGTTAAGGCGCGATTAGCGCACTCTGCTGGCTTGAAGCAGACCTCATAAAGTTGTAAGCGCAAAAAGTAAAAACCTCATAACATTACCATCGTAAAAGTTACGGGAACGGTCCATGATTATTGCTCATTAGAGCCGCAATCGAGGCTCGCTTGAGAAAGCTCGCCCAGGAGGAGCTTGAAGCGAGAAGTACGCGAAACAAATTGGAGTGCGCTTTCACTGCGCGCAAAACTCCATAGTTATGGTTCAGGGTACTTTAACCTCCTACCTGCAGCTGTCTTTTAAGGTGCGATTCTGAAGCTCGGTTCGAAATCGCACCTTTATAAAGAATATGAATAAAATAATAATATGTAGCCCATTAATGTCCCTATACCAAGGTGCGAGACCTTAACTCGGAAAAGAGTAAGAATGAGCCATACTCCAAAGAACACACAAAAAACAGGCACAGATTCTAATCACAATTTACTAACTGCCATTCAGAACAAATAAATTTTTTGATCGGATATAGTGGAAGAGGGGGATAAATCGTAATAGCTCGGGCTCGTAAATAGTATAATGATTATGTAATCCTTCGATTAGATAGGTAGGAAGTTAAATACATGAATTCTGTTGGTGTAAGATCCGAAGAGAGCTCGACCTACACCCATCTGTTACTGCAATGAAAATTTGTTTTTATCAAATTTGGTCTGTTAGAAAAAACATCACGAGTGCATTGCCTAAAAAAATCCTGACAAGGCTATGATTAATTAAACACTAGTTTAATGAGTTTAACTACTAAATTTAATACCAATCGAAAGTATAAAGCCTAGAACATACAAATGTTGGCGGAGCGCCGTCGCGGAATGTCGTGGACGTGTCTGTCTGCCGCTCCACGATCGGAATGTATAGTCACGAGCATGCATGTACCTCAGCCGCTGCTTAAATCATCTGCTATATATAGATGTATAGGCCATTATGATGATTTGTAACTAAATTACATCGTGCAGAAAAGCTAAGACAGGATTTTCGCCTACTTTTAGTTATTCTATCGCTACGAAACTTGGTATAGTTCAGATGACAATACAACAATATCGTACTATCAAGCTAATCTGATGCTGGAGCTTGAAGGTTGCAGAGGAAACTCTAAGAAATTTACTTGTAAACCCATCGAATTTGGGCTCATACTATTTGCCGTGACAAGTTATATTCATATCTTATAGCAAATTTCTCATGGTCATCACTTGATGATGGAGCCATACAGTGGTAAACGGAACCCATTGATTTTCGAGAATTTTGCTATTAGATATGAATAGAACTTGTTACGGCGAATCGAATGAGCCCAAACTTGACGGGATTCAAGTGAGCTTCTTAGGGTAGTATAGGAACTCCTCTACCGGGTGACATGGTAGGAGTGGCCATGCTGGACCTGGATATACCTCGTATCCATAGTCCTAAGTAGTAAATAAAGTCAGAATTCAAAGTTCTGAACGGGTGTGGCCCAAAACCTTTTGGACCTGGAAGATGTTCCAGAACATGCAGTAATTACGCATGCGCATGCGTCGCCAAAAGTTACTACGCGGATGTGGCCAGGTAAATACAAGAGATGGAACACATACTGAAAATCCGTCGTGATTGTTTTGGGAGTATTTTTGACCCCCATTAGTCAAACTACTGGACCAATTATAGTATTTTTAAAAGCTTTTATTTAACTTGCACTGTATGTATGTTTGTTTGTTTGTTTGTTTGTGGGTATCACGGTTCGCGTCAAAAATGTCGGCTTGAATTTGACCCACTTCCCGTTATCCGATTGAGCTGAAATTTCGCATACGTGTATAAGTCGGATGACAATGCAATATATTTCTGACTTAAAGCTGATCTGATGATGGAGACGGAAGACGGTCATGGGAACTCTGTCATAAAACATCGCAAGCCCGTCGAATTTGGGCTCGTTCGATTCGTCTTGACGAATACTTTGGTCCTAGAATATTTTTTTATGACATGGAGCTGATCTGATGCTGGAGCCGGAAGGTGGCCAGGGGAACTCTATAATAAAACGACGCAACCCTATCATGTTTGGACTAGTTCGATTTGTCTTGACGAATACTTTGATCCTAAAATATTTTTTATGACATGGAGCTGATCTGATGCTGGAGCCGGAAGGTGGCCAGGGGAACTCTGTAATAAAACGACGCAACCCCATCATGTTTGGGCTCGTTCGATTCGTCTTTACAAACACTTTAGTCCTAGAATATTTTTTATGACATGGAGCTGATCGGATGCTGGAGCCGGAAGGTGGCCAGGGGAACTCTGTAATAAAATGACGCAACCCCATCATGTTTGGACTCGTTCGATTCGTCTTGACAAACACTTTAGTCCTAGAATATTTTTTATGACATGGAGCTGAGCTGATGCTGGAGCCGGAAGGTGGCCAGGGGAACTCTACAGGGTGTAACAGAAAGGTGTAGTCATATTTTAGGGCGTTGTTAGGGAGACCATTATGAGCAACTTTTACTATGAAACCGATTTGATCAGAGCAACTTTATTTTACATTGCTCCATATTGTATATGCGTATGCTATGCATGTTTTGCTGGGATTTAACTTGCTCTGTATGTGTTTATGTATCAAGGTTCGCGTCAAAAATGTCGGCTTGAATTTGACCCACTTCCCGCTATCCAATTGTGCTAAAATTTTGCATACGTATGTAAATTGGATGACAATGCAATATTTTTCTGACTTGGAGCTGATCTGATGATGGAGACGGAAGGTGGCCATGGGAACTCTGTCATAAAACATCACAACACCATCATGCTTGGGCTCGTTCGATTCGTCTTAACAAATACTTTGGTCCTAAAATATTTTTTATGACATAGTGCTGATCTGATGCTGGAGCCGGAAGGTGGCCATGGGAACTCTGTTACCAAACGACGCAATTCTATCGTGTTTGGTCTCATTTGATTCGTCTTGACAAGCACTCGAATTCTAGATTAGATGTTTTGACCTGTAATGATAAAGACTAAAAAGTTAAAAATAAATTAAAAGTAAAAAAACATTTTTAAACAAAGCTTTTATTTAATGCCCTAAAAAGAAGAAAATAAAATTTCAATTCAATCAAATGCGTCATTTTATTACATTACACAATTTATACGATATAAAAGCTTGTTGCGGGATTTATCTTCAAGTCTGTGCAAATAGGTGCCTACCCACCTAATTAAGTCTACACAAGTAAATCTCGCAACAAGCTTTTATATCGTATAAATTGTGTAATGTAATAAAATGACGCATTTGATTGAATTGAAATTTTATTTTCTTCTTTTTAGGGCATTAAATAAAAGCTTTGTTTAAAAATGTTTTTTTACTTTTAATTTATTTTGTATTATCGACGCAGAATTGTATTTTATTTGATTTGCTCATACACGTCTTATGACAAAGATGTACGGTTTTCCAATAAAAAGTGAAAAACGGAAAAACTTCCTAAATTTTAATAAATTTTCAAGTATCTAACCTCTGAGCCGAAGGGCATTCGAGATGGAAAACTTGAATTTGTCATTACCCATTTCATCACTACCAACTCATAAAAAAATCAGAACTACCTCATTTGATGTAAGGCACCTACTTGCTTGGTACGAATTCTATAGACTGATAGTGACAGTGCTGTTTGTAAACTTACCTTTCTGTTGCATTTATTATCTTCTTCGGACGATGACGATGATGATGAAGATGATGACGATGAACTGTCACATTTGTTCTTTTTCTTGTTGTCATTCTGAAATTGTAAATACTTATCATATTAATTTTCAGCACAAATCTTCAATACTGCCGAAGGCTTCAAAAGAGAGACGGAAGCAGTGGGACACTGGACTATCACTTTTGCTGCATTAAATTCAAATGTGTACATCAAAACAAAAAAGGTACATCAAAAATTACGAACCAGTATTTTTTATTCATATTGAATTTCCTTAATCTGCAGATAGTAGGGTCAAAGACATAAGTTCCAAATGTTCCATGGCGCTACTTTCAGGTCAGTGAAAACGGATAGAGAATTATCTCAGCTATGTCACAACGACGGTTTCTCTGTCGTAAATCTGTTATTTTCAGCTTGAGATAGGTTTCAGCGCTGAAATCGGTTTTTATTGCGAGCTTTAGGACAGGTTTCCCGAAGTCCGGATATAGGGCCCTATGTAATAGATATATAGTTAAATGAAGAATGTAAAATCACAGATAGATCTGTCGGAATTTCATGAAAATGGTCTTAGTTTAGTAAATAGTTATTTATCGCCTTGATAATCTAGGTATTGTCTTGTTTATAAACAAAATACACCGATAAGTAAACTCCTTGAGAACTGCAATATCGTAAAATAACAAGGCAGCGCCTTCACCTATGAACTGGACGCCCTACTTCGAGTACTTATAGGTTTGTATCATTTACCTACTCAGACATTTAATTACACACAGGGTGACACTTAACTAGGTGACCATTTTTCGGGGATTGTCCTACCCATCATTTTAAACAACTTTCCCCAAGAAACATATGGTCGGAAATAAAGGATAATTATAGATAGAGGACCCAAAAAGAAGGCAAAATATATTTAGTAAAGTAATGCCCGATTTTACCAACAGTAAAACTTAGCTAATATTAACTGTCTAGTGATAGTTTCAATTAAATTTTTGGGGGCTAGATGACCGCAGAAAGTCAAAGCAATACAACCGCTAGGTGGCCCCGAAAGTAACAAAAAGGTCTCCAAAAAGATAGGGATTCTGGCTGAAATTGGCCATAAATCCCGAAAGCACAACCAACCATTCAAAGCAGTAGCATCAAAACAGACAGCACAAGTATGTGTGCATTTAAGCGGCGCTTTATTAGAGCAGCCATTCTTACCTCCGGTTTCCGAGATGCTAAAACTACTATTATTTCACAAAATGGATATTACACAATAGATGATCACACAATACGCTGATCAAAAGTTTGCGATTGGCTGAAATTAGTTAACTCCTCTGTAAGCTAATCGTAACCTTTGATCGGCGTCTCGGAAACCAGGGGTACCCAACCCATATCGACTACTGACTGATATTCGTATGGAGGCCAGCCTAGCAGCTAACCGAACTTAGGTTTGTATGGCAACCCAACTAAATATAATATGTCAATCGGTTAAATAGTTACCTCATCGCTGTGGTCTATTTCATTGTTGCCATCGCAGCGTGAATGGTGATTCTTTCTGAAAACCACAACCACGTCTTAATATTCATCAACTAAAAATAATCAAAAAATCTCTCAAATAAAGAAAGATTTTTTGGGTTTCGTATCTCAGATGGAGAAACCCTTATAGGATCACTCGTGCGTCTGTCCGTCCTTATGTCACAGGCAATTTACTCAGAATATATTGGGTCGATGAAGTTGAAAATTGGTACACATAGCTGTTGTGACCCAAAGACAGAAGTGCAATGTAAATATATAAATATGGAACCCCATCAGCCGCCCGCCTGCCACGCACTTACAACAGATTTTTTTCAGAGTTGGACATCTTCCACCAATCACCGGTCCTTTTAAAAGGCTCATGACGAAAATGGTGACTGTTACAACTGCTACCCATCAATAGTTTTTAACAGTGTTTAGACAAATAGGCACTATCTTATCTCTATTTTCTAACACACCTAACACACACACACATCCATACACACTTAAAACGCACTTTTTACAGTCAAAGAACTTACTCCCATCATATTATCCAATTAGTATTACTTATATTAATTTCATAACTAGTTACTACCTAAGTAGGTACCTATGGTTATAAAGTAACTTAATTATTTTTACACATAAAATAAGAGTTCTTATTTGGCCTATGTTTAATCATATTTTTAAGTGATAAAAATGTATATTGTGCTGTGGACTCAGTTCCCAAAAAACAAATAAACAAACAAATGGAATATGGAGGCCACTTTTGGGGGGCCAAATAACAAAAAAAAATGCCGTGTGATATATCAAATGAAAGCGCATAATGTGAGGATCTTAAATGTTTATTTATAATATTTTTCAGACTTATTTTGAAAAAGTTGTGCTCAATAATATGACCGATTCGCATGTCATCAAAACCTCTAGGGTACTTCCCGAAGTCCTACAAATCTGAAATTTAGTATGCAAGAATATGTTTGCACCGATATCCCATAAAACTCCGAAATCAACAACTTTAACCCCCTAAATCTGGGTTGCAAAGTTTGTATGAAAAACTGAATTTTAGGGTACTTTTAGGGTATTTTATTGGTGATAGTCCTATTATTGTTGTACGAAACCCTCTGAACGCGAGTCCAACTCGCACTTGGCAGCTTTTATAAATTGGTTTCTCATTTATAATACCACATAAAGGTAAAAGCATAAAACGTATTTACCCAAATTGAGATCCTTAAAAGGAAAAAAAGGAACCCTAAAATATCACTTCGTTGTCCGTCTGTCTGTCTGTGCGTCTATCTATCTGTCCGTTCGTCGGCCATTCTTTTCCTTCTAAGGATCGGAACCCTAATAATAAAACTGATCACCTTTCCCGTACTAGGTGACAGACATTGTAGTTGCGATCACGTTTAGCCAGATATTTAGAAATCCATTGCAGTAACCGGGGGAACATATGGTTCCGTAACTTTATGTATGTTTAAAAAAATGTATGGCTGTATCTGCTTCTGTCAGGGTAGCCAGAGGTGACCCAGAGACATGTGGAGATCAAAATTTGGTGGCATTTGCTCAGCTACAAAAATATAAAAATATCTTACCCATTAGAACACACTGATCTTCCTTCCACGATAGCAAGAGTAGTAAGTACCGCCAAGGCAATAAGTATACCTTTGTTCATCTTGTTGTTTCTGTAAACTACGAAAAAACTTACATTTTTTACCTGCAAGGTCAGATTGACAGGGGGGGAAATTATAACTAAACTTGATAAAGATACTCGATGATCGGAAGATAAAAAACTATTAATATATACATATTAAAATAAAAATAAAAAAAAAACTAATATAAAAAAAAAATAATCTTAAAACAATAAATTCTAGGTGGTGGGGATTCTTAAAAGTTGATGCTTTTCCATAACAGAATTATTGTCATGGTAGCTGCTGGTTCCCGCAACCTCATGTGCGTGTACCTAGGAATCATCATTAACCGAGAAAAATATTGTGGCGCAATCGGATAAAAAATATCCGAAATATTCGCTTGCTCATAATCTATATGGCACCTATGTTAAATTTAATACAAATCTATCCAGCCGTCTCAGCGTGAAAAAGACTCAAACAAATAAACACACACACTTTTCACACTTATTATATGTATTAGTGGCATTATGGGATGGGATAAATTTTTAAGTATTGCAATAATTCGATAAAAAGAAGCGTCAGTTTTCAAGAACACCCTTTCATCAATGGCGTTACATGGCATCTTAGCCTCAGTTATGTTATGAGGAAAAGGATATGACTCGATTACATTTTCACGTCATCGTTACAGCGATCATACTCGATACAAACCTTTAATTTATTTTCTTCCAACTTGTTGAAAACTAGTAACTTTTGGGCAACAATATTCTAAATGATGATTCCCTACACCTGAAATGATTGTGAAAAACACTTACACGCTTGTGTGTGTTTGGGTTGGTTTAGGATGTTGATTAAGGTTAAAACATAAAAATACACAGCACCAGTTGTTCTTCTCTTCAAAGTTTGATATTTGTGAATCGGCCTACTCGTTCACAAATATTGTGTAGACTGGGCTAAATCTCACAGACTGATAACCTAATTAATAAGTATTTATGATTGATATCTATCCATTTGCATAATTTACAGAAATCTGTGTTGAGGACATCTATTTATACATACCTCCTATATAAATTATGTATCCTGTCCATACTGACTAGATATTAAGCATAGAGCAGCATAGCAAACATTTGTGACCTACATTGTTTAAAATTAAAGTTTCCTTGGAACAAGTTTATAGGGGAGTAAATCCAAGACAAGAGCTAATTTGAATAATGAAGGTCAAAACACATTGGAGAATCAACGATCTTGGAATCAAGTTATATAATTATTTTTAAGATAGGTACATGCCACATAACAGCGGCACATAATTTCTATGCGCGGCCGCGCCGCCCCATAACAGCTGTGTCGCGAAGACCTAAAACCGGCCAAGTGTGAGTAAGACTCGCGCACGAAGGGTTCCGAACCATTATCTATAAAAACGGCAAAAAATTATGTCTGTTGTACGGGAGCCCCCCAATAAATTAACATTTATTATAATGTTATTTTTAGTATTTGTAGAGCGGCAAAATTTCAACTGTCTAGCTATCACGGTTCATGAGATACAGCCTGGTGACAGACGAACAGACGGACAGACGGACAGATGGACAGATGGACAGATGGACAGATGGACAGACGAACAGATGGACAGACGAACAGATGGACAGACGGACAGATGGACAGACGGACAGTAGAGGCTTAGTAATAGGGTCCTGTTTGGCACCCTTCGGGTACGGAATTCTAAAGATGAGAACAGGAATAACACATCGGGAGGGATAAGAGAAAATGCTAGACAGTTGCGATTATTTTAGTTAAATCCTTTGAAAAAAAAGTGAGGTGACACTTTTAGATTTCTTCCTAATACGGCTTGCTAAGCTAATGGGTAATAAATTAGTCAAACAATTACAAAAGACGAAACCTCTAGAGTCAATGGTTGAGATAAATAAACAAAGCATCAAGCATCATCCGTTGATATGATATTCGTGAGAGAGAATCAGAAAAAAACATATAAAACAAAAATCGAGTAGTAAATATAGAAAAAAACGGTACGAACGAACGACCAGCAAAATATTATGACAAAGCATAATAATATCATACCTCCACGCCTCTTCCCCTGCGGAGTGGCAGAAGCACAGTTTTGACCACTTTTAGCCAGTGATTCAATATTCCATGTTGCGTGCCCAACGCGCGCCGCAGCTATCTTATGGAGTAATGAAGAATATTGTTATATTGTTGAGAAAATGGGTCGATCTGAGGCGTCAGCGGAAAGACAAGCTTCTTACTCGGATAGAAGGGATTTTAATATCGTTAAGTACTCCCCGTACTGGTCCCCGGATTCTTGTATAAAGAACTTGCAAAGTAATCCTCACAAGGCGTACAAGATAGCGTGGAAATCTGCTTGAGTCATCGTATCCTTTTCAAATAAATAGGGTCCACAGATATTCAGGGAATGGACCGTTTATTCCTTTTCTTCTCTTGCACAATTTCGTTACGATGAAATAAACATGTTTGTAAGACGTGATTCTTTGAGGGTTAACGTAAGTTAAATAGATATACAATTTTGATGAATCACATGTTTTAATAGGTTTAAAAACCGACATAGGTATAGTGATTCAAAATTGCGGTAACTGTCAAACTATTGTGATGAGGTGTTTTTCTTTTTTACGAGCCCACCATGTCCCACTGCTGGGCAAAGGCCTCTCTTCCACTCTATCCGATCCTGAGCGGTCTCCCTCCAGTCCTTGTCCCATAGACCCAACTCATCACTCCATCTCTTCCTGGGTCGGCCACGTTTTCTCTTTGCATTTTCTGGGTGCCTGTCTGTGGCTCTCTAAGCCCAGCTGAGGTGAATAGGTATACCAAATAAAAAAATATGTACTTACAAATTAACTACGAAACTAGAACTTCTATCTTCCATCTAAACTAATAAACTAATTGTAAATATTAAATTAAGTTGATCAATTTATCACAAAAAATTGTTGCGTTATCTGAATAGAAAGACATTGTGTAACTGAATACATTTATTGTTCTCAAGGCTTTATTAATCAAATCAAGAATGAGTAAGAATAGCAATCATGTAGATCGTTAGCACAGGTTCTTAGAACTAAGTAATTAGACAGTCAACAACCTACATAAAAAATATAGGTAACATAATGTTTGTCTTAATCATCTTTGCAATTAAATTACCTACCCATTTCGATAACAAAATATAAAATACAGAAAATACCAGCAGCATACAGCCGAGATGATTGTATGCAAAAATCGAAAAGTTTCCTTTAGTTTTAGTACCTATGTTTAGTTCTAGGAGTAATAAACTATGTTTAGTTGGTTAGTGAGCCTATTCCTTGTGTTCCTTGGCCGGTGCATCGTGTGAGTGCTTCTCCTCTGATGAGGCATGACCCTTCTCGTGGTGGTGGTGATGTCCCTCGTGACCCTAGAAAACAATAATAGAAAAGTTAAATAAAGGTATTCAATCATTTATTTTAGGGCTGGGAAGGACACAATTAGGATGTGTTCTGCTAGTCAAAATAGATACTGATTTTAGGAACTGTCAAAACTGTACTTTTCTATTTATAATTTATTGCACAAAAACATAAAAAAACACATAACATTTACAGAAAGATATGTACAAAGGCGAGCTTACCTATAAAAAGAGAAACAATATTCATAAGCTTACCAAATAATCAAAAAATAAAGTTGTTCGTAATTGGTATTCTCTCATAAGGACATATATGCCGAACAAACGTACAATGGAGAACAAATAGACCTCGGAGCGAGAGGCAATAGGCAATTCTTCGATGCAATCGGCTTCCAAACCTATTTAGGTGAAAATGAGCTCAGCATAAATGTTGCTCGAAAACATTGTTTTAACTTTTTTATGACCATCATTAGTAAGGAATCATCAAAAGCATTCAGATAATCTCAAATTTAACGATCAGTGACACATTAAAATAGTAAATTATGATAACACACTGTTGCACAAACCTATTTACAAGAAATACAAGAAATAATACAGTACGTATGTCACACAATAACACGTCAACGTGGCCAAACCGCCAAAACCTGTACTGTAACTGCCTGTATGATCACTAACCTCCTTGTGAACATGGCCTTCTTCCTCAGAGGACTTGTGGTCCTTGCTGTGCCCTTCGTGGGTGTGCTCCTCTTCGGATGAGGCGTGGCCCTTGTTGTGGTGGTGGTGGTGACCTTCATGACCCTGGAGACGAAAAATCCGATCAAGTGCGAGTCGGACTCTCACACGAAAGGTTCCGCACAATCGTACAAGAAAAGGTACAAAATACACGTTTCTTGTATGGGGACTGGGGACACCTTTTTATTTATATTTTGCGTAGTTCATTATTTGTTGTTGTAGCAGCAGATATACACAGTCTATGAAAATGTTAACCCCTTTACTTATGGTTTCGTGAGATAGATAGAGCTCTGGCGGCCTTCTGGTACAGAACCCAGAGCCCAAAAAAGCCTTCAAAACTAAACATCCATATAGACCAGAGACTATATATCCAATTGACTGTGCCTGCGGGGGAATGCGGCTCGCCAAACGTTTGTTGTATTTAACAAACGTTCGCATACGCATAATTTTAAATTCGCTGCATGCTACTCGTAGTTATTATTATGATGATCGAAGTTATTATGTGATATGTTTAGTGATGTCACCGAAATTCCTTTCTTTTACTTCTTTTCTGGATCCTGGTCAAGTAGGGTGTTGTACAAATTACAAATCCTACATGTTTGTACATTGTACATCACCTCTTTGTGTACATGTCCCTCCTCTTCGGAGGACTTGTGGTCCTTGCTGTGTCCTTCGTGCGTGTGTTCCTCTTCGGACGAGTCGTGGCCCTTGTTATGGTGGTGATGGTGCCCTTCGTGACCCTGGAATAAGAAAGATATATTTTAACCCCTAATTTAACTGATAGACGTATATGTCCCACCAGATTTTCAACCTTATGGCTTATAAATGCGAAAAGCCAATGATAATTTAAATTCTGCATGCTCCAGGTTTAAGAAGAGAAAGGGGTAATCTATTTCCGCATTTTTAAAGATATGAGGAATGTTGATTTATTTAAAATGACGCCATTTTCACTGTGTCTCTTAATTTTGGTAGGATTTGTCAGTTGATTATCTGCCCAGCCCAGCTCGCATCACAACCCATAGAACCTGAAGTGGAGGTGTTTACATGTTTTGGCGTCACAGTTTTTGTCCCCCACGGCGACACAGGGTATATTATATTAGATAGTCCATACCATCACGTCTTGTTCTGGTATACTCGTAATTATTAACAAAAACTTACCGCAGGAGCCACGGATGCGTCCTCAGGAGTGCTGAAACACAGAAAATACGAGTGACCATTTGTTTTATTTATTTATTTTGTTTATTTTTATTTGGGACATTCGACATTTTTTTTTGTTTTGCAAATGTTAATATCATACTGTGTCTGGGAGTAGTACTTTAGTATTGATATTTCATTGATCTGTAAGTTGCGCGGGCTTTGTTATACCGCCGGTTTTTCATTCCTCAGATAACATTTATCTGTTTATATGTGGCATATAACATTGCACATGTACATGGAATGTCCTATAAAGATAGGTATCTGACTTTTGAAGCATTCTGGGGATTGAAAAATCGACCCTCAATGTTATTTTAATTCAGTAAAGTAATTTGTTGTCACCGAATGATATTATGCGTATGTTAACATGTTGATATAACAAATCAAATAAATGAATTAAGATGCATCCTATATTACGTGTTTAGATAGTGTAAAGCATATTGAGAAGAATAAGGTAATTGATTAGGACCAGAGCTCAGAATTATATGTCAGGCTATGAGTTAGCAACGATCATATATCTATATCTATGTCTGTATTTGTTCCTTTTTACTCCCTTAGGGCATGATTTTTTCGAACAACTGATTCTTGTACTATTGGCTGTAACTATGGCTGCTATATAAATAATAAAATGTACTAATAAATATAAATAAAATATACTCACGGTAGGCATCGCACCGCTACCACGCATAGAACCAGGCCCAGAATGAAAACAGTCTTCATATTCTGCAAACCAATATATTCACAGAATAAAATTGAACAAATAACAAGACCTTTGCTTACAGGAAACGACTGTTGATTACTTACTTGAGAGAGCTAGTGTACTGACGTTCACAGTTGATACGGACACAATGGGTAGCCGTATTACGACTTCAATGCTATTTATAAGAACGATGTAACCCTAAATTTATGTTTGTACCATCTTATCACCCTTTGCTACGATGACATTAGACCTCTATATAACGAAATTGTACCACTTTTAAATAAATATTATTACACGTCTATCTTGATTCTAATATCACGAAAAAATATGATGCCAAATGACTAGTTAAATGAGCTGACAATATGCTGTACTACAAAGATTAATTAACAATTGATCTATCTTGTCTATAATATAGGTAGATATTGTGGATGCATTTGGTAGAATAGGTATGCGTTGTGCTATGGTCAATAGACTTTTTTGTATTTTTTAGGGTTCCGATCCTTAAAAGGAAAAAAAGGAACCCTTATAGGATCACTTTGTTGTCCGTCTGTCTGTCAACTTATAGGTCAACGCAATCAAAAGATACCGCATATGTCTCAATTTTGCTGAAATTGCTTGATATTCGCAAGGGAATCAAAACCTAGAGGGTACTTCCCGTTTACCTAGAATCATGAAATTTGGCACCAAGCAAGTTCTTATGGCACAAGTAAAGGGAATAATCTAAAAACTGCAAATTTCTGTCTTTCTAAAAAAATATTCAATTTGGTTTACATGGATGACATCACACTTTAGTTTTTTATGTGGAAACCTAATTACACGTGTTACGCTCTCCAAGTGTGATCGGAACCCTTGGTGCGCGAGTCCTACTCGCACTTGGCCGGTTATTTACACCTGCTTTACACAGACATTCCTGCACCCACCTGCGATTGATTTCTACGTTTTCCCGACGACAAAGTTTATTTTTTCATTACACCCGAATGGAAACTTTCTTAGAGTGATTTTGCCTTCAGTATTACTTGCAAATAAAATTGTGAACCCGTTTAAAACTTCCTGATGAAGTGGAGTTCGAAAATAGCATTATAAATTCAGCAGTTTACAATCACAAACCCACTTCGCTGATGGCAAAAAATGTTGGCGGGAACTCGTTCCAACTTTCCCTATTTTTCTGCGTTAATTTCACCTGGACCCATTAGACTTTGCAACAATCCTGACCTTAGTGCGAACTGTGGAACACAACTTCTTATTACCTACCTATTAACTTTAGGTCCAATACATACAAAGAAATGGTACAGATATTTCATGATACTTGTCGAAAAGTGTCAATAGTTTTGTAACAATACGAAAGTCATAAAACTTCTTCTTTTTAGGGTTCCCTACGGGAGGGTGCCAAACGGAACTACATTACTAAGCCTCCGCTGACCATCTGTTTGTCTATCTGTCCGTCAGCGGGCTCTCTAGCACGAACCGTAATAGAGCTAGACAGTTTAAATTTTCACAAATGTGTGTATATTTGTTGCTGCCACAACAACATTTTTATTTTTATTTATTTATTAGCCTATAGCATCCCACTGCTGGGAAAAGATAAGATACACCATCCCACAACAACAAATATACGAAAAAAATACATAAGAGTGTTTACAAATAATAGTATTGAGTTGATTCAATTTAAGTGCCTTGACATATTTTGTATAGCAGAATTGCGAGATGAAGATTGAAAATATTGAACTGTTAGACACTTGTTTCTTGTACGATGGTGCGGAACCCTTTGTGTGAGAGTCAGACTCGCACTTGACTGATTTATCCCTGCTGTCAAGCTCGCCATACTAAATTTTTAACAAAATGTGCTGATGAGACAGGATGCAGGATTAAGTTTCATTTCAGCAAAACACAAAGTGCAAAAGTCGCCGAGTTGAGCAATGAAATGTTAAGGATGAATAAGTTAATTGGCCCCCGGAGAGTATCGGCCGTGCCCTCCTGTGGCACAGAGGAATGCATTTAAATTGGATTTTAAGAGTTGAAATCACCGAGGGAGCGCCGCCTCTCGCTGCCTTGTTAGAGCCAATCTCGAACTTTACGTAAACGAATAAACTCTCTGAAAACCGAATTTATCGGAATCAATTCAAATTGTAAGTCAAACTGTTTCACTTTGAAGCCTGGTGCAGTGGTGGTGACGTTTCGTGAAATTATTATTTACTCAGGATTATTTTAGATATCTCTAAACAGAGCGATGCGTTTTTTTAGGGTTCCAATCCTTAAAGGGAAAAAAAGGAACCCTTATAGGATTACTTTGTTGTCCGCCACGACCCAGTATACTCGTATCAAGAACACATAGACGTATCAAACTGAAATTTATATCAATTATCAAAGTCTGTAATGATATAAAACTTACAGATCGATGTCCCTAAAACCTCTATGTTACATCATGTAGAGGTTATACTCTATGTTAAGTACATCATGTGTGTTAAGGTGAGCTGCCTGTTAAAACTCAACCTATGTAAAATTGTATAGCATAGAGCGTATCACCACAGATACTAGAATATTAAACTAGTATTACATAGAGAGAGGTACTACTTTTGCGCTTAATATACAGAAAATTGATCTGAGTGCTTTTGTGAATACTCGCGAGCAATGCACTCGATATTGCAACTCTTACATAATCATAAACAGAAATTGCGATTGCTTTTAGTACTTTTAGTTCCGCTAAATAGCACTCAAGAAAGGTTTATATTCCTGCAGGTAAATTGAAAACATTTAAGATCGGAGCTTACCTCGATATTATTTCCTTCTTACCTACCTACTCTTTAATTTTATAGCTATATTTTCATGTTATCTTGTTCTGTTTCACAGCTTTTATCTTTATTTGATCTATATTGCCATTTGCCATAGAGTACTTTCTATGATTTCTGTACTCTGAGACATACGAGTTGCATTATTGCCTCGACCGACATTCCGATAATCCATAAACCCAAAAACACAAGTATTCTCATAGTTTTAACAAAGAAAAACTGCACAGTACGTACGTAACATATAGCGACATATTTGTTTGTACTAAAATATGGCAAAAGAAACCCTTTCTCCGTGAAAGACTATACGCCAATGTTGTTGGTACTAGGAAAATATGTGGCCGTCCGTCCGGAGGTTAGGACAGCTATAATAAGGCTTGCTATTGATATTCATTATGGCTAATTGCAAGATCGTTTGGTGGGGCACGTAGGTCATCTTTCAAGTCGGACGCACACATTACCGTAATGGGTAGGCCTCACGAACTTACGTCCGCTTTAATGACAAACTGTTTTTAAGGGTTCCGTACCCGAAGGGTGCCAAACGGGACCCTATTACTAAGCCTCCGCTGTCCGTCTGTCCGTCCGTCCGTCCGTCCGTCCGTCAGAGGGCCCTCCAGCACGAGCCGTAATAGCTATAAAGTTGAAATTTTCACAGAATGTGTATATCTGTTGCCGCTCCACCAACAAATACTGAAATACACAAATATTGAAAAAATAACAGTGTCTTCATACAAGACATACGTATTATTTTGTACTTTTGGTACAATGATGGTGCGGAACCCTCCGTGTGAGAGTCCAACTCGCACTTGGCTGATTTTTTCTGTTCCTTGCTGACAAAGCACCAACATTCTTCTACGACATTACCTACGTAGGTACTAGTAGCAGAGTATAGTAGTTTTTTTAGTAGATAAGTGTAAGATGTCGAATGTAATATAAGTTGTAAAGTAAATGTAACTTAGAATTTATAAGTATGTAGAATTAAAATAAATACACAGGGCCGAATGAATAAAGGTAAGTTTAACATGGTTTAACCTTTTGTAACATGATTTGAAAATGGAAAATGATTTTATCATGATAGATAGATTGGTTTTAGCGATAAGGGGGATTCTCGAGAACATTCTCGCATTGCTTTACAGTGAGGTTCTGCCCTCCTTTTTAAGGTTCCGTAGAGAAACAAGGAACCCTTATAGTTTTGTCAAGTCTGTCTGTCCGTCCGTCCGTCCGTATGTCACAGCAACTTTATTCCAAAACTATTAGGACTACATAGTTGAAACTTGGTAAGTAGTATTCTATGAACCGCTTTACGATTTTTATACAAAAACTGAAAAAAATAAAAATTTAAGGGGGGGGGCCCGTACATGAAACTGAAACAAAAAAATATTTTTTTTCATCAAACCTACATGTGTGGGGTGTCTATAGATAGGTGTTCAAAAATGAAGTGGAGGTTCCTAAAACCATTTTTCCTCAAAGTCAATCTTTAAAGAGACAGACCCATCCAAAGTGGAAAAAAATGTGTCCCCCCCCCTCTAAGTTTTAAAGTAAGAGAGTGATAAATCTATAAAAAAATATGCTGTGTATCTCAATATAAACTTTTGATTAAAATTGATTTGAACAAAATATAATAAGCAGTTTGTAAGAAAAAAAAAACATTTATTAAAAACCGCAAAGATAACTTTGTCATCAACACTATGAAAAACAAAATTAAAACACAAACATCCATTCTTATAATTACTGGCTACTACGGAACCCTTCATGGGCGAGTCCGACTCGCACTTGGCCACTTTTTTTCTCACTTCTCGACGGGGATTAGAACATCGCCGCCGCTCTAATGCCGACTACTTTAAATGCAAGTACAGAGTTGTCAAAGTAAATTCTCTAAACTCTAGCCTTCAAAGTAGTGGCACTAAATATTGAAAAATAAGAATTCTACCCTAATGCTCCTGCTCCAATTCCCGGCACAGCAACGCGTGAAAGACTACCAGAATTTCTGTAGCCCTCCACTAACCTGACCGGAGCCGTCCACTTAACTTGAATAATGATGTGCGAGGAAAAGGGATCGGTTAGCTGAACCGGGTAAATGCCGGCCGATCCGCGCAATCTGCCCCTCTGTGCTGGGTACTCGAAAGTTGGTGCGCTCCGAACTGGCTATCGGCGGACTTGAAAATGTAAACAAAAAAATACTTTCCAAATTATGTTTTTAGTTACTAATGAGAAACCCAAACTCGAACATTTTTGTTACGTCCGTGGTACGAGATGATGAGGTGGGACGCCCGCTGAACACAGGCGGGTGATCAGTCCATTGTGACTATTTCACCATACGTACTAACGTTACGTACGTATGGTAATACGCTTTTATTATATCACTACGTATGTCACGTATTGTTGTAATAAAAGCTTATTAAAACATGTCTTTATTACGTTACACGATAGGAAAGATATCGTTCTCCACGTGTTCCCCACGAACTTAGGTATAGGTATGGGCTCAAAACCATTCTATGTATTGTATATAATAATTATTATTTATTTAATTTTCAGCCATAAAGAGTCCAATATTAATTACAATTTCAATTAAATTAAATAAGATTAATTACAGTACAGTACATATAACAGTTCACTACCAGCTTGTGATGGAACTCGGGGAGAACATGATTGATGCGAGTGTTTGTCGCCTCATTGCCTATCTATTGGATCACCCGTCCACTTCGCATGATAACCCACTAACTATATGTATAATACATTCCCCTGTGATCCTTGGGTATGATCGGAAAGCCACAAATTATTTAAATCATAATTAATCATGTCTTCATCCCAACCAGCGATAATTTATAAATGTGAGTTAATTAATATTTATGGAATGGTTCGGATGCGAAGTCCCCGTCGGCAGTCTGTCTCGTAGTCGCCAGAGGGTTCTGCTGATCCTTTGAGCTGAGCGAAAAAATAATGTCTTGCACTACTGAAGCGATTTGTCTCATTCAATATGCCTCCTTACATGTTTGTTAATTAGCATTTTGTTTTCCTTTGGAAGGGCAATTCGTGTTGATGCTGAAACTGACATTTAACAGCAATACTTAACACTCGCCGTTATATCACACGATGAAATAACTCCCAACTTTGCAATACTTTTGTGATTTAGAGATATTATGGCTATTTTTTTTAACACGCTTTTATTAGCTTGGGTTGTATGTATGTATGTATGTAACGGAATCTTTGCGCTTAATTTTCACCGGTTTCTAGAAGTCTGATCAACTTGAAACTTTGCACAAGTCTCAAGGACCGATGACAATGCAATAATTCGATGAAAATTTTCCATTCCATTTTTCAGGTGTTTTCAGCACGTCGGTCATCTACAGATATGGTAGCCATTTCTTAAGAAAGAACATTAAACTAAAAAGTAAAAAATAAATATAGTTTAAAAAAACTAAAAAACACGCTTTTAAAGAACATCGAACTAAAAAGTTAAAAATAATTTTTAAAATAAGCAACAATAATGAACGAAAAATACTAGTATCATTGTGAAAAAAGCGTGGGCGCTCGATATACGAAAAATATGTTACAAAGCGCCCACGCTTTTTTCACAATAATACTAGTATTTTTCGTTCATTATTGTTTTAAGCTTATTTTAAAAATTATTTTTAACTTTTTAGTTCGATGTTCTTTAAAAGCGTGTTTTTTAGTTTTTTTAAACTATTTTTATTCACAATAATACTAGTATTTTTCGTTCATTATTGTTTTAAGCTTATTTTTAACCGACTTCCCAAAGGAGGAGGTTTACAATTCGTCCGGATATTTGTTTTTTATTTTTTATGTATGTTCCCCGATAGCGCCTAGACGGATGGACCGATTTGGAAAATTATTTTTTTGTTTGAAAGGGTTTACCTTCCCATTGGTCCCATTGACACCAGGTCAGGATCTGATGATGGGATCCTGGAGAAATCGAGGGAACTTTTCAAATATTATAGGCAGACTCGTGCAAATGCACATGGTAAGCATAATATTGTGATGCGGAACTGCTCATGAAGACCACATATGGCCACCAGATCTGCTCAATACTAGGTACAAATACAATGCGTGGCTGAAGGGCAGGCAACGCATAGCCTAAACCGGTGGACCTAGAGCCATGAAACTTTGTACAGAGGTTCCTTGGTAGCGTGGGGTAGCACTGTGATGGGATTTGACAAAATTAATTCCCCAAGGGGGGGGGGGGGTAAGGGGTTACAGTTTGTATTAAACTCAATCTAATCAAATAGAGTTTGTGGAAGTCGGTTTTTTCTAAAGTTTACTTTTTGTTTCAATTATAAAATATTTAAGAAGCATTTTCATTGATTTCGCGCTACGATTCTACCATTGTAAGAGTGATGTGCTCCGACCGATTTCAGTCACGGCGACCGATTCAATTTATCGTCTGTAGACGCTCTTGGGCTCGCAGGTGTCTTATGTTTATGTAGCTAATCTTGAAGACCTTTGAACTACGTGCATCATAAATTCATGACGCGCGGCTCTATATGTGCTTATCTTAAAACACACAGTGGCTGCGTGTGTGTTAAAAAGCACACATATGTAGAGCCGAGCGCCCACATGAGTTGTAAGAAGTATGTGTGCTTAGATATTTTCAGACAACCAATGTGTGTCGAACCCTGAAATGACAGCACCCTAAAACCCTCCCCAAAGTTTCTCGTTGGAAATGAAGAGATTGTTATAATGATATTATGATGGAATGTAGGCATAAGTCGGGCATGTAGTTGCGGTGCGTCACCCGTGCAAAGGAAACGGTTTTCTTTACGATCCATTCCGGTGAGCCAATATTTTCTGCGCGACAGTGCGCACCATCATAAAATAAAACGAAAAATCCCTACGCGCCTGCCTTGCCGCGGGAATCAAAGGTGAGATTTTATGTTGCGAGTAATGAGCGCTTATTGGGTTTTGTTTGTTTTGGAATAAAATGTTTGGTTAGTAATTAGAATGCCCGAACTCGGGGGTGAGTTAGATAGGTTAGTTGGGATTGAATTAGGATTTTCCTGTATATAATCTCTATATTTACGATCTCTGTGGCGCAGTGGTTGTGCATCTGCCTACCATGCGAGAGGTCCTGGATTCGAATCCCGGCTGGGGCCAAAAAAAAATATGATGATGAGGAAAAGATGGATGAGTGGATGTTTACATGTTTGTGATGTCACTTTTTGCTTACCACGGCACAGGGTATCCTAGTGTGGGGCCAGAAGCAATGTACTTACCTGTATGTAAATGCGAGAGAAGGCTACACAACCTCCACTTCGCCGACGATATTGTCCTGTTTGCTTCAACGGCTGCGGAACTGGAGACTTTACTACAGGAACTAAGCACGGCAAGCATTGAGGTTGGACTTATGATGAATCGGTCAAAAACTCAACTGATGACCAACGGCGCAAAGCGTAAGGTAGTTATTGATGGGCGGGAGATTCTATATGTCGACGAGTACATCTACTTGGGCCAGATAGTATCCTTTGAAAACAGACAGGACAAGGAAATCGAAAGACGTACTTCGAATGCCTGGAAGAGCTTCTGGTCCATGAAAGAGCTAATGAAGGGCAGCCTTCCACTGTCCCTGAAGCGCAAACTCGTCGACATGTGCATCCTGCCCATCCTAACCTACGGCGCACAAACTTGGTCATTGACGGAGCAACAGAAGTCCAAACTGAAGGTTTGCCAGTGAGCGATGGAGCGCAGTATTTTAGGTGTTAAACGAATAGACCGCGTTAAGAACTCCGTACTGCGCTCCATAACTGGCATCGCAGATGTGGGTGTGCAGACCGCAAAACTGAAGTGGAACTGGGCAGGCCATGTGTGCCGAATGCACCCAGACAGGTGGGCGAGGATAGCTACTGAATGGGTGCCTATAGACGGACACCGGCGTAGAGGAAGGCCCAGAAGGAGATGGCGGGACGACCTGGACACGTTCGAACCTGAGTGGGTCAATCTAGCTCTGACTAGAGATATGTGGGCTCGAAATGGGGAGGCCTTTGCCCAGCAGTGGGACACATTACAGGCTACGTAAAAAAAAAATGTTTATGTTATGTTATAGAACAGGGTACATGCAGGTACCTAACCGACTACTAAAACTACCTATACTTTTTATCGGTAAATATGTATTCGGTATTCCGCACCTTTTCCTGGTCCTAAGGATGTTGGAGCCTACACTCCTGCGGGGCGCCCCCCTGCTCCGGATAGACCGGTTGCACCAAGACCGAGTCAGCCGCGCTCCGGGCTGTCAGCTGTCACTTCACCTCAAACCACCAACGTGTTCGATACACATGCGAACTTATTGTTTTATTTTAATATACTTCTTCAACCTATTGATATACAGTCCACTTCATTTACAACTACTTCCTGAGCCATCATAAACAATTATTTCTATTTATTTTTCCCTACTGGGCCGAATGAATTGAGACAAGTTTAAACTTCTAATATTTGAATAAATACAGGGTGTACGGAATATATCATTGATGAGTGAACTTAAAAAATAAATGCATTTACTTCTTATAACAGCCTTCGTTTCATTCAGCTCATTACTCTATTATTTATAACACCCAGCTTCATTTTGTATCTCCGATGTCGTTGATTGCAATACCTTTAAAATTGATGTCATAAATTACAGAAATATGCTGTCAACCTGAGCTATCAACATTCGTCTTACATTCCAGTGCCCTCCGTCATTCACAATTCTGACCCAAGTGTGATAGTAACTAAGCCAACATCGCTTAAATTATTGTTCTCGATTGCCAGCCAATCTCCGTGCCCATTTATTTAAAAATACATCGTCATACCATTTAAAGGTATTTTTCCATCACCAGCCATGATAAATATGGACCTTTGACGTCGGAGTTAAGCTCCGCCCATAATAACTATTCGATAATAATACTGTGATCTTTAAAAAAATTAGACCATTAATGTCCCCACCGAGGGGCAACGTGTCTTTATTACTTGGAGGAACGCGGCCTTTCTACCGTGTTGCTCGAAGCTTTATTATGATACGAGTAAGATCTCTACTCTACCACGCTGGCTCAGTGGAGGTTTGATCTATAAAATCATAATTAGGTATATGTATACAGCGATAAAAGAAATCAAGACATCCACGTGTAGTAATTAGGACAAATGAAGTAAATATTTGTCATATTCCATTTGTTAAATGTTATATTCATCGTACGGAGCAACTATAATACCTAAACGAAATTGATAGATAATAGAGACTTTATTGGGTATCTTTTTACATTAAAGTTATAAAAAACGTATCCATTAATCATTTCATATAAACAATCTTTTAAGTTTTATGGCGTCTGCCTATTATGAGAACAAGTTGGTATCTTTTTTATGAACAATATACATTCTACAGTTAACGTAGATATACATACAGATCTCCTGCATCTCTACAAACTGTTCTTGTTCTTAGAAAAGTTACCTAATTATTCCTATAAAATTACATACGTCAGACAGGCACAGACTGCTTTTGGACTCTGGCCCTTCTGTTTTCTCACCCCCTTCCACAGCCAGCATTCGAAACCGAGACCTCTCTCTTGGAAGTGCCGCGTCGACCGAAACGCGACAGAGGTCGTTTATAGTTGAAAATATTTATAGATGTAACATAGTGTTTTATGAATATTATATGCGTCTGTCTGTACCTACAAACTGGGGAAGTTTCAATAATCCTAATTATTTCGTCCGCAAAACTTGTGGATCTCGAAAAAGGAAGCCCAAAAAGTCGAGGAGTTACGAGTGAAGTGCCCGCCTCCGCACAACAAATACTCGTACTTGACAAAATACTGGGCTAATTGTGTTGGAGTGCCTCCCTCAATTGTGCTGGATGAGAAATGGCCAGTTCGGATTGTTCAAAACAAAATACGTGGCGAGGTGGTCGTTACGCATTGTTTTTCGGGGCGGTACAACAAAAAGTAATGACGGAAGGCAGCATTTTAGTCAGGTTTGCAAACAATGCTGTGTGTTCAAGTGCTTCGAAGAGGCCTATATGAAGTAGCCTGTGACGTTAACAATTGGCTATAAAT
Organism: Argyresthia albistria; assembly: GCA_963457715.1. Lineage (NCBI taxonomy): Eukaryota > Metazoa > Arthropoda > Insecta > Lepidoptera > Argyresthiidae > Argyresthia > Argyresthia albistria. The sequence goes on along the minus strand of OY735253.1, from coordinate 7,910,350 downwards.
ATTGAATAATATTATCTGTGCTTTGAGCTCGTATTAATATACTATTTAATTTTCCTGTTACAGAAAGGCCTGAAAGATAAAAAGGAGTCGAGCGATAATCTCGGGTCAACGGTCTTACAATACAATCGATTTTTCAAACCTGAGAACGATTTTATCCGTCGGTTAACGAAATGTCCAATAAAGTCATATGGCTGTTTATCAGGGTATTGAAAAAGTTGCCCCTTAGACGTACCATCTGCGAAACATCTATAACTATGGAATGACTTGATGTTGATTTGATTGAGCGACATTAATTGGAATATTTCCAATAAGCAAAAACCAAAAATATTTAAATTATGGTTAAATTAATATAATTGGAGTTCTATCTTTCAGGCCTCAGTCGAAATGTATAATCAGTGGTATGCTAGCTCGTGCCATTAATTCGTGTTAACCAGGGCGATGGAATATTTCCCACAAGCAAGAACCAAAATTATTTAAATGATGGTTAAATTAATATAATTGGAGTTCTATCTTTCAGGCCTCAGTGGAAATATATAATCAGTGGTATGCTAGCTCTTTGATCAGTTTTCCACTCTGCCCCGGCTCATAAAACGGAAGGGAATCGCTCCGTGACAATCGTTGGAAATCATAACAGTCGAGATTTTACTGCTCGCCTTCGGTCCGGGATCGGATGCTCGAGCGAAGATTGTTTCCAGCTTCCACGGAATTGAGACGATAATAACAATGTCGTCACTTCCTCAATATAACTTTCTCCAATATTTCCAACTGAACCGAATCGTAATAAAAGAATATCTTGTAGGAATCTTTCGGCGGCGTCAGCATGAGAATAATAAAGAATTTGTAGGTACTGCATAGGACGAGAATTCATCTTCTATTTGAAACGTTTATTGACATCGAAGAAAACATAATTTAATATAGCACTACCAATTTTCCTCTCAATGCTGTGTGAATCAAACCGACGAAGGAGGTTTTCGCGTGATGTTTTGTTGTTCAAGACTTTTCGCATACGGGGTGGCAGAGGCACAATATTCCCACGATTAGCTAAATATTTTCGTAAGTATCTATTAATTGCAAATAAGGCAAGCTTAAAATATATCACGAGCTCTTGTAAATGTATAGATAATATGAATTAGTTAGTTAGGCATAGTTACACACTCTCATTACTAGCACGAGCAACCGAGCATGCCACTATTGAGCAAACCTCTACTCAGTAGCATGTGTGTCGAAATATTGCTAATAATGAGCATGCTAATAATTTCGCATATTAGCCAGTATGCCACTAAGCATGCTCAATAGTAGCATGCTTTCATACTAGTAATCAGCATGTGTAACTGTAACTTTATAGTTAGAACCCCAATAAATTAATCCCGAGCTTGTTGTCATTAACTTTTTCCTCATGTTATCAACCAACGACATTAAAGTAGAATAACAACATAATAATATCATCGCGCCTTCTCCGACCGGGGTGGCATTGGCAGACGCAGAGTCATAGTACTTACCTACCCCAGTTGAGCCTACATTTAGCAATTCAATGGAGTCCTCATTAGATAATCTTGGTAGAGAATAAGAAAAACGTCTATGGAATGCGCTTCCCTGTCCCATCAGGGACAGTCCACCAATTAACTTTTTCAAGAACCGCTTAAGGTAGCACTATCTCTCCCTTTCGAGGTAAATATCGGTATGTATTAGTGTATAATTATTAATAGTTGTATTTCCACTGTATGTATTGTATTTCTTAGTAATTAGGGTTCCTTTATTTGTATGTGTATGTATTTATTGATTTATAGAGTTGTATTGTACGCGCAGGTCTTCCCCGCTCAACTCCCAATCCTTTCCCAATGGTTTGCTGGCAGAAATCTCTTATTAGAGATAAACTATTCTTTGTACATTGTCTTTCTATTATAAGATTTCTGTATGTAATTCTTGTGTAGTACATAGTACAATACAGAAATTACGAAAATTACGAAAAACTACATTGCACATTGTACAGTCAACATCACATATACAAGGTCTAAATGAATTAACGCAAAATGAGAAACTATTTTGTTTTGTTAGGGGATCATTCTGAGCAACTTCCATCATGAAATAGATTTGATCAGAGCAACTTTATTTTTCACTTCCCAGTACATTTTGGCCTGAGTGGGTCAGCTGATTTGTATGGACAAGTGAAAAATAAAGTTGCTCTGATGAAATCGGTTACATAATGAAAGTTGCTCAGAATGATGTCCCTAACAAAGAAGTTTCTCATTTTGCGTTATTTCATTTACACCTTATAGCAAGCAAGCTCTGAAAATGATGTCAACACAGAGGATGGTGATTGGTAACCTCAAGAGCCATTATTCCAGCTGAATGAAACACTTCTCCAGAAGAAAGATCCGATCCAGAAAATAAGGTTATAGACTCTAAATAACATAGAGACATCCCTTTCATTTAGTCATTGGGAACAACAAGAAAATAAAATATTTTTCATCTAGAGTTATTCCAGGAGATCTAAAAGGAATATTGACATGGTTCTTGTGTTAAAAATCTGTAATAAATGTAATGTATGTTAAAAACTAACAGCGGTCTTTGTAAAATTAATACAAAAACACTCATTTCGCTCTTTTCTGTCGCAGCTGACGAACTTAACAGCCCCGGTTGCAGCGTGAGCTATTTGAACTTAACAGCCTCGGTTGCAGCGTGAGCTATTTGAACTTAACAGCCCCGGTTGCAGCGTGAGCTATTTGAACTTAACAGTCCCGGTTGCAGCGTGAGCTATTTGAACTTAACAACCCCGGTTGCAGCGTGAGCTATTTGAACTTAACAGTCCCGGTTGCAGCGTGAGCTATTTGAAGTCAACAGTCCCGGTTGCAACGTGAGCTATTTGAACTTAACAGCCCCGGTTGCAGCGTGAGCTATTTGAACTTAACAGCCCCGGTTGCAGCGTGAGCTATTTGAACTTAACAGCCCCGGTTGCAACGTGAGCTATTTGAACTTAACAGCCCCGGTTGCAGCGTGAGCTATTTGAATTTAACAGCCCCGGTTGCAGCGTGAGCTATTTGAACTTAACAGCCCTGGTTGCAGCGTGAGCTATTTGAACTTAACAGTCCCGGTTGCAACGTGAGCTATTTTAACTTAAAAGCCCCGGTTGCAGCGTGAGCTATTTGAACTTGATTGTAACATAGTTGTGTCCATATTTCAACCACCGTAAACCGAGTTGCTAATTTCACATTACCATGAGCCAGATGATAGTTTATGATTCGAGTACTTTACATGCTCACATATATCTGATGCTAACTGTACATACATAATCAAGGCAGTTACAAAAACATATACCTACCCGATAGCAACTCTAATCACAAAGTATCATCAACGGAAATCCGTTTCCACAAACCTTGTAATGAAGCAATCAGCCAATTCAATATTTTTTTCCTTTTTATGAACGATCATCACATCACAAACATTCTTAGCGCAATCTCGAACTAAGGTCAAATTAAGGTTGAAGGTTGAAGATACGCTATCTATTGTCAGTCATTCACCCCGGTTTTTTTCTGTCCAAGGACTCTTTATTAGTTAAAGAGCTTATGACAGATATCTTAGACTGACTGGTCCGCCACACGTCTAGAATGGCGAATACTCTTGGACAGTGATGTTAAAACACAGTGTTTTCATAGCGCGACATCCATCCAAGTAAACGATACACATCATCCAAACTTATTAGGGGCGAATGATCATTAATTAATTAGTGCGGAACCCTTCGCGACGACTCCCCTCGGATCCATTACTTAATTAGCGTCACCCATACGTTGATAAGTTTTAGTATCCATTTCAGGTAATTTCTACGTTTTGGTTGAGTTTTTAGGTTCACTAACCTTTTGTTTCATTTCGATTTGAATAATTAGGTACCGAGTTTTAGCGTACAATTAAAACTCGATCTTAATAATTATCATTGTTGCTAGCCATATTAGTTGCTCTCTTGTTGTAACCTCCCTAATATCAAATCCCAAAACATTCAAAACAAAATACAAAAATATTCATGATGCATGCTAACCATTTCCTTCTGAAACTTACATACAAGTGTCAGAAGTTATGGCCCACGGCTATCTTTCGGATCCTTTCCCTACATCCCGGTTGGTACCATTATGTTCGGGAAGGAACAGGCCCAGGCTCACATTATTCAAGGAAGCCTTTACTAATGCATTTTATGGGCGTGAGTAATATTTATGAGGCCCAGGTGAGCACAAAAAACGAAAAGCACTCATAGGATAACAGGCGAATTTTAACGAAATTTTACGATCGTTTTCGACAGTTTATGATAATTTTTCTATGGTGTCTGGCTGGAGTGATTCTAAATTGTTATTTTGTCTCAACAAATAGGTAAACCGATTTCATTATAACCGATTTTTTCTAAAATATAAGGTGAAATTAAATTAGCTGACCATATTTTGAGGAATGATCATCATTGTGAACAACTTTCCCTATGAAACATATGGTCGCAAATGAAAAAAAAATTTCGTCCCCAGTACATTGCTCCGATCAGCTGATTTCAAGTTACCATGAGAGACACAAAATTTTTTTTCGTTTGCGACCATATTTTTTCCTTGGGGAAAATTCTTCATAGTAATGGGTACTATCATTCCCCAAAATATGGTCAGCTAATTAAATGTCACGCTGTATGTACTATCTATGAGACAAAAATCGGGGGACTGCTGTTGCTTACGTCCTTAGGTAACACTTCGATCCCGTCACGCTACACGTTCTTCTGGATACTACTAAGACCAAAAAACATTTTCAAAATTAACTAATACTGGTAAGCATGTAGACGACCCCTAAGTTGAAACAATCAATGTAATCAAGTAAACCAAAACAAAATAATTTACTTAAAGATGGACGGAAGATGTCCTCGTGCGGGTGATGTATCCACGTGAGCAAGATAATTTATTGTACAGTAGGAAGTAGCAAATAACCTTAGAAAAGTGTCACGTTTACAGTTATCTTATACAAAACCCTCTAAACAATGGCGCTATTAAGAGTTATGCCTGGCGCGGGATTGTAAACAAGATTTTCCCCATTTGCAGGGGGCAAGCCGTCGCGTCGCCCCGAGTGCCTCCGGGATTCCGCTGAGAAAAACCTCCATAAATATTTCTTATAGCGTTTGTATCTCGCGCTGAAAATAGTTAGCAAAATGCTCTTTTTTTTCAGTGGCATTTCAAATATTTGAAGCGATAAGCGTTGAGGATTTTTGTAGAAATTCCTCTTTGTATAGGTAAATTGCATGGACTGGATAAATTGAAAATAATAATCATATTTACGTAAAAGTAGTTCATTTTAAGGCTCCCATTGGGGGCTGTATAGGTACATATAGGTCTTTGGGGTAACATAGCGTCAAATACGAATAGCATAGCAACCCAGGCGACGGAACGTTTACATTACAAACCCTACTTTAAGCGATAGAGAGTTTAGACTACAGTTAGATATTAATAGTGCATTTCTACTCCACAACTCTCCAGTAACTCCTCAAAGGGCTCTAATTAATAATGTAAGTTAAAGTTTGAAACTTTCAAAGTACAATCAAATAGCGCGCGAAACTTTTCAGCATTAAGTTTTCAACGCTTCCTTAATAGACGCCAAGAGCTTCTAAATAATTCACGTTCAAAATTTGGTTAAACTAAATCTATCTATCTATCAATCTAAGTTTATTTTTAAAATGGTACCCAGGTTCATGGCTGTTAGGCTCCTATGAATTAGCCAGCGACGGACACGATACTTACACCATTTTATCAACATGAAAACAATGAAAACAGAACGCAATTAGCGATAAGAGTAAAACATACATAAACTTATCTATCGAATAGGATGTTCAAATAACAAAAAGCAACATCAAAACGCTTTATCGCTACTTTAGTGCGAAACCGAAATAAATAGCAGCCATCAAAGAGCGATTACACAAACTGTTCACAACACCATAAAATAACAAAACATTGCGAAATCTCCGGTGCGGAAGAAAAATAAATTGGAAATAAATTTTAACTGTCGAAAAGGCGATAACTAAAAATCTGGATACCTACAAAACTTGCCCGGGCAAAATTGAGATGAATAGAGCTAGGGCGGGCAATAATAATATTTCTGTTGAAAGTTGAAACTGTATGTATGTAGCGGTAGCGCGTGTGTGACAAACAGGCAAAAATTTCCCGCGCCACAGAGGGACTATCGGTCAATACCGGAAATATTCCCACAGCGCTTCTTAACCGTTTTAAATTAATGCAGTTAATTATTATTTTGTTATTTCACAGATTTATTTCCATAACTCATCAAGTTCAGCAAACTTTTTTTTTTACTTTTAACTGATTCGAGCGATTGAGAGAGACGCACATGCGATGTGATAGATTCGAATCCCGGCTAAGTATTACTCGTAGTACGAGTCCCAGACAATAAAACTAATAAAAATGACTACCTATATGAGATTGGATACTGAAAATTAAACCCTACAATACCATTTCCCTGTACTGTACAAACGAATTGAAGATAATGTGCTGATTTGCGACAAACCAGGCGAGTACCTCTACTTTATTTAACACACCTGTCTACTACGAGCTGGTTGGTTATTGTTTTGAACGTAGCATAAAATTTACTGCTTACCTATATTTGAACGGTATCGGAACTCGAGTTTAATTTACAGTTTATGTTGCTCGCGTATATACGCTCGGCGAAAACATCTGGCTCTTGATTGCTTACGTTTTTATGCGCACTTAGAAATTCAAACGGCCCTGCTGGGAGAGGTGGGTAAATAATGCAATCACTAGGCTTCGCACTCATCCTT